>VZRF01005926.1:463894-513184 GCA_013396875.1 Vireo altiloquus | reverse complement strand
AAAAAAAATTACAGCAAATTTCCAGTCATGACCTCCAAGGAGGTTTGGGAATGGACTTTAAAAAACTTTGGCTATGTCAAGTGCTGGAATTGAGATTGAGCACTACCTGTGAGGAAAAGCTAAGAAATCTGGGTTTATCTGTTTTGGAGAAAAGGAGGCTGAGGTGCGTTCATTGCCCTGTTACAGCTTCCTCAGGAGGGGAAGTGGAGAGGGAGGGGCAGAGTTCTTCTCCCTGATATCCTGACACAGGATGTGTAGAAATGGATCAAAGCTGCTCCAGGGGAGTTTTAGACTGGATATTAGGAAGCATTTTTTTACTAAGAGGGTGGTCAAATGCTGGAAGTGGTAGATGCCACAAGCCTGTCAGTGCTTAGAAGGCATTAGGATAATGCCCTAAACAGGCTTTAATTTTGGTAATTCCTGACACGGTCAGGCAGTTGAACTAGAAGGCTGTTGTAGGTACTTTCCAACTGAAAGATGCTTTTCTATTTGATTCTATTCTGAAATCCAAAGGGTGGAGTTTGTAAAATGTGCTTGGGTAGGTGGTCCAGCAACAAGAGAGTCATGGGACCAAAGAAGAGAAAGCAGGAGGAAGCCTGACTGAAGGTTTCCAGTTCTAACAAGGTGTTAGGAAGGAGTGAACAGGGCAGGGAGCCCAGTGGTTATTCAATACCTGCATGGTTATGATATCCTCCTGTGAAAAGGGTGAAGAGGGCTTCAATCCACTGGTTTGCCTACAGACCAAATATTCCTGTGCCTTGTACAATGCATAATGTCTCTGCTTTCCAAGAAATGAAGGCCATTCAGCTTGTCACGGTCATGGCATGTCTGAGCTTCCAGGATAAACACCAAGCTACCTATTAACAGGAAAAAGGATACTGAGATCCTAACTGGTCTTGCCTGAGTCATTCTGCAGGGGACAGACATTAAGATTTTATCATCTGAAAGGGACACCTGAATATCAAGTCCTGCCTGTATTCAGTGGGACTGTACTGCACCACAGTGAAAAAACCCAACAGGTTTAGATGTTTTCCAGAGTTCTTTCCCAAACCTCATTAAGGATCAAGTACCATTTACCTCCTGGAATGTATCAGGGACAGACCAGAGTTCAGCACTACAAACTGCTTCTTAAGGCTGCTATTTTTAATGCAACTTGAATTTAGATGTAGATTGTGTCTATATGGTTGTAAAGTCAAAATAACTTCATGGAAGTGTCTTCTTAAGAAGAAACTCTAACTTTCATTTGGTGTGCAGGTAGACTTTTGCTGCTGACTTCAACAAGAGTTTAGGCTCCAGGTTTTCAACTTGCAGGACCTAAATGTCAGTATCATCAATCACTTGATTTCTCAGTTTACCCCATTATTGTTCAAACAATTTTATTTATCTATTTCCTGCTTCCACTTAATAATATATGTAATGTCTTTTGAAAATTAGTTTTTTGGAAAGCACAAAACAAGGAGTGAAAACAGGACCTCCTATTGCCTCTCCAAGTAATCAAAAGCTAAATCTAAATAGTTCTGTGGCAACAGGCTGAGAAAAGTGTATTTTCAATTACTTTTTTATCCATGTATAAACTGCACATCCAAATCACATTTCATGAATAAGTAAACAATTTAATTTGGTTGTGGTTTGTTGCTTTGCTTTTTGGGGGTTTTGTTGGTTTGTTGGTTTGTTTGTTTTTCCAGGGGTGTGGTTTTCTATTTTCTTTTTGTGTAGGAAATAATCAAGAAGAAATGGGGAATAATCAAATGCACCCAGCATCAGCAAACTTTTCTCATTACACTCTGAGCAATAGCAAGACGGGGAAAATAGCAGATCATTATGTCTGATGAGTATAATTACACTTTTTTGAAAAAGGGGGGAAATCTAGGTTTATCACTACACATGTTTGGTTTTTTTAATAGACACCTTTAAATTCTGCTGAACATGCAGCAGCAGAAAAATTATTCCTTCTCGCAGTTTGATGGCCTCCAGTAATGCTCAAGAAAAATTGTTTTCCATTCCACTGAACTGTAAAATAAACAAAACAAACCCTTCACTAAATGCTCTAAAGGCCAAAGGGTCTCAATGAATGAACTTCAAATGGCTGCTTTGCCCATCATAGGAAAAATCCATTATGTGATTGTGTTTAGAAATAGTCTAGCATATTTTGGGCGCTATAGCATTTTAAAATAATAAGGTTTGGAAATAAATAATAAACTGGTGAAGAGACAGAAAGTAAGTTGCTCCCTAAATCTAAATACAAATGTATTTCAATGTCATTTTTCTATACACAGAGAAATGCATAGAACTAAATCAGTTCTATCATTTCTAGTGAATGTTGTGTTTTCCTGTACTTTTCAGCTTACTTTCATTCCTTTCATGAAAGAGAATCTCATGACCTTTTCAGTATTAGCCTCAAGACATAGCTGAGCTATTCTTTTCATATAGAAACCCAAGACCTCAGCTGGCTAGCATGAAAGCTAACTTTGCCAACAAATCTCTAAGAAAACGTGTTATAATGTTCATCTGGTTTTTGGGGATATTTTTTCTTTTTAAAAAGACTATTAATGCACCTAAATTCAACAGCTTCCTGTAGTTTTTTAGGTTTAACCAGGGCCCTATGAGATCAAGTATTAATTAACATTCTGTCCTGAGTGTTAAAAGCTGATAAAAGTTTGAATATACAGCAGAATCATAAGACTCTCTTTCGCTGCATGTTAGAAAATGTACTGCTGGTGTTTTAGGATACCTAACCTCTTATTCATCACTAGGAAACAAAATCCCTGTAGTATCTGTTCTGTTGTAAGTTCCACTAGGAGATGATTTCCAACCTCTCAGCTGGATTTCCAAGAGTTTCACTGTGAAGTTTACTTTTTGTAAGGGATTTCTTTATAACAGACAAGCAATTGGGAGAGAGATTTTCCTTTGAAAAGAAACATTCTCTGTTTTTTTCAAGAAAAGTTCTTCTACTGGTGTATTCAAAGCCCTCAGGATTATCTATTAACAGTATCAGTAGGTAATGAAATACAGAAGACATACTTGAAAATTCAGGGACAAACTTCACATAAGACCCTTCAAAAGGGCTTTGGAACAGTATCCAAGACATCTCTGCAGGAGCTCTTTAAAACCTACCCTTGTACACACCTTCATTTGCAGACATTCAGATCCAACATCCCTCTGATTTTCATCAGAGCTTCCATGTCAGCTCCTTAATTGCCTAAGTAGGTAGAGCTACTGAAAAAGCTTGTTTGCAGGTCTCCAGGTATAGCTGCCACCTGAGTACTCCCACCTCAGCTCTTGGTAAGAGCAGAAGCCACATAGGCTTGTAGCTGTGGTAGGATGAGGTATTCAAGGTTGTATATATCCTTTACCAGTCACTGTCCATTGTCTTCAAAGAAAACCAGCAGGCTGGAAAGGAATTGATCTGTAAGATGCACCCTGGAGAGGAATGCAGACCAGTGCAGATTTTAACTTGCACTTTGCAAGAAGTGGCTATGACACACATTTCAATGAACATTACCCAACCACAGACCTTACAGGGAGCCTCTATTAATGGCATTGGACCTTCCACCAACCACACCCTGCCCATTATGGCGTGTTTGTCTAACATCAGATACTCTGAATAAGTTCCTCAGAAAATTGCCATGAAAACCTCTTGATTGAAGTGTCAGATTACCTGTACAATTAGATTGAGTATTCCTGCAGTGCAGTATGTTCTAGACCCCACAGGGTTCAGAAAACACAAGTTGTAATTCATTCATTGTAGCTCAGAAGGTGATAGCCAAGCAACTAGGGAGGGGGCATGATAAAGGATGACATATCATTGCTCAGGCCATTAGAAAATCATTTCATCTAGTATAAGACCAAGAACTGCGTGACACAGAAGTGATCAGATGCAGAGGACAATTCAAAACACAAAAGGAACTCAATCCTGAACAGTTATCCAAGAATGACTTGGTCGAGGAAGCCCATCTCACACAGATTGGCATTACCAGCAAAGTGAAACAAAATTTCTTTAGTGTCTAAACCTGAATTATACTTGGAAACTGCTGAGCTGATATTATGAGGATATGAATGTGACTGTTTCCAGCTCTATGTCATTTTAGTGCATTTGGACATAGGGGTATAGGGAAATGTGAAGACCTTCAAAACTCCTGCAAAGCAGACAGGTGAAAAATTCAGTATGTATTTATGCCATTTCATGAAAGGAAATGAAATCTTAAACTCAGATAGTGAAAATAAAGTGAAATAAACTGACTGGGGTGGACTTATAATGAAATAAAATTCAATTTAAAGGAATAAAAGAAAATTCAGAAATGAAGGGATTATAATCAAATGTAAGGAGATGACATGAAGTGCTCCCCTTTTGCATGGCTTTTGTAGTTTCAATGTCCCTGGAGGTCCAGGCTTTAGGGTTTTCTAAAGCCTCACCTTAAGCGTAAGCCTAACCCTAAGCAGAGCAGTAAAAGCACAATTTTGCTAGGGTGCCAAGCACATAGGTGGTGCCAAGCAGAAAGGTGTGGAGGGAGCAGTGTTGGGGCAGTGCCGTGCTCCCCTCAGCATCCTCTTTGTAGGTGCAGAGCCCCTGAAACTCTTGGCATTGCATTTTTTTCAAGTCTAACCCAAAACATATAACTAACCCTAAGCAGAGCAGTAAAAGCAGCCTTTTGCAGAGAGGACCAGCACTTGGGTGGGGCCAAGAAGAAAGGTGTGCATGGAGCAATCTTTGGGCAGTGAGCTGTTCTTTTTTTGAAGTGAAGTGCACTAAACCTTGCCAAAATGATAATCCTTGAAATCCTGAAATCAGGGTTCAAAGTGAAACGAAGAGACAGGAGAAGAAATTGAAGAAATGAAATTCTAAAAAAAAAAAAAGAAAAAATTCTGAAGCAAAGTGAAAGCAATAAAATGGCACAGGATGACATGAAGAGCAAGGAAATGGACCAAACCTTGCCAAACTGATCCTCATTGAAATCGCAAGATTTCACTTCCTTTCCTGAAATGAAGCAGCTGAAGTAAGTGTCATCAAATAAATCATCAATAATGTCAAAACCACACACACACACACACACACACACTACTCTTGCAGTTTTTTCCTGTAGCAGTAGCAGTATTCAAACATCTATTGAACTTGCAGTACAATCTTCACAACATTTGAGTAAGTAAAGCCACACCCAAATAATGCTGTTCTTTCTTGACTTATCAGATGAATTTCTTTTCTGGACTATCAGATATTAAATTTTTCTATCATTCAAAGTAAACTTATGCTAATTCCAGAAAGCTCAGTTTCTGAAGGGAAAAGAAACAAAAACCCCACAGTTTCCCTCTCTGGCATAGATGTATTTCTACAAATATATTTAGCTGCTCTATGTAATATTTAGAATTGTTACCACTCTGAAAACTCTCATAATTCCCACAGAAATAACATGTCTGTCACATATTTCTCTTGGGTTATGGTGTCATTTGCCGACTGGGGAGACCTTTAAAAAGAAAAGAGCTATTCAAGATTATTCTTTCAGTACTCCCACAGAAGTCAAGACCTGAGCAGCTTCTTAAATGTTGACAGAAGGCAATATAGGACCAGTTAACACTTCAGCACATTTTTAATACACTTTTGACCTACAAGCTTGCTGTGGAACCTGGACTAGGATTTATACCCACTCAGTACCAATTAAGTGATAAGAATATTAGAAGACCTTACCAACACTTCCACAAGAAAATTCACATCTAAACCAAACACATTCAGACAACATTAAGCATCCTGATGGACTCTGGATTTATTATTAAAATTGAAGAGATAAGTCCTATATGGCCTACAGCTCTATCAGTATATTAACCTATAGCAGGATATAGGCACTAGATTTCAACTATCCATACTATTCACACCTGAAAAATGGTTCGAAACACTTACAGCTTTGCCCGAGGTTAATTTCTTGTGTCTACGACATCTCTGATTGTGAGAGAAACTGTCAGTGGAGCTGCAGTATCCAGCCTTGAGACTTAAGCACAATGTATTTTAAAAGTATAGAAGGTGCCTTGACAGCCTAAATGACAGAACCTACCTACACATAAAGCCTGCAAGCAGAGTAGGTACTTAAGGGTGGTTGTGTGAGGTGACAAGAGGTGACTACTAACTAGGCACTCAGGGCTGTTACACTATCCTCCTTTTTGTTGGTGGAAGAGCGACACTGAAATTCTTCTACATAGCTGTCCTGCAACCAGCTCAGGATTCCTATCAACCACAGAATATTCTGATTTGGAAAGGATCCACAAGGATCATGAAAACAAATTCTTAAGTGAATGGCCCATAACGGGCATTAAAACCATGACTTTGGCATTATTAGCACTGCTTTCTAACCAATTATCCCTGCAGTGGTCTGATGAAAACCTGATAATTCAGGACTTAAATTCCACCCAGACAGAAACCTAGAGGGCACAGAGAGGATTACATAGCCCAAAAAGACAATCTTATTGGTATTTGAAGCTTTCTATAGCAGTCTGATCTTTGATCCGTAGTTGCCTGGGCATTTAATTGAGCATTTAATTTAAATAGTGAAGTTTTGTTTTGTTTTGCTTTTACCCACCACTAATTGCTTGGTAAGGGAAAAGACAGTGAAAAAAAATTTGGGGAGTTACATGTTTTCTACTGAGTTCATATTACAGTCTGTGAGTTCTATTAGCATTAAACATTAAGGGCTTGAATTTTAGAGCTCTCTGTACAGGCACCTCATTTTCTTGCATTATTAAAAATATCTGAAAACCTCTACAGCATACATACAAGCATATAATTTTTCACACATTCAAATAAATAATGCAAAATGAGGAAATATCTACAAAAGTAATCAGAAAATCTGTTTGCAATCTTAGACTTAAGCAGCTTTGCGACTTGAGTCAAAATATTGAGAGCATTCAAAGGAATATTTATGTATTAAGTAAATAAGGTTTGCTTGTTTCCTATGAGAAAAGAAAATCCTTTACCATAGGCTTCCTAGTGTGGTTAAGACAAAGTAATAGTCATTATCTTCTCAAAACTTAAAAAGAAAATCGATTAATATTACTTTACCTGTCCTGCTGGAATAAAAAAAAAACAGGTTAAATCAGAATCAGGCCTCTATGCAGGAAGCTGAAAAAAAAGTGGTTTTAATACCTAATAGGTAGTTTTTGTTGGGTATATTGCATCCCTGGTCAGTTTTGTGTTTATGGCTCAGTACTAGTGAAACATTTTATTTTCACTTCTTAAAAGATCATTTCAGGGCTGAACAAACACAGCAGATTCAGCAGCAGCTGGAATACAACTACTACTGTTCACCCTTTGGAAAGTTTATGAAAGCACTGACATGGGTCTGAAATATTAAAAGGACTTCTGAAACTCAGAGAGAAAACATCAACGTAAAATCAAGGGTCTGGTCTGGCTGAGTAGATAAAGTGCCATCTTTTGATACTGGGAGCCTAAATCTTTCAAGTCAATATGTGGTATAGAATGGCTTTTATGGTCATTGGCTAGTGTCTGTGAATTGGTATCAACAAAAGTGACATAATTCAGAGCAGGAGAAAGGAAGAAATCAAAGTGTAACTAGGCTTGTGTAGTAAAAAGGCACAGGCACTCGCTTGGAAACAGCCCTGAGCAGTAGCAACTGACCCAAAATCTCCTGGGAGAGAGTTCAGATCACAATTTGCATTGGGACATTTCAGCTCCACTTAACTCTATACATCTAACACATTTTACACTTTACAGGGTTCCATATTTTGTATGACTTCACCACTGTGGCACCAGAATACCTCAAATTTTGATGCACTTGTTTTTTTAACCCTGTGGGGTAAAGAATACTTGGGCAGAGACATTACTTACATTTACACAGACAACTTGCACCCAGAATATGGAGAGTGTTCAAACATGCTCGCACTAAAGCAGGAAAAGCATTAGTCCATAAAGTTTGAATTTCAGCACAGTAGCTCTGGCAGTCCTTAGGCAGCAGGCCAGCATTCCAGATCCACCTCAGGGCATGCCAGCTCATCTCATGTATGTGTTCCAGCCTAGGAGAAGGCAACTTGATGCTACATGCAAGATTCAGGCTGAGGTAAAAATGAAAAAACAAAATCACTGTCTCCCTCAAGCCCTCACCTCCCTCAGGCACGTCTTTAAACATCTCTCCAAATTTTCATTGCAGGAGCTTGTACAATGCCTGGGCAACATTCCTGTGTTTCATGCCTGATACCTTTGGGTACTTTTACAACTTACCAGAGGAAAAAAAAAAGCTTGTTGCTCCTACAGTTCAGCAGTTATTCCCATATGAAGTGGGAGAAGGGAAGTGCTATTTAAAATTATTTTCAGTCTTTCCACCTGCTACAACCGAACAGGCAGCTACCAAGCAAAAAAAAAACCTCTCAGAACTGGATTTTTCCATGCTTCTAAATTGATATAATGCCATATAAGATGCAAATCTGATCCGAGTCATCCCACACTAAGTTTATATCTTAAAGACACATCCCAGAACATACCTCCGTTGTGCTATATTATAAAGATTTTTTCCATCCCAGCGTGAGAGATTCTCTGGTCCACTCAAAAATAATAATAATTTACTTTCTTTCTTATTTTAGAGGAGGTAGATTAAATGAATTCTTTTTTTAATTTACTTTTCAGTCATAAAAATTCCTTTTGAATGTGAGAGAACATTTTCACAGGATTGAGTTCAGTTCTAATGCATAACAAATATCATAGTGGGCAAAAATAAGTTTCATCAGACTCAGCTAACAATCTCCCTACTGTAAAAGTTACTGTTTGTGGTCATTCAAAAAAGAAGAATAAGAAATATTCCTCTTTTATATGATTTTTTTTTTTTTAAATATCAGTATTGTATAGGATGATCTTTTCTTCCACCTTATTTTCCAAACCTTTTATAAACCTATTTTATATTTTTGGCACTATAAAAACTTCTAACAATGAAATACAGAGTTTAAATGTGGCTTGAGAAAAGTGCTTCCTAACTTTTACCTTAAGCTAGCAGCATAATTTCCTCAATTGGCCCTCAGTTCTTCAAACATTGTTAATAGAAAACATTGCAGTTTCTCTAGTTTTTTTTATTTGATATACTCTATAATTTTGTCCCTCAGTCACTTTCTCTCCCTGAAGACCCATAATCCTGCCTAATTGCTCTTCACACAAAAACTTCATATCTAATCCTTGCTGCCTTTGCCTGTTTCAACAATTTCTCAGTTTTAAAAAGGGAGGAGAGAACTTCATACAGTATTCAGGACACGAGTTGATCCTGGTTTTATACAGAAGAAAAGTTATGTCAGCTACTCTGTTCTTGATGCTTTCTTTGTTGTTTTTATGATCTTAAACTTTCATTGAGCACCACTTGGCACTGAGTTAACCATAACAATTCCAAATGTCTTTCCAAAATATTTATACCTCATTTATGTACCCTGTGCACTGTAAAAATTCTTAGGATTATGCTTTCTTGCATCTATTACTTTTCACTTATCAGCACTGAATTTTGTCTCCCATTTTATCTCTGACCACTCAAAATCTCAAGTTCACTTTACCCTTTTGTTGTCAGTGTTAGTTTCTGTCACTTTGACAAGTTGTATAGTATCATCAAACTTTGTCACCTTGTTAAGTACTTGCTTTTCCAAATAATTTGTGATGAAAAGTGCAGATTTTATGAATCTTCCCTCTTAATCTGTACTGGCAATGTTTCTTTGCCTCGGGAAGGCTGTTTAACTATCCCTACACTACACTCCTCATCACCTTCACACTTCACCTAGCATTCAGCTTTTCCCCAGAAATTCAGTTGATTTTGGATGCAGTTGACAAGAAGTTCACACAGGATTTCGGGTCCATTTCTCTCAGATGAAAAGGAGTTGAATGGAGTTGTCTTTATATCTTAAAACTGGAGATAAAGCCACTTCTCTGACCTCCCAGAAATCAGAAGCAGAGCAGCAGAGTGAACCCACATTTTCTGTCTGCTCCTGCTTCCTTTTCGTACCACAGCTGTTGAGCATAGTCAGGACACACTCATACTGGGTTCAAACATGCATCACCAATATTTCCCAGAGAAACAGAGAAGAAATGCAGATCTCAAAACAGCCACCAGTCAGTATCACCAGTCACTTTTCAACTACTTGGCTGTCAATTCCCATTTTTCTCCATAGGCTCCCAGTACATCAGAAAATCCTTGATTATCTCCATTGCATGTCCCAAATTTCTATACAATTTCTATTTAAACTATTTTTCTTTTTCTAGTCTGAGTTACATGCACAGCACTGAGGTATAGCAGCTAAATTCATATTTTTTAGCATTATGGGAGAGTTAAACAATTTTTCCTTTTTTTCTGGTCTAAACTTCCTCCTTCATTACTGCATCTCCTTGCATTTTCTACGAGGAAATACTTAGCTTAACAAGCCAAGTATTTTGTAAATTGCAAGTAAATTGTCTTGCAAATTTGGATAAGCCCATCCAAAATCAGAAAGAAAGACTTGTACACAAAAAAACCCTGATGTTTAGAAAATCAGCACTTTCCTTCATGTATTTTCAATTCCTAATCAAAAGGTGTATTTTACCTAGGTGAATCAAAGCATATCTATGCCTACTCCTGCTCTTTATGACTACACCATTTCAGCAATTCACATTCTCTCTAAGAAGGTTGAAGATACGAAGAGATGTTAAAACTTAGTGTTGTGACAACGTTGTGGAGGTGTATTAACTTACTTGGCCTTCGTGCTGACTCCTCAGTGATAAAAATAAGACAAACCAGTGGGTAAAAAATACATAGAGATCTAATAACCAATCTACTTCTTCCCTACTCATCTCTGTCTAAATGGTACTGAAAATCTCACTGCTTCAGCCTGGGGAAAGAAATCTTTCCATAATCCTACAAGAGTTTACAATCTACCACACAAATCAAAGTAATATGGTAATCAGCAGATAAGCACAATAACACATGTGGTGTTAAATGAAGTCTCCTGTTCTCTCATGGGGAAAAAGAGAGAGACTTATTTGTTCAATATACCATTATAAAATTATCTAGTTTTAGGAAGAAAAAAACAACAGAGACCACATTCTAAATTCTTGTCTTTTGCCTTTTTTTTTGGGGGGGGGGGGAAACTTATTGATGAATAATTTAGGACTGTTTCTTAGCTATTTTCTTCTCTCTATAAAACTGTAAACTGACTTAGTTATGTGTCATCACAGCAATAACAGTAAAAGAAATCCACTCCAGAGATGAGTAGAGCATATAGTGTTTTATGAAAAGTCCAAAAGACATTATTTTAATTTATACAAAGTGAATTTCAGCACTTGAAACACATTTATTCATAAAATTGTTTCCAAGCATTTCAGAGGCCTCCTACCAGTAAGGGGAGTTGCACAGCAGATGAATTCAAAGGGCAGTGGCAGCCTTGGTTAAAGGCTGTCAGGTTGACTGTGAGGATTTTATGCACTCATTTGAGATGTTAAGATTGTTAAGGAATATTTTATGCACCAGAAAGAGAGAAGATGATGGAAAACTTCTATTAACCCAAGGAAAATCTATTTAGTTGACCCCTATCCATGTCACTTCAACAAATCCATGCTGCACAATTAATTAAAAACAAAATTAGCAACAGCTTTTGCTGTTGTTTCTTCAGCCAAATGGAGAAATGTGTAGCAACCATTTCAAATGAGATCACACCAAGATAGCATTTAAAATTATCTCCTAAATCCAAATTCATGTACACATTTTCATCAGAGGCACAGTAGGTTGGATACATACTTTGTATCAGTGACTCAGAGGTATAAAGTTATAAACAGTACAGCCAAGGGCAACAAACATTCCATCAGCTTGGACAGAGGAAAGAATTTTTATTTTGTTAAGGTACAGTAGCACATATCACCAAACAGACACTCTGTTGGTAAATGCCAATAATTGCAGTGCCTGAAACTAAAAATTGTGTGACTGAGAGAGATGAGCAACCACAAAAATAAAAACAGCAGCTTTCCTGCTCTACATGCACACCCTTTCTTCTGTGAAAACTCCAGAACTCCACTAAAAAAAGGCATATTCAGAAAAATTTTCATCATAGTCATATTACCTTTATATCCTGGTCACAGGTGCCTAGGGAGTTTACCACATTTCCTGATGGAGAAGGAACTCACAGCCAGGTAACAAAGATGGCCATACTGTGGAAAAACAGAAGTTTAATAATCAAAAAATAACCCAGCTGATTATCTGCAATTGCTTCTGCCCTCAGAGACTTGGTACAAAGTAGCTGTGTTTTCCAGGACAGATCATCTACCTATTCTGAGATGCAATTTCTAAAATATAGAAGGTTAAAACTTCAAATATTAGTGCAGGAAAACAAGGTTTATATATAACGTATGTTCATTATTGCTTATACTTCCCTAGAGGTATTATGAGTTGTTTCTAAGAGAATCCACACAGGGGTGATTTAAAAACAGAAATTGCTGGAAAACAATTTTCAAAGTTATCTTTCCCTTGTTAGACCTTTTATCCTGTAAGTTTACACCAGACATCCATTGCTCAATGGACTGCGGTTTTTTGCAAAAGGGCCTGAAATTTGTTCAGCAGTATAAGTAACTTCAAGAAGTTCAAGCTAAAAATGTGAAGCTCAGCTTTCAAAAATCAGCAATGGTTTGGGGCAATCAATTAAAAAACCCTTCACGCCTTGTTCTCAAGAGGAGAAATGATCAGAAGCTTCTGAAGGGCACACAGGCAGACAATGCAATGGGCAACAGTGCCCCAGCCTCTGCAATCACACTGGGGCAGAGGGTGAGCACCAACCCTCTTCACTGAAGAGCTTTTTGAAGACCTTTAAGTTGTGTCACTTAACACTTGCCAGCCATGGCTTGCTCTTCTTCTTCTCATTTCAGAGAAAAGACAGATTCTTGCCATTCTTTTGTCTTGGTTAAATAATAAATGTGCTGGGCTGCCTATTCATGTCACAGTCTCAATAACAGCCTTTGTGTTATTTCTTCTTCTGGCAATATATGCAATATAGAAGTATTATTGTAATATAGATTAAAAGTTGGTTTCATCTAAACTGAAATCTCTTTGCATATACTCTGTCCCAATCAATAATCCTTCTGGAGGTTTAGAAGCAGATTTCTGCTCAGATTTCAGTTTTAGGAAAAAACTCGTGGAGGTTTTCATGACATTGAAGCTAGTTCAAACTACAATGAAAACTTGCTTTCTTTTATGACAAAATTAATTCACTGCAAACAACATGTAACACATATGTGAATTCTGTTTACATACCATTTCCTTAGTGTTATCAGGCTTCCACACATTCAGAAGAAAAGCAGGGAATTGTAAAGTATAAGACCCTTCAAGTTTTGGATGGCTGATTTTCTTTCTTCTTTTTTTTTAGGTTCATAAAAAGTGTCTTTATAAATAGTCAAAGGGCAGAATGAATGCAACTAACTATGCTAATTGCATTGCTGGTTTCACTGCATATCACAAGGGAACAAAGCAAAGACAAAAATGGCATAAAACAATGGAATCAGGAAAAGAGACAGAACAAAGGAAAGTACCACGACAGTCTGAAGGAGCTGCTGTTGCAGAAGGACACAATTCACTGAAAAGTTGATGCTGAAAGGAAACAGAAATGAGTGGGCTGAATTGATGGGCATCCTTTCTACATTTAGCAATGCAGAGTTCAGCTGAAGCAAATTGAGTGCAGGCTGTAATGTCAGAGCCGTGCATAGAAGAAAATGTTTAGAACGCACAGTAGTGTTCTGTAGGCTCACAATCCTCTTTTATTTCTCCACTTTCAGCTTTGCCTCTTTATTCTTTGATTGGCTTGGCTCTTTAATTGAAATGACTGTGGAAGTGAAGCTAATAGGAAGTTAATTTTGTCTGAAGTGTATGTAGAATACAGGATTTTTGGAAAGAATTGAAATTTTCTGGTAGGATTTAGTCCTTTTTCTTTAACCCCATCTCATACTGTAGGTTGGCTGTCAGTAGAGTGCCAGATGAGTAGGATCCTGGGCATCTAATTTGGACACCCAAGTTTAAGCAACAAGAACTTTCTTTGCAAACCTTCAAAAGAACTTATTTTTCTCTGGACTGATGAAATGAAAGACTGTGGGACAACACATGACCAAGTCTAGCAGAATGAGTGTTGGCTGTATGTTGACTGGTATTCTGGCATGTTTCGTGGGGAAAATCAGCATGCAAAGCATGAACAGTGATTTTGCATGCTCTGAACCATGCAGCAACCTGTATAAACTTTGTGTCTGATTACATGATTTTTTCAAGAAAAATTGTTCAGCTCAAGAAACAACCATGAAAAAACTTTGGCAGCACAATTCTGGTTTGTTAAATCAGACAATATGCAGATACAATTTATTAAACATTTATGCATGTCGCGTTTGCAGCATCTTTCTAGGGCTTTAGGAATTTCAGGGCACAATAAACACAGGCCATCAAAACCTCCTAAGGCTAAATGTATGGATCAGATGTTCCTAAACTCTCTGCCAATAGGATCACTATTGTTAAAAAAGTTTTAAGGAATTAATGTGGTTGCTCAGACTCTCACAAGGAACTGACAAAGGCTCATTACTAGTTGATGGGAGATTAATGTTGTGGAAAGAGGAGAGACTTCATGGAATTATTTATTAGCTTGTATGAGACATCTCGGAGATGGAATGAGAATTCAAAAGGGGTTAAAGACTGCTGCAAAGTCTCCTACTGAGATAACTTGTTATACAAAAGGGTAAGTGCTAAAAAGCTTTCAAGCACTGCCTCACCTGACAAGCTTGGAAAAGTAGTATTATCTGAAAGGCAGACCATACTTTTCAGAAGTAAGGAGGATGATTCTCTTTTGGCTTGCAAATGTCTACCTATCAGACAGGAGGGGATTTAAATGGGAGTGTTCATCTGTCTGCTGCTGAGACAGACTTACTGGGAACAATTTTAACAGAGAGCAAAAAAATTCTGTGAAAAGGATAGATAAAATAGCAGGAGTTCATCTTTTTTCCATTACTGAAAGTCTCATATCCTTGTCTCTCCCACTCCTCCTCCCCAAAAAAGTAAATATTAAAAAAATTCTGAAGATATTTCTTCTTCATCATCATCACTAGGAGCTGCTGGATTCGTGCTAGTTTTAAGGCCACTCTCCTTATTAAACTTAAATTAAACCCATTAAACCCATGGGATTAGAGCCTTTAGGTCATTAATTTCAGACTAGCAGCTCACAGGAACAGCTCAGAACAAGGTGGTGGGCTTAGATTCTGCTGTTTGGAGCTCTACAATACAAAATGAAAAGCAGCCCCCAGGGATTAAATGAAGTATTTATGAAGTCACACACTATGCATTGGGTTTTCTGGTGTCCTGTTTCCATGCTAAACAGCCTGAGTATATGGGACAAGTCTGAAAGTGATGAGTCCACGACTTGCCCTGGATGATGTTAGAATGGTATCTTCTCTGCTCAGCTAACAATATTTTAGGTGTTGATCACAGGATGGTTGAAGTAAGCAAGAATTGGACACAGAAGTGTAGCTGTTGCCCCACCAGTGCTACAAAGAGGTGAAGGATCACCTCTCTCAACCTTTTGGTGTAAAGGTGCTTTCCTAGATCATGGTCATCTTGCTGTCCATCAGGACATCAAGCTGCTTTCCAGCCAGCCAGCACCCAGCATGTTCTGGTGCATGGGGTTAACCCTCCTGAGATGCAGAGCTTTGCAATACCCCATGCAGAACTTGTCAAGATTCCTCTCTGCCCATTTCTCCAGCCTGCCAAGGTCTCTCTGAAGGTGACACAACCATCTGCTGTGTCACCTAGTCCCCCCATATTAGATCATCTACAAACTGGCAGACGGTAAATTCCATCTGCCTGCATTTTCCCAGTAAAGTTAGGAAAGATGAACTCCATTCTGTGTGTGCACGTCTTCAACATCCACCTTAATGTGACTCCCCTGAAATTAATGCAAATCTATAGCTTTTTACAGTGTAATTAATAAAATAATAAGAGCAACTATGTTATGTAAGCCACCATCAGAACACAGGAGTGACAAACATCAAGGAAAGGAGAGAAAGAGAAAAAAATCAGGCTGGAAGAAAAATATTATTCCTATATAAAAGATATCTGAGGCCTTGTCTACAAGAAACATAGGAAATAAAAAACATTAATAAAGGTGTAAAGCTAAAATTGATTTGCTAAATCTCACAAACCTTGTGTAGACACATTTGTTCAAAGTTGAAGTGGTTAAATTTGACTTAGCTTAATTAATTTATAGTATGTATTAAATTAAACAAAATTAAGGTCTTCTTTTCTTCTAACAAGGCTGTCAATGCAGGGATTTAATGCGGCTGAAGTGTGAACTTTAACATTTAATTTGGATTGACTTTCCTAAATGTCCCAATGCAGAAGAGTCATATTAGCTTTCACAGTGGCAAAAATTAAAAACAGAAAACAGGCAATGGATGCTTGCCAGGTAATGGTAAAAAGTAATTAAATGAAGACAAAGAATCTTTCCAGAAGGAATTATGAGAAGCCACAGATTCTGGCCAGGAGGTGATCAAAGCCATTTACCAGCATGCAGACAAAGAGCCAGGAACAGATGAAGAGTAATCATAAAACAGATCAAATACTGTCAGTTAGAGATTGGCATTGCTGAAGATCTGGAGCACACAAAAAGATACAGAATTACTGTTTTTAAATGACCAGATGGAACTGGCAAAAAGGCAGAGAAAAAAACCAGCTAGACCATTACATATAGGCATAGAAAGGGATGAAGTTTTTAAAACCAGAAGATTCTCTTAGCTATAGAAAGGAAATTATGAGTCTTTAGCGATGCAGAAGTGCCAGAATTGGAAACTGGAAGACAAATTACCCTGCAGAAGGGGAAGAAACATTGATTGTAAGTAATAATGACTATGAGGACTTTCGCCTATATTTCATGGCACGGTGACAAGACACTGGGACTCATTACACCAGTTCAGCTATACAGTACCTGTAAGGGAAATGGTGACTGATCCACATAGTGCTTGTTACCTACTTCCAACAATAGATTGTTGTGATTTACAGAGATTCCAAAATAAAAAAAATTGTTAACCAACCTAACCACACAGCACCAGCTTCGATTTCTAGAATGGTTCTCTGCACCTGCACAGAAAGACTCTTTACTGAAGGTTGCAGCTTTACCTGTTCTCCAGAGGGGTTGCAGTGACCCAAAAGTGAAACTACAGCTCCACTGAAGAGCTTTGCTATGGTTTCATGCTGTCTCTTTTTGAAAATGGCACAGGGAAAGATGGACTATCCAGCTGACACACTGGGGGATCTCTTTCTATGACACTCATCATTCTTTTGTGCACTAAAGTCTTCTGAAAGTACTCTTTTTTCAACCTTAGAAGACAAATGGGACAACTGCCTTTGTCTTACTCTCCAGAGTGAAATACTTTTTTGAAAAGAACAATCCTTTTTTGTCCCTCACAAATTTCTGAGGTCATAACACAGAGATTAATCAAGCAGAACTAAATCAAGTATATAAACAGGTTTCCATAAAACACCTGCCTCCTCCTTGTTACCTTACATGCTCAGGTCCAAAACAACAGAAGAACCAAGGCAAACTCAGCCTGGATACTCCTTAGTAGGAGAGCACAGCAAGCTATACAAAAACATCAGACTTTAGTGAAATGGTAGAGGAGCCCACACTGGTAAATTGAACAGTAGACACGATCAAATGTGAGGAAAATTATCTTAAATCAGTTCCTAGTGTTTGGGTTAAAATTACCCAAGAAGAGTGCAGCATAGACAAAATCTTAAAAAAAGCTTAATTTGACCTCTCTGTCCCAGACAGTTTTGCCTATGTCCTCAGTTAATCTGAAAGCTTTGTTTGCCATTTATGAGGTATAGGCTACATGTAAATATATTTTCTACACCCACCTCCAGACTACCAGAAGAAATGCAATTTGTAACCAAATTATGCCAATACCTGCTCTTAGAGCCCTCATCTGGTACCTTGATAAAATTTCACACTTCAAAGTAGGGACTAAATCTAACCATATGTGATGCAGCCTTGCCTAAATTAATTTACACCAAAAAGACTTATTTATTTTCCTGCCCTTGGTATAATCTGATTGGCTTTTGTGACAGCTGTAAAAGGAAAGCTGCTAAGAAAGACAATCACATCCGACAAAGAACATGCTAATGAAATCAGGCTTTCGAAAGGGAAGTGATTTTGACAGATTAGAAATTATAGCTTTGTATGGATACTACCCAAGTTGTCAGCCCCTCTTCCCACAGCAGCAGCACGCTCTGTTCAATTTGAGGAACACTCTGTCTGCTCATCATGTTATATAAAATCAAACTCTCACCATAGCTGGGTGATTTCCTACAGCGAAAAACTCAGAAACAGAAGGTAAAAGTTCCCCATTTGGCATCTTAATCTTCTATTAATGATGCAACCTGTACTATACCATCTGAAAAACATGAATCAACACTGAGCCCACACTTCCACAAATAGAACTCTCTACCCTATAATGTGGTGATCTTTCTCTTTCTAATTGCATCTTACAGATTTTTAAAAGGCACTTTAGTCCTTAAGTGTAAAATTTGCATTCAAACTACTGTACAAAGAAACACTAACAATGATTTTGATGCAATTCCTGCTAAAATAGAGCGCAGACTTCTGATCACACACCATCAGAGAAGATGGAACTGTACATGGAGCATTTTTCTTATCTCATTAGCAACCATTAGAAACCCTCAGGGGGAACATAATGACCAGTGGAAAAAGGGCAGAGCAGACTTCAGTGAACAAAACAGATGTTTAGTGCATATAGATATTATCCAAGACCAGCATCAAACTAGTGAGTTTGGCCATTTAGGGCATCTCCTAGGAAACCATCAGATAACATTAAAAGATATTGACTAACATAAAAGGAGCTGCAGGGGAAACAGTGCATATTTGATAGAAATGGGATGTGCTTCTAAATGCAACAGTTCTAATTTCTGCTGAGGAAAAAAAAAATCTTTTTCTAGATGCATATTGTGATTTTGGTTAAAGGTCTTAAAATTTGCCGTATGTGACTGTAGCTTGATATTGCAGTCTTTAACTAAGCAATGTATGAAATGCAGTGCAAAAGCAAATCACAGAGTGAGAGAACATAAAAAATATATCTTAAATATGTTACAACTTGTACAGCACATAACATTGTTTTGTTGTTCTTGTTATTATCTTCTTTTCTCTGCCAGTTCTTTCTGGATGAAATTTTCCACATAGTCTGAGGGCTATAAAACTGGAAAAGGTATTGGGCACTTCATTTCCTTTATGGTCCTTTGAGGAAAACTTCTGCACATTGCGCCAAAAAAAGCCACTGTAATTGACCTGGTCCAACTGGCAGTGTGTCCATCACACCATGTGAAGTATTCTTCCTCATAACTGCAGCATTTCACCTCTGTGTTTTGTCCAGGAAGAGAAGGCATTTGATTCACTGACATTTTCCTTTCCTCCATCCGATTTTGTGTCTGATCAACAATGTTTATTGCCTGGTAGTTCCTTTTTAGAGTGCTAAGGACACCTTTTCCACTGTGATTACTCTTTTGCCCTCTCTGCAGTCAGCGAGTAGAAAGGTTAGCTGGGAATTTTGCTAATGAGAACTTTGCTGATCTGTTCAAGTTGGCTGATATGCCTTTTGGGCATGACCAATCAGAGCATAAAGTGTCAGGAGATTTGCTGTCTCTCTACAACCCTGGCAAATATCTTCCTGCAGTCTACCAGAGCATTAATTCTCTGCCCAGTTCTCTATGTCTTATGGCAAGGGATAGTGGCACATACTCACCTCTAGATAAATCACAAACCATCCATGCATGTTGTGTTCCTTCTTCAGTTTGGTACATTTGCTTAATGTGTTCAGGTCAAGTTGTACCATCAGCTTAGCTGAATTAATAAAATAAGGAGGAAGGCTGTAATTTAAAACCAGGGACAGAGGATGGAGAAGCAAAACACTTCATGAACACTGGTTTTTTTCCCTGAATTGAGACTAATATGGAGTTTTCTACAGTACAGCTGCTCTCTATCAGTAATGGTAGTTTTAAAGGCAAGCAACACAGCCTCTGCATGCCATGATGTTAAGCCTGGTAGAGAGCTGGGCAGAATGAGGAAAAAAAATGAAACCATTGTTGAAAAAATCTACCCTCTTAATTCTACAAACCATCTTGCTGCCCCAGCTTTCCCCAGCTCCCATAAGATATTCCTGTATACAGCCTGTGTTTTCCTGGGAGGCTGTGCCCATTAGTGTGCAGAGTATCAGCACAGCACCTACACACTGCTTAGGTATCCCTGTTTTGGGAGGTGACTGTCATATGGTTAACTCAAGGATCAGAGATTTATGAAAGGACAAAGATCTGGCGTCTTCTAATCTGACCCAAGAGACTCTGTTATATAACAGACAAGCTATAAAAAAACCTCTGTGAAACATAAACCTTGCTGAACCTCTTTTGATGTTTGTATTTTATTTTCCAGATGGAGCACTGCCAAATAACAGCTGCATAGACAGTTAAGATCATTTACAGAACTGCAAAGAGTTTGATTGATCAGCTTAGATGTCAGCAATTTTGTAATATGTTTGGGCACCAAAG
Organism: Vireo altiloquus; assembly: GCA_013396875.1. NCBI lineage: Eukaryota > Metazoa > Chordata > Aves > Passeriformes > Vireonidae > Vireo > Vireo altiloquus. Next base: position 492,623 of record VZRF01005926.1, on the reverse strand, counting down.
GAGCAGAGCAGGTTGGGAAATGCAAAGGGGAAAAAATATTTTGTATTCTGATTGTGTCCTTCACAGAAAATTACAAGCATTTTCAACAACAAAGTAATTCACTTCGTCCAATAGACTGCCCGCAAGTTCAGGGCAATAAAAATGAAGAGCATCTTTAGCTGACAATTTAAGCTCAAATCATTTTTGACTGGCAAGGTGTGGTATCATCCAGAAGAATTGATGCTATAGTAGTAGCTTCAAATTACGGGGTTATAGTGTGTCTACTCAACTTGCAGCTTTGATCAGTGGAGGTAAAGGGAGGGATAGGAAAGAAATGGATAGCAATAAATGCTTTCTGTAAGCTCTGTAGTTAATTAAGTATAAGAATGTATATACATATTTATATTTGAGAAGAACTCAGAATAAAAATTAAAATGGAAGATTTTACTGACGCTGAATACGTATTGAAATTCTCATTTCAGGGACCATTTTCCTATTCAATCCCCTGCATGATTTTTTGAGAGAGGTCTGGGAAAAAATGCATCTCCCTTTCAGCAAAGGAAATTTTAAACAATGTCATTTTCTAAAATGGTGGTTTACTGAAATTACATGTTTCTGTTATGCCAACCCATTCCACCCCCTACCCAAATATAATTTAAGGTAGGTTATTGTGTCAGCAGTTGTCAGTCTCTGTTAGCAAGTGTCAGGGCTGAGAAAACCACTAATGTCCTTCTCTAGCTGATGAGTTTAAAGGGCATTAAAGCAGAGACTAAAACTCAGTATTTTTGAAATGAAAAACAAAACCCCTTCCTAGGTTTTCCTTGAAAAGCAGAACTGTTAGCTCATTTTGTAATGGGCTTCTCACCCCAACAGAGCTAAATAATTGTCCAATAACTGTAACCTAGAAATCCATCCAATTGTAAGAGTTAATTAAATATTACAATAAATCAAGCAAAAAGAACTACAGTGAAAAATCCCAAGTAGTTTAAATAGAAATGGTCCACTAATGTTGGAATATACACCTAACACAAGATAGAAACATGTGAGGTTAGAAATTCCTGTATCAAGAAGGATGAGTTAAAAGTTAGACCTAGGAGGTAATCAGACTATGGTTAGTCCACCCAGAAACTCCCTTTTATCATTTTCAAGAGAAGGTTTGTGGACTAAAATCATCGAATACATAGTCTCTAAAATTATTGCTTCATATCACAAAACCTGTTCATAACTGATAACCTTTACTCACTGGGAGACTCATTTCAACACAAATGATCCCCACTGGATCAGCAGGAACACCAGAATGATACATACAGAAATACATTTCGTGTAATACCCTGAGAACACTGATATTTGCTTTTTCCAGTTACTATTGGAATGACTGTATTGCTTCTCCAAGTGATGTGTCCCTTACATCAGAAAGAAGAAAAATTTCACCATGCCCACCTCAAGATTCAATATCAGTCAATTCTCTTTAACTGAGTATCTTTCAAAAAGGGATGCACAGAGCAGATTAAACAGCTCAATGGTTACATAATAGCATAACTGGTTTTTGCTTAGTTCTTCCTCTGTGCATTTTAATTATATACTTTCTATTCTTAAAGTGCTTTTCTTTTCTTTAGTATTAACTTTCTTGCATGTGTGCAAGGTATGGAGGTTGAAGGACTCCTCACCATACATCCCTAATCAGGTTTAATAGTTTAATGCTGCACAGTAAGAAGTTTGTGTTAAAGCAATTGACCCTTCAGATCAGCTGATTCCATAGAAATTAGAGCCTCCCACATGTCTCACCTAAGCACAGCCACCTCAAAAGTAGGCATTGATTCTGGAGTGTTGGGACCCCTCTAGAGTGTGCAAGAAATAGGCACAATTTATCTTAGAATACTTATCTCAGGATAGGGTCGATTGCCCTCTGCACTGCCTGCATCTCTCCATTGACTACAGGAAGCTTAGGAGAATTCACTTAGAGGAGACATCTAACTTTTAGATGGACATGGTCAATCGAGGTGAATACTTGCTGGATGTCAATATAGGATTGCTACGATGCTGGCTGTCTTATCCGAAATGCCACCTCCATCTTCATTGTCATAGATTGCTCTGACTGTAAAGTACAGATCAAAAGATACAGCAGATTGGGATGAGTTTCCTTTGTAAAAGGGATTTGCCTGAGCGATAGTGTGATTACTGTATCTATACAAGTAGTGTTAAAGATACACTTGTGCACTATTAACAGGAGATTTACTCAGAGTATCTTCTAAAAATACATCTATTCACTGTTCAGTATTATCTTCACTATGTTCCAGAGCTTGGCATTTTTATTGTATTAATATTTCTATTTTATCTGTTATTTTTCTTCTCATAAACAAACCACCAGCCAAATGCTTTCTGGCTGATTGCACCAGAGCTTGACTATGTCTGGCTTTTAATCACAGTTTCTCCATCTCTCTGAAAGCATCCTTGGTCTTCTGGGTAACACAAGCCCTGTGGCAGGCTAACCTATGCTGAGAAAAGGTCGGCTGACTGTCAGAGCAAAGCACAAGGAAAGCAAAGCCCAGTGCTCAGCTGAGAGCTGAGAAGTTGCCAGGAGGCTGCGGAGTTCATGCAGAGAAACTCCCTGCCTTCCACGCTGTGCTGAGCCCAGGTCTCAGGATTCTTAAACCTTCAGATTTCCAGACAGTCTCCTCACTTTGAATAGCAAATGGGAATCAATTTAGCTGTCAGCTGGAGAAAGCACTCGGTGTGTGGGACAAATGGGGATTCAGTTTGCGGCCCAGGGGTGGGAGGTGGTTGCCTGAGTTGACTTTAGAAGACAACTGCATAAATAATTCCAAGCTCTTTTTCCCTGCCATATCTCTGGGTTTCCCGAGGAAGTCATCAAGGCAAGTTTGACATCAATCAAAAGGCTGGGCCAGCATACAGTCTACAAGGGTGTGAAAAACTGACAGACATAACACCTGAAGAGGACAAGGGGGTCTAGATGATCTTTATGGGCAGACAGTGATAGGACAAGGGGGAATAGTTTTAAACTAAGAGTAGAGATTTAGATTAGATGTTAGGGAGAAATTCTTTACTGTGAGAAGGGTGAGGCACAGAATAAGTTGCCCAGAGTAGCTGTGGATGTCCCATCCCAGAAAGTGTCCAAAGCCAGGCTGGATGGGGCTTTGAGGAACCTGATCATGGGGAAGTCATCCCAGCCCATGGAGGGCATTAGAATTAGAGGATTTTTAAGGTCCCTTCGAACTCAAACTATTCTGTGATTCTGTTGATGCCTTAAATGGCTACTTAGAAACAGAGACTAGACATGAATAAAGGAATAAAGGAGGTATTTATTTGAAAGGCCTTCAGATGCACACTTTGGGCTCCAGAGGGTCCTGCCTCAGTGGATCCCAAAATGGACAATGACAGGTCACGAGTCCTTCACACTTTTATATCAGCATAAATTCACCAACCAGAAGCCAGCCAATGATGGAATTTCCCCAAGCTTGCCCCCCTCTCTCCAAGATGATGGTTTACAGTTCTTGTTCTGGGTGTCCTTGGAGAGCAAACTAGAGAGGCTTTGTTATGTCTACCTTAGCATAGAGAACAGCACTTAACAAGCTACAGGAAACTTCAGAGTTGCACTAGCAGTATGGGATTTGAAAAATATAAAAGTTAAAACCTAAGGCATCACTGTGGTTGTATGATCTTTCACAGAATTGCAAGATTCTGCCAAGGAAGGATCCTGCTCTGTGAACCTGTGCTCCACGAACCAGCTCTGGCTGCAGTAAATCCACTCAGCTCCAGCAAGTTTTGGAACAGCCAAGCCCCAGCACTACAAGAGGGATAAAGAAATTGTGAGAAAGCTGTTCTGATGGCCAATGCTTTATCCTCTGACACAATACAGTTGTAAGTTTTACAGGAATTTCACAGTGTGTAATAGTATTATGCACAAGGCAAAAACTCTAAGTCATTAGCAGTATAATTTATTAGCTAAGTTGTGCCAATGCCTATCAATCAGGCTTTAAGGTTGGTTTCAGAGAGGTTTTTGATCTTCCTCACATTGCTTTGCTTTTCTTCTTCCATGGCAGCATTAGCAGGCGACAATTACATTATATATCTACTCAGTGCTCTGGTGAGAGACCATTATGTTCACAGATCATTACTGACATCCTGACATTTGTCATCTCCTTTCATAGCAGTTAAAACTTGCTTTATCTGTAAATGTCACCACGTCATTTATTCATGAAAAGGGGTCACATTCCCAAAATAGTACACTCAGCTTTTAAAAGGGAAGTTGGTTTTATTCACTGTGGTAATCCTTGGACAAACTTCACTGCTGCTAAGTACTGACATTTTTCCCCATGCAGCTGTTTACATCCCCACATAGAGAATTCAGGTTTGTTTTTTTCAAAGTAAAACCCTAACAGAAAAACAAATGATCCGGATGAGAAAAATAATTGTTTATTTTTTCAGCTTCCTACACTTAATTCACATGGAATTATCATCACCAAATTAACTGTTGTGAAGTGTAATTTTAATTTGACATCATACTGGCTGAGAACCCACTGGCTGTCTATTTTTACTAAGGCTTTGGCAGGTAGTTCTCAGCTGGACTGTATTTCAACCTCACAAAAACATAGTTTAAATAATCCTTGATAATAATACTTTCTTTTTCCTATCTTCAAAGTCTTGAAACTTTAATTAATAAAAGTCTAGGCCTACCCTGTTAGATATATGGACATTCTTTTTTCTTTAGAGAAAAAAAAAAGCTGATGCAAGGACGATGCCTAAAGGACTCTTCCTGTGGTCTTGGAAGAAATGAATCAAATCCAAGTGTAGAGTCTGAATTTAGGAGGGCAGAGGCTCCCTCTTACACCATTTATACACTAACAGGCATCCTTTCTGCAGTAGGATTTGCTTTATCACCAGGCTTCTCTTTTTTACCTGTTCATACCTTAGGATTTTAGTGGACACCTTGAGGAGGTTGTGGTTTTTTTGATACTTATGGATTTCCCTTTCTTGTTCAGTTTTCCCTCATGCCCATCTTAACAGCCAAGTATGTCACCTGGAGCTCCATCTCACTCAGGTTATCATTGCAGTACTTGCATTATTCCTGAAAAAAAATTAGCTGTGGACAAATTTTAAGGCCAGATTCTAAGATAGCATGAATTATCTTAACAGTTGGGATCCATATGCATATTTATATATGTATATACATATTTATAGATGTATATACATATTTATAAATGTATATACTTATAGCTTATCTAGTGATCTACCATCTTGAGGTTTTCAATAGTGATAAAAACATAGCAGCTCACTTTTCTACAGTAATTTTCAAATCATTTTACAAGCCCTATGAAGTATATGCAGCAATTACATTTCACACCATTCACAGCAGCTGCTTTATGAGCTCAGCAATGCTCCACAATAGCTGAAGGTAGAAAATAATAAAAACTGAGACCTGAGTTTACCAGGGGGCTAAAAGGGCTGCAGCTCCTCCATTAACGTTGCCCCTTGAAGCATATAATCAACTGCTGGATCCATTTCTGAAACCATCACATCCCTCTAAAAATAAAGAGAATAATTTAAGTAAACTGAACAGTATCACAGAAGCACAGAATAATTCAAGTTTGGATGGACCACTGGAGGTCATCTTTGCTGAAGGCAAAGCCACATCAGATGTGGTTTGCAGGGCTTTGTCCAGCTGAGCTTTGAATATCTCTAGAAAATATCAACAATCTCTTTTCCAGGCTTTGACAGCCCCCATGGTAAAAAAAAAAAAAAAACAGAACCCCAACAAAAAACATTCCTCATATCTAGTCTGAATGTCCTGTGTTCCAGCTTTTGGATGTCACCCTCTCACCACACATCTCCAATGATGGTCCAGAGCCTTCTCTGAGCACACACATCTTCCTTAAATACTCTTCGTGCCTCCTGACCAACAGAGTCCTACGCTGAACTGGCTCCAGTTTGTCCCTGTCATTTTTCTATTGGGATGCTCCAAAGAGCATGTGTGTGAATGCTCTCTGCATTGCCATCTCACACGTGCCAAATCCAGGGGGAGAATCGTTTCTCTCACCGCAAGACATAACTGCTGAGGTGAAACCCTTGTTCTCCAGGTGCCATTGGCAAAACCTGCTGCACATTTCCTCCACAAGTTATTCAGGTTGCCATAGTTTCTGCTTCAAGTTTTCAATGTCTCTTTTCCTGCCAAGTTTCCTGCCACTTCCCTCCCCTCCCCCAGCATGTCTTTACAACTCCCAGTTATGTGATTTTTGAGACCAGCTGGAACATAAACGCTCAGAGCTGAAGAACAAATAAAATGGTTGCTTTCAAAAAGTTAACAGACTAAATTCTCCTCTGTGCCAGTTATCTGTTGAAGTCAGGGTCATTACCTCCACTTAAACCAGCTGAGAATTTCAAGTATTTGACCACAGCTTCCGATCACACCAGGTGTGGGAACAGCTTTCCCTGAGAAATCTGTGGTATTCCAATTATGCTGAGTATTCAGTTCAGACACACACTCATTTTTTAACAGTATTGACCATATTGTATTTTCCAAACAATAAAAATCTCTGTCTGCTAAAGACTGGCTTCTGAAATTTCCTCTGTAGTACATTTTGCCAATACAGTAGAGGAGGTCACAGAAGAGACCTGTATTTGTAACTATTGTATTTGAAAGACTTCAGTATCAATATAAGAAAAAAAAAATACTGTCATTTTACAGATTTTGATAGGATTTATTAAGAATAGAATCTGTCCACAAAAAGTCTTGAAAATAGCTTTACTGGATGTTATAAAACACCATCTGCTTAATACTGTGCTAGGTGTCAGGGAAAACTCTCTGCTGATCATTTTTTGCAAGAAAATGGATTTATTCTAAAGAAACACATAAAACTTTTTCGTATGAGATGAAGGGTTGAATACTGTTTAAAGACTTTGCTACAATAAAGCAAAGTAATGATAATCAAAATGAAAGGGACTAGGGCTCTGGAAGATTATTTTGCTGTAGGTGTACTTTGCCATGTGAAAAACATAATGGATGTAATTTTTGTTTCATGCAAGCCAAAGGGAGGTTTGTCACAGGCTTGAGTGATGTCAGGAACTGACAACATTTCTCAGGCTGATGGTATAACCTGCAGCATTGTTGGTGTGAACTGAAAGATCCTACAATTAACTTCCCTTATTCTAATGAAAGCCTTTTTTCTCTCTTTTTTTCTTATTTGTACTGTATTTTTTGGTAGCTTTCCTAAATATACTGGAAATTTATGCATGCAGGAAATGCTTCTGTTTGAAGTATATTATTAATATCTTTTGCATGTGTCTGTGTGTCTGTGCACATGTTTGTACACATGTGTATAGAGAATCTTTTATCAAATATTAAGCGGTACTGTGGATATTAAAAGAACTGTGTTTTCTCTACTCACCATGAAGCCTATTTTCTCCTGATAACTACAGCAAACTCTATTGACCTCTGGAGACTTGCACTGATATTGCATATTGCCTATTAAAACAACTGGAAAAGCAACTCCCCACCTAAGCAGAAGCTGCACTCATTCATGTGAGATTTTGTTACTGAATCCTTAAAAAGAATTTTGAGATCAAATGTTGACAAGACAAATACTATATTTTTAATTGCCAGATTAAACTATTAAAAATAATCACACGCATGCAAAAAGTCCCTTTTCTTTTAAAAATGTTTTTAATTTCTCTCAGAACCTCTAATCTCTTTTCTCTCAGCACCTTTAATCTCTATTTCTTTCAGAAATAGCCTTCTTTATGTACCCATGCAAATCAAGATCGTTGACTTCAAACATACATCTGCTTTCCTGGTGTTACTCCCATCTTACAGCATGTTTGTATTACTAGTTCCATCTACCCTCTGATCAATTGTTTGACCAAGCACCTTTCCAGTTTATAGCCTCAAATTGTTTTTTTAAATCAAATGCTGACCAGTGACAGTGCTGCTTGTAGAACAGCAGTGTCCATCATGTTCAAAAATTGAATCACAATAAGGGATGCTGAAGCAGGGATAATCCACTTTTTTACTGACATCTGGCTTATAGCTGTGGCTCACATTTCATGTAGGGATATCGCTCACGGTGAAACTGAGTGGCAAGTGACAAATGGTGGAATGACTACCTTCAAAATTCAAGGATTGGTAGGCATTTTTATGCCCTGGTTCTCTAAGATGTTCCACATGCAGCTGTTGCTCCAGACAACACTGGTTGCAGACTGGATCACCAGAAGTGACTGCATAGAAAATGAGGGTAGTTGTCACAAGACATAACTAACGAGGGATGGTCTCCTGCCACTTCAACTCCTGCCACACCTCTGCATTTAACAGAGGGTCTGCAGCACATTCTTAGCTTCAAGTCAGGTGCCCTGAGACAGGTAAAGAAGTGCTGGTGTCAGCTGAAACCTCCATGTATCTCTGTGGACACCAAGGAGGACAGTTAACTCCTTCAGATGTGGTTCATCGCTGGGAGAGTTATCACACACATGGATATCAGAGCCAACCCACAGGGTCTGCCAGCAAAGATGGATGAGAAGCAATGGGCAGAAACTGAGGCACAGGAAGCCTCACCTGAGCACGAGGAAGAACTCCTTCACAGTGTGGGTGACTGTGGCTAGAACAGATTGTCCAGAGAGGGTGTGGAGTCTCTCCCACTGGAGATATTCCAGAACTGCCTGGACACAGTCCTGTGCCATATGCTCTGGGGTGACCCTGCTTGAGCAGGCAGCTTGGACCAGATTACCCACTGTGGTCCCTTCCAACCTGCCCCTTTCTGTGATTCTCTGAAGGTATCTCAGACCTGGAATTTCTGTGAGGCTCAGACGAGAAGCAGAATCTGACCATATTTCTGAGCACAGACCTCTACCTCTTCCTCTGCCTATTCAGCCATTAAAGGATTTGGCCATCAATTACGGCAGCTAAGGATTAGGCTATCCACAGACTGTGGAAAGCAAGCAGACAGCTCCCGTGTTCCAAGAATATCCAGATATCTGGCAAGGAGTCTGCCTGTAAGAGCTAATTCATGTACATGAAACCAAAAGGAAAGAAGCCAAGACTTACCACACTGTCTAGGACTTACAAGTCAGGAGGAGGAAAATCCTATGATCTGCCTTCTTCATATCCAGTTGTCACTAATTGTGAAAAATGAATGAATTCAGTGTACTCTTGCTGTCATGCTCTTCCATCACTGCACAAATTTTAGTAAAATTCAATACAAAACAGCTAAATTCACTCAACACTAGAGAGACCCCAGGTGTATCAGTGGTTGTTTTATGAATTACTCAGGAGAGAGATCTCCTAAGCAAGCAAGCATAGTGAACAGGTGATCCTATTGTGCCTTCCCAGCATTGGAGTGAGAAGGAGCTCCCAGTGCTAGAGGGGGTGTCTGAGGCAAGGTTTTCCAAAAAAATTTGTAACAAATAGGACAAATCTAATGACAAGCAACCTTGGAGAGGTTCTCCTGAATTCTCTGGAATTTAGACTTCATCATTTTGCTCAAGCGACACATTTGGTTTCCAAGTGTTTTGCTGATTTTCTAGCTGTACCATAGACTGAAATCATTTTGGTTCACTATTGCTGCCAGGGGCAGACAGTGGCAGCACTGTTGGTCTACAGCAGTGAAATTTCTGAGGCAAAATTCTGAAATGCTTCAGAAACCGTTCAATTTTCCCCAGCAGAAATGTGTTTGAGACCAAATACAACATTCGGTGAAACTCAATTTCCTTTTCTCCACCATGCAGAACATAAGGTAGCATCAAAGGGACCCACTCCTGCTCACGGAGGGAAAAATCCCAATCTGTTTATTAGGGAACCAGGTGGAGAAAAGCCAGCCTTTATTTAAGTGTAACACCTGTGGCTCACTCTCCCAGATGCAGAGCGAGCATATGCTGAGGACATTTGACGAGACATGTACAGAGTTAAAGCTGTATAGTATTGTATTAGAAGTTTCTGTCTCAGCACAATATGTTCAAGTAAAGAGAAGATATCCCAAAATACATTTCATGTATTAAATAGAGATGAAGTAAGTTTTATTCCACCTTTCGAGGCATGTGCAATGCTCCTTATGCTAAATTTTGAATAGAAGGAATTTGATGTTGGATGAAAGATTTGAATAGTCCTAAGAATAGCAGAAAGGATTACTGGGTAATTTGTTTCACCATCTCTTTTACAACCCTATTTCTTAAACATTCCCCACCTGTGCTCCTACCACGCCATGAAAAAGTTGGCTGACATTTTCCACAGTGCTTTACAAATGTGGCAAAATAAGAAAAGAACAGAACAGATCTGCAATTATAACCTACTGTATTTCAAGACACTTTAACACAGGTAACTGCATGCTATAACTTACTCAAAAAATCCCCTTTCTGATCCTCTGAGGATTACTGAAAAACCAGATAAACCATCTGGTTATTACACATTCATTTGCCTAGCAGGTATTTTGGATGCCCTCCCATTAATATGTGATTTGAAAGAGTATTTAGTTCAGTGGGAGATGAAGCGTCACCACACAGGTCATGCCTAAATCAACAGAACAGCTTGTCTGCCTCTCACAGCCAATCTACATATAATTGATTTTCAGCATCCATATTCAGAGACAAAAACCATTTCTTTGTGAGATTCAAGTGCCATATTTCACAGCTCTCTTGTGCTACTTTGGGCAAGGTCCATCTTCCACTGCTACAATATCGGTGAAAAATTATATATTGCATCATTCCCAGATGATAGTCTACCTACTGCAGCTGGGCAAAAAGTCATAAAACAAAGTTAGGAAAATGATAACTGAATTTATTAAAACCTGTTTTCAGGCTCCTCTTTTCACATGACTTACACAGACTGTCACCCACACAGCACCATATTCAGTGTTAGTGAGAGGTGTTAAGCAGACTTGGTTTGCTCTTCTTCCTCTGCACATTCTTGGTTTTGGGAACAAAGAAATTCCCACACAAGTTGAACAGATGAGCAGACATTTAACATTATCACCAGTGTGAGGTAATTTCCATAGGAGCAAACTGCCATATGACACCAGCCTAGGACACAGCACCAGAGCCAAATCAAAAAATATCAGTGTGTAATTCGGATTCCAGTCTCATTATAAATCTTAGCACGCAGATACTTCACTGCTAACAAGACATCACAGCACTTTGGTACAAACACCCACAAAACTGCAAAGTATCTGAAATAGACTGAGAGAAATTTTTGGGGTTTGGATTTTCCAAGCTCGCCCACAGATAATGATACACATACATATGCAGAATTTTGAAAACAGTGCTGTGAAATATTCCCTCCTATCCATCATACTGCACCATTGTTTGCAAGAGGAGGCTCCTGGCTAATGCAAGCTGTGGGGAAGAATCACCAGGGCACTTTCTGCTTATTATTCTGCTAAGACCACACTTGAATCTGCTCCAACAGCTATTGATTCAGTGAAAAATCTTCCTGTTCTTTCAGCAACAATGGGAATATGTGAAAAGTACTTTTCATCCAAATACCAAATGTTCTTGAACAGTCTTGTTCGATTTTTATTCCTATTATCTTAATTTTAGCATAAGAAGTACATGGATGAATCTGGGATGGTAACATAGGAGGCACAGAGAAATGTCAGAATTCTTGAGCCATGAGAGATGAAAATCATAGAAATGCAATCTTAGCTGCATAGAAATGTAATATTTTTCTTACCAAGAGAGAAAGAAACTAAAAATGTTCATTTGAACTTACTCTGTTATCCAGCAATATGATAAAGCAGCGACAGTCAGCACAGATTATTTGTATTTAAATTCTTGGGAGATAATTATTATTTTACCTGAATAATCCTTGAGATATTTGAAAGGAGCCCTTGGAGAAAGAAGCCAGCTTTAAGCTGTAAAATGCATTGCTATCAATGAATATATAATTTGTACTACAAGCCCTCAGACAGTAAAAATACAAGTAAAACTCCAGAAACACACACACAAAAAATTTAGTTCGTGACAAATAATGAATTGCCAAGTCAAAGACTATAGAAAATATTAAGGAGATACTATTTCTATAAATGATGCTCAAGAGGGAAGAAGAAATGGGAGAAAAAAGAACAGCTGTGAAATGTAAGATGGGTCTTCTCATGGGTACTGTTAATGGAACAGCAAGAGGGACACTGAAATATATGCTTACTTTAATATCCATTCTTCTTGTCCTTTCTTCCTTTATTCTTCTAGACACATTCATCAATGAGAAACGGGTTCATGTTACAATCATATACCCATCCACCAACCTAAATACATTAAATAAAAATAAAATTATATTCTGGGACAGGATGAAGTAACTGCACTCAAGCCTTAATTTATCTTCTGAATAGCATTGTGTTGAGGAAAAAAAATGTAGAAAATCCATTTACAAAGTCCTTTTTCCCTCCAAAAACACATAGCTGTGAAGTACTGGATAAAACATATATCTTGAGGAAACAATTTTCGAGGGACCATTCCTAAACCCATTTAATCTTGGAGGCTAAAGCCTTCATCTCACTGTTTCCTGGTAGTATACATTTAAGAACTTGGTAGATCCAGGTTCACAGCCTTTCCCACGAGGGGAGATTGGGCAGTGGGTGAAAGGATACTGGATTTCACCATGGGGCATCAGAGAGGCTGACTCAGAGCACGTCGAGGACAGAGACAAGTGCATTGTGTCATTTGGGCTAGACCTGAGTGCTGGGTTATGTGTCCTGGGCAGGAGCTGAACATCTGACAAATCCAGGGATCTGCCAGCCCACTCAGTTCTCAAATACCATCTCTAATCCAGTTTGGGTTTTTTTCCCTCTCTTTTAATAGAAGTTAAAGACTGAAAAGAATAAGACTCTGTAACAAAAATACAACTCCAGAACTGAAAGTCTCAGGATGTAAAAATCATAGGTTTGGCTTAAAATGTATTTGTATCTCTCCCTTGTTCTCTCTGTCTCTATTTCTTTCTTTCTGTTTCACTCCACCCTCCCAAATACATGCAAACAATCTAGTTCTCTAGCCTGAGGGTTTGTTTTCCTCAACATTTTGTTCATTAGATTATTTCCCTTTTTTTCCTTTAGAAAATAAACAGCAGACTGACTGGTTCTAGCACCTTGATATCAAAGCAATTTAATATGTTTCATAATAATAAAGAAAGACTAAGAGTTGGCAACTTCACAGGGAAGGAACTTTAAAACCACATAATGTTTTTCTCTCTTTGCAGAATATTGATGCATTTCCCTCTGCCTGACTCCAGACCCTTTTAGCCTGCTCAGAGGTCTCTCTAAGCTGCTGGCTGACCCAGCTGTGTCAGGAGCACACGCTGTACTGCACTCTTTGTTGTTTCTTTCTCTTCCCTGCATCAAGGAAATAGTTGTTCTTCTTTGATCCTTCTCTCAGCTGCATGACTCTTAGTTCCATCTGTCCTGTCTGCCGTTTATGAAATAACATTTTTTCCCAGTTCCTGCCAAATAATCTTATTTTGATATTTTCCTCTTTATGCTGAATGCCCAAGCATACATCTTTCATAACTGCAGGGTGTGTTTGGTTCTCTGGGTTGTAATTGAAGGCCTGGCTTGAGACCGAAGGGTGAAAACTTCTGTTGTTGAGGGCAATTTATCTGCGTGAGTCCCATTAATGTGAATGGAAGGTGGCTAAATCCCAACATGGCTCAAGAAAAATACATAACTGGCTCTCTATTCCTCAAAAGTAATACACTGTATGTATTATTAATTGTATAGTGCAATTTACAGTGAAGGAAATACAGAGTTGTTTAATTTTGGAGGTTGCTTTATGCAGATTTAAAATCAAGAGGACATTTGCTGAAGATTGAAAAAAAAATTCAAATCAACAGCAATACATCAAGAAAATTAATGTATCTTGATAGTTTTAAAGTTCTTTTATACTAATAAGGAAAAACTTTAATATTTGCACTGTTCAGGCTGTTTGAATATTGACAAATTCTTGCTATGGGAGGAAATGGAATGCTGAAGATTGCCAAGGACAAAAACACCCAAGAACTCTTCTTTTTTTTTAATTTAAAGTGGCCAATGAGAATATTCTTCAAAGAACAAAAGCTAGGCCTTGCACTTTTCAGGTAGTCATTTCTTTATTGCCATTAATTATTGATTCGTCTATTTTTCATTTACACATTTCCCTACCTTTCCCTCTTGTCTTTATTTGTATCTCTTTATTTTATCTCCTCAATTTTTTATTAACTTAGATCAAGCTTTTCTTCTCTATTTTGCATTCGAAGAATCACATTTCTATTCTAGGTCATTAATCTGTATCATCCTTTCTTAATCCAATTGCTACATGAAGACACAATACCAGAAGGAGTCTAGTGACAACCAGGGGATCAACAGGTTGTAAAATGACCTTTAAGTCCCACTATGTAGCACAATAAGGCCAAAATCACTTAAATTAGAAAGAAGAAGCCACAGAAGAATTAATAAGTAATTCATGAGTACTATTATATATCCTGAGGTTGTTTCACTGTGCAAGTGGTATGCTTTCAAGTGTCACGAATAGCTACAGAATGTATTTCTGTGTATCCAAATACTTCATAATTACCTTCTCTTAAATAATGATATGGAATATGCTACATGGTCTTTGTAGTTGGCTGGAACAAATAGATTTTGCCATTCTTGTGTGGCATATGGCTCCTGATGATTGTACTATCACCTGAACTCTTCATAACATATTTTCTCTTTTAATTTTTCGTGATGCTAAGCAAAACCACTGAGTTACTCATCACAAGTGATGACCGACGTTCCATCTGCAATGCAAATGTGTGGGGATAACTATGGAAAAAGAGCTTTTTCACAGCTTCATGAGCAAGTTAAGAAGCAACTGAACAACTGGAGGCACACACTAACAGAAGGCATGGGCAGCAGCCAGGACAGCATCTCCAGGCACTCCATATGTGGACTCTCTGTTGCCTACAGCAAATAAACTTTTGAAGCCAGCAGTGGTAGGAAAGCTGACAGAACGAATTAAAAAGTGGCAGCAGGGAGCCAAATACTGCAGTAACGGAGGTAACAGGGAACTCCCTGAACTCTGGGCAGGACAGGCAGCAAGAGGGTTGCCAGCGACAGAGAAAAGCAGCAGAGGACAGGATGGGTACACAAAAGGTACTCTCAAGGTCAGAAAAGGTAGAAGTAGTGGACAACTGTAATTACTACAACTGTAATTTGAAGGCATGGAGGAAGAGTTTCCCTTGAGGGATGACAGAAATACAAATTCCTGCACAGAAGTAGGTGTAGAACAGCGGACAGCCATGAACGTGTGGGGATGAATTACTGGAAACATTCCAGAGCTGTCGAAGAAACTGCCAGATTTCTCTTTTCAGAAGAGAAATCTCCAGAGAGTGAATGACAAGAGGACATGAGGCTCCAACTGGACAAAATGTAAGCAAACCATATTTGCCTAGAAATTCCTGAAACCTCATGTTTAGGGAACATTACTCATTTTCCAGTAAAGAAAAATGAATATTCTGAGTATGCTCCAGGTTTGTATTAAAAACTGATAGAACAGGTGCCAACACACGACAGTCACAAACCCTTATCAAAAATTCCAGAAGCATACAACCAGCAAAACACCTTGTTGTGCACCAGAAATGGCTTCCTGCATGTAGTTTTCCTATACGTCATTCTTAACACCACTGTCTATTTTCTCATGTTTTATTATTCACCCTGTGAAGTGCAAATTTCTTCTTCTGTTCTGAAAGTCTTGTCACACATATACAGACACTGTAAGATAAAGTGATAGCTTTCTACACAGTTCTATTATAAGAACTTGAGCATCATCCCAAATTACCTGTCATCAGCTGTTCAAGTCTTCTTTCCATTACTGACAAAACAAATGAACAGCTGCTTGCTCCACAAACCTGTGCACTGAAAAAAAGACACACTAATAAAAAAAGCTGTAAACAGCAAGCAAAAAATATATAAATGTTCTAGACATAATACCAAGTAAGGCATAAGAAAGTAAAAAAAAATAAGGCAGCCTGCATTCCCAGATACCTAAAGAGAAGAGTCTCCTCCAAGACGTTATTTTATAAAATGTTCTTATTTATAAAAGCATTTCAGCAGCAGTTGCTGTATGTTAAGAACAACTTAATTCTTTGTAGATATAAACCTATGATAAGGGGTTTTTTTTCTGAGTACTGGAAAAAAAGGTAAAAGTACACAGGTATCGTGAAAATAATTCGATCATTAAATACTAGGACATGACTTTCTATTTATTAAGAACTGCTTAAAAATTTTACAAAGTTCATTAACCTTTGAAAAAATATCATTGTATAATTTCACTATTTTTCTGTGCATAGTGTTATGAAGGAAAATGAAAATGTGTTTTTCACTGAGGCAAAGATTGTTTTTTATTAAGAGAGCTAAGGATAAAAAGAGAGATAAAAAGGTAGCAGGTAAATAAAAAGTATATAAAAATAAATATTATAAATATTTTTCCAAAAACTTAAAGAAATTAAATTAAAAATAAATAAACCTTAAAATCTTAGATGCAAAATGAAATTTCAAACAAATGGATGGCTGTGGCAGTGAAAATTTTGTGCAATTATTTTTCATTTTCTCTCTTTATCATTTCCCCATTTTTCACCTTCATTTTTGTCTTAGTTAATGATTTCTTCCAGGCCTCTTTGGAACTTGATGCAACACTGATAAATGCACAATGCTACTTTCCTATGCTATGGAAAGTTTTGAAATTCATACGTTTCAAAGCCAGAATGAATAACTGTGAGTATTCAGCCTGTTGCTTGGTGCATCCCAGGCCACATGGAATCCCATCAGGAATTAAACCAGCCTCATCTCATCGCTTAGATATGCACTCAAGGCAAGGAAAAGCCTCTATATCCCATGTTTTTACAGCCACTAACTGTGACTGACACACAGTTTCCTCCTCAGAGCTTCCTCCATTGTACATAATGAGCACCCTAATTTCTACATCTGCACTTGCTGTGTGCTAGTTTAAGCTTGCAACTGTTGGATTTTACGTTGTGAGGATTTTGGTTTGGGTTTTTTTTGAGGGGGAGGTGGTTGTTGTTTTGTTGTGGGGTTTTTTGGAAGCTAAAAGAGGCTTCTATGATCAAACACTTCTTCTTCAGATGTAATCGTAGGTAGCCATCTCTTGACCTTTCTGGACAAACAAAATTGATTGCACTTCTTTAGTTTCACACTACAAACTATCCCTTCCAAACCCTGAAATGCTTCAATAAATCTTTCCCAAACTCCTTCCAGGTTGTCAAAATCCTCTTTTTTTTTTTTGCACTGCTTTATGTTGCTGTCATCTAATTCCAGTTTCACTCTCTCTTTCCCCATAGCTGACAGGGGGAAATCCAGCGTCCTACAGCAATATTTCACCTAACACTGAGAAAGGCATTTCACCTGGGTCTGCTAAAACAAATGGCAAGGAGCATATTTCCTCTGCTGACTTTAAAAAGGAATCTAGTTTCAACCCAGGAATCTTAATTCTTGGATAGCTTTAGTGAGGCAGAGGAATCCCACTCCGTGGTCACCAGGGGGCAATCCAGCTGTCTAGACACTGGAGTTCCATGCGATTTCAGACACCTCAGGCATCACACCTGGCTTCACCCCTGGATGCCTTGTCACATCTGCCAGCTGCACGCAATGCCTCTGAAAATATAAAACATCTAGGTATGTTTCATCAGGATAATTGCTTTATGAAAATGTTTTACTGCCTCATCAAGACACCAGATCATTAAAAATAAAAATATTTTCCATAACGCTGCATTGACTGGCATCAGTTGTAATTTTAATCTTAGTTCAATTCATCTAAGAAATTTTCATAGGTAAGGTTTGGGCTAACTAGAAAATTGTTTTCATAGCTATTTAAGTCACTATTTGTAAATGTTGGGCCATGGCTATTTTGCTTATGGAAGCAAGCTTATGGAAGTTCCTCAGAATACAGAGATTTCAAAAAATTTAATTTAGGCAGCTCCACAGAAAAGTCATTTTCTGGACAATGAATTATCTAATTCCGTAGATTTGATAATATTTAGTGTTGCTGTTCAACACTCTTTCTCAGAAGTGAGAGAAAATAAAATATTTCATTCTTCTATTTGAAAATTGATGTATTTACTTAATTCTGCATTTTCTTTACCAGGGTTAACAATTTTACCATCCACAGTTCTACAAAACTGCAGGCATTTTGTTCCTGTTTAAAGAACTTCTTGTTATCTTTGCCCTATTACCCATAGATTTTCAACTGACTGCTTTAGTTTTCTTTATCAGTTCTCTCCATTATCTAATACTGAATTTATTCATTGCTATCAGGCTCCATACTTTTCCCATTATTTTTTCATCATGGACTTCACCTCCCTCTTAGCCGGATTGGTTTTTAACTGAAGAAAATACTTTTTGTCAGTGCAAAACTCCATTTCTTCATGTATCTAACACGATTTCTAAAAATTTCCCTCATCTATCAGCCCTACTTTTTTCTGTGGAGTCTTGGTGCTGGTAGTTTTATTTTTGGAATGTTCACTTTATAATTAAGGAAAAAATAATCTGGAACTAAGGTGTGTCAATTAATTGGCTCTGTTCTAAACAGCCCCCGAATATTGCAATAATCTACAAATTGTCAAATTTTGGAAAACAACAAACCTTTTTTTTATTCTAGATTTTCTAATTAGAATTTTAATGCGAAATTGACATGATAAGCTTTGGGGGCATTTTAGGGCTATTGTAAAAGGATACTCTGAGATTCTTCAGTCGTGAATGGGATCCATCTTACTTGTCCCCGATCTCTTAGACACCTATTTGTGACACTCTAGTGCTTTTTATCATTCCCTGTCAATTCCAGAACAGCCAAATGACTTATCCTGGCTGCCAAACCTGTAGATGACCAAAGTGGCATAAGAAGAATCCATCTTGTGTTGAGATGTCTCTAAATGATCTCCTTTTCAAAGATCCTCAATGACTTTCTTATCCATTTCTTCACTAGACATCAGGACACAGTTGAGTGGAATAGATTGGTGGTCAAATGGACACTGAACTAACCTGTAAATTAAGCACAGATCACAGCATGGGTGGTCAGGATCATGAACTTAGACATGTAAAGCATTGGTAGAAAACTAAAATAAGGTGTCTGAATTAGAATATGAATCTCTCAAGATTCCAGATGACACAAATTCTGAGAAATTATTAAATTAGGGATAGATTTTAAAAATACTGAAAATGGACCCATAGGAATGTCTGTTGTTACAGCCTGAGCTGCAGAATCTCATATAGAAGTGAAGGAGGAGATTTTCATTTATTGAAAACAGAAGCCATGGGTAAAAAGCCCTAAACCCAGCTGAAATCAAGCAGTAGAGAAGTGTACAAACACATTCACATTGCATCACACAGCTGCTACTATATCACTGAATAACTCTCTCAAAGGATGACAGTGATGACAAAACCGTAAGGACATAAAATCACATTACTGTGTTTCAAACTTCATCAGATATTAATGCTTCACACATGCCTAAATTTCAGTCAAAAACTATGCAATTCTACAAAATCCACAGGTGTTTGAGGAGCCATCAAATTGGGCAGGTGAAAACTAAAAAACAAATAACCTTTTCTTGTTCACATTTTGAAAATTCAGGGGTCTTTGATTTGTTTCTCTACTAAAGTATTTTGTCCAGGAGTATAGTTGGAAAAGGTTAAGGCAAAGATAATCAGGTTCAGTTTTTTGGTTTTTATTTTCAAATTTGAGCAAGGCTCAGTTTAGGCTGTAGCCTTACCCTCGAAAGAACCACAGTGTGGTTTATGATTGTTATGTTACAACAGTGGTAGTGCTGACCAAGAAGAGTTGTCAAGTACATCATATAGAATACCCTGGGGAGCTTTATAGCATTTAAGGAACACATGAGAAAAGTATGTATCCAAAGCTCAACAATAAAAGATTCATATCCTTGTTTCCAATTGTCCTTAAGGCACTTAAAAAAATTTAAAAGTCTATTGACCATGTTATTTAATGGTGTGAGCTAGCAAGAGGCAGTTGCTATTTCTTCTTGCTATGAAATTTAAAAGCGAGTAAATGCATAAAAAATTAACACTATTTATTGCTCCTTTTTTCTGATTATATGTATTTCTGGTTTTGTTGGCATTATTAGCAGCTTCCTTGTGGATCACAGCCTCCCTTTGCAAATGAAATGGCAGAACAGAAGACAGTTCCCAGTTATTAAAAAGCTCATCACCACTGCCCTTTGGGCCAGACAAGTAAAGGGACTAGAATAAAGGTAACGAAGCCCTGGAAACAAAACCTGCTAAAAGTGTGGCCATAAATGCCACAGGGAAGGGTTATTTTAAAAACAGTGTCACAACCGTACACAGTGAACCCTACAGTTGACTTGGTTTGAAAATGTGGTCCCTGTATTGATAATCAATATGTTCCTTTGTGACAGAGCAGACACATAAATGAATGCTTTCAGTTTAGACAGGATTAAAGGAGACTGCGGGAGTGAGTGGGCTGTGTGGCAAATGCTGCTTCTTTTCTAATTGAGCCTCTTGCTTTTGAAAGAGCCAAAGATGTCCCTGGTGGACATAACATGGGGTGTGCTAGAAGGATAAGGTTAAAAGAAAGGAGGCTAGAGGAGTTCAAGGCACTGTTTATTACTTTGAACATTTCTGAATAAAGGGAGGGTTAGCTTTTCAGTCAGGAGAATGCAGCAGTCTCACTCCTGACTGTACTGATTTGTAAGAGTGTCTCTCCCCTTAATCTTATTCTTTTTTCTTTAATCTGTATGTTTTATAAACTTTATCTTTTCTCTGACCCTACCTTTTGAGTTAATCCCTAGTGTCCTACACCTCTATGCCTGTCTAGGTCTATTCAGTTTTAAAAAGGCACTCAGCATTTCCAGTAGCACCACAGGGATCAGGAATGAGCAGCATTCATCCTCAGGTCTTTTCCTTTTCTCTTCAAAAACCCTGTGTTCTGTATCCACAACCAAAAGGGTCATCACTGACACATGTTAAGTCTTGTGTTTCTTGAAAATGGAAACGAGAGATGAAGATGCATATAGAGATGAACAAGAAGAAAGAAAGAGAAAGAGAAAGAGAAAGAGAAAGAGAAAGAGAAAGAGAAAGAGAAAGAGAAAGAGAAAGAGAGAAAGCTATGTAGGAGGGAGAAGGAAGGAAGCAGGGAAGCAAGGAAGGAAGGGGAAAATAAAATTTCTCTGGTTTCGTGCAAACCAGAATCAGATGCATTTATTTCAAGACTGGAACTGTGCTAGGATTTTCTCCTGTAAATAAGAGACTAGAATAGGCAAATCTCAGTACTGAAGTTGATTTCTTTCATAAACAAACTAATAAGGGAGGTTTTATTCCCTCCTCACGTCTTTTTCTTAGATTTTAAAAAGACTTTGCAGCTCAAAATAGCAGAGTGGATCCTCAGGGCTTCAAATAGTCTGAAATTTTCTTCATGGCTACAGTCTTCTCAAGTTCTTTCAAACAATGAAACAGGCTTCATTATTTCCTTAAAAATGTAACTATTAAATGACAAGATTCTCCTAAGCATTGCCACTTTTGTCTACAGTAGATTCACACAGAAGGCAGGAGGTTTAGATTCCAGACCTATAATACACAGTTGTAAAGTTGTTTTTTCCTGCTTTTACATGAAAGGACTTCTAGTGTCTTTGATACCACTATAAACGACTGACAGCACAATATGGAAGAACAAGAATCAGAAACATTAATTTGGTAGGAAAAAGGAATTTTGTGTAGATTATGAATTAGATTCCAATCTAATTCATATCATAGCACTCTTATTTTGCTGGGTTTTCCCCCTAGTGAACTGTCTTGTGCTGATCTGTTTGTCCTTATCTTTCCATTTAAACACTCCTGTCTTGAAGACATTCTGGAGAACATTCTGGAGATGCAAGTGCAAATCATCAGATTGAATACCATACAAAAACATTGCTTTCCACAATCTTTTGAACTTTTTAACTTTATTTTCTTGCAGGGAAAAAAAAATGGGGAGGGAGGGAGGGAGAATGGGAGAATGGGAGAATGGGAGAATGGGAGAATTCCTTCCCTAGCTCTGTTCCAAACATCTGTGGAACATATATATCAGTGGCATAACCTTTCCTTATATTCTGTGAATTGGACTACTGAGCTGAAGTGGGTACAGAGGTTCACCATACTAATCAATTTTCAGTAATTGTGAGGGCAAAGGGGGCATTTTTAAATATGATGGCAGAATATAACCTTTCCACAAAGACACCCACCAGTGAAATAGAGCACAGGTTCAGAACACGTCAAGGAGATGAGCTGTGGAGCAAATAATGCCATCTGTACAGCTCATGATGTTCTTGGAGCAAAGTACTAGAAAGTTGTAAATGAATGCCACGTTTACATTCCCAGAATACAGCCATGATTGATAATAAGCTACTGATGTCAATGAGATTTTTTAATTCACTGAAAAATAAAGAATTTTGATGAGAAAATTTCATGTGCATTATCAGAAAATTAATAGTAGTCTGCAGCATCACTCAAGCTACAACTTTCTACTATGCAAGGTATCACCAGTGGAAGAGAAAATAAATATTTATATGTGAGTTCAGTAGACTCTTGCATTTAGGAATTTGTGGTATTCACCATTTGCAGATGAAGATTTTTCAGGAACTAGGTCATTATGGGCCAATTTTAATCTAATCAGGAATACCTGGAATATGTGACACTTATCACTCAGATTTTGTGGCTGCCTCATCCCTGGAAGTGTTCAAGGCTGGTTTGGATGGGGCTCTGAGCAACCTGCCCTAGTAGTAGGTGCTGCTGCCCATGGCAGGGGTTTGGAACTAAATGATATTTAAGGTCTCTTTCAATGCAAGCCATTCTATGAAGATTCTATGGTGATGATTCCAATTTTCAAGAAAACTCAATTCCACAATTTCAAAAAGAAACAACACCAGAACTTAAACCATGTCCATTTTACAATTTATTCTGGATTAAGGATACGAAAGATTAATGGGTATTACTGTGAGCACACTCATTGAATTCACAGGGAAAAGCTAACAAAGCCTGCCTGGATTTCCATGCCATGGTCACTCAAGACATAAGGGTCATTCTATGGTGATGTAATTTGAATCATTACAATATGATAGACAGTTACTAACTTCAAAAATTATAACTTACTTAGAAGCTACTCAATACTTCAGTGTTTTCATTTCAAAATACTTTTTTTGCCCTCCATAAAGGCATTAAGATAAACTTGATGCAAACCATGATAACATTATCATAGTCACCTCCTGCTTACATTATTAGGAATATTTCTCTTGGTCTGAAAGAGAAACAGATTAGTCCTTTATTATTTAGTATTGTGAAAAAAATAGCAAAAATTAATTCTAGTAGTCATTCAAAATTAAATTAATCAATTGCTTCTGATCATATCAGAAATGGGTCTCTTTCCATTTTTTTCCCATATCATCAAACAAGGTTCTTTGCCCTGACTCTTCTGGAGATCAATCAAGTAACTTGCAAATTAATGTTTTCCACTGAATTTTATGTCTTTTTTTTTTTTTTTTTTTTAGATGCATGCTTTTATTATTGAGAGTAGCTGGAAAGGAAAAGTGAAGTCAAAGAAAGTTGAAAGGGGAGAAATAAGACAAATAATTAATTAAACAATTTGGAATTTTTCAAAGTGGAAGTCCACACCTATAAATATATTCATCATTGCTAAACAATACTACATGAGGAATATTTAAATCTCTGTGCTGGTTGATATTAGTCTTATAATTTTTTATACTGCTGTTCATAATGTGCTTCTTCAAATTATCTTTCATTCTATTTCTCCTTATTCCTCTCATAAGGACGTTTCCTCATAATTTGTCTCAAACTGAGACACTTCTTAAACTTCATAATCTTAGAAATGGTGGGAAAAGCTCAGGATTCCCAGGAAAGGACCGATTAGTAAAAACAGGTATTTCTGTAAATAAATTTCCTCATATATATCTGTATGAGGTAGCTTTTCAATGAGTATTCATATCACAGAAGATTAAATTAATTGTTATAGATGATAAGACAAAGGGGACATTAATGGAGCTGGGATACAGAAAAATAGGGAATTCAGCAAAATTTTTGCATGTAACATACATGTTGTAGTATGGACTAAAGCTTTAATCTAATATTTATACCGGGAGCCCTGGTGGTGTAGTGGTTAAGCACATGGCATAGCAATTGCCAGGGCCCAGGTTCGATCCCGGCCAGGCNAATATTTATACCTCTGTGAGACAAAAAAATGTTTCATGCTTTGCAGAGCCAATAGATAGCTTCTGACTGCAGGAGATTGATCTGAACAGGAAGATAGCTTTTAGAAACAAAACCTAATCCTGATTTCAAATTTACCACTGGTGAAGAATCCTTTGGTAAGCTGCATTAAAACCAAACAATTTTTTTCAAATACATGCTCATGTTTCCAGTCTTATTCTGTCTAAAGAAGATTCCAGTTATATTTTGCTGATTAGGCTGAAGAATGCACTATTGCATCTTGCTCACCAAACAGACATTGACTCCCTAATCTTCTCTTTGATAAACTAAATACATGGAAATAATTTACTCCTTCCTTATAGCATGTTTTCCAGTTCATTGATCATTCTCAGAGCTCTTCTCTAAACCTTCTCCTGTTTTATAACACTCTTCACTAAATATCAGAAATTATCCTGATACAGAGGGGTCAGTGCAAAACCCAACAATCCAGTAATTTAATCTCTCTATAACTTCTCATATCCTCTTGTGGATTCATGTAGTGGTCCCATTAACCTTTTTGCCACAGTGTTATCTTTAGCAGCTCATTTTCGTCAGATTAACTCCCATGACCTCCAAGTCCTTTTCACACTCCCTGCTCCCATGAACATATTTCCAGTCCTTTATGTATAACTGACTTATTTTTTCTTCCTGGCCTCTGAATATATATTGGGAAATACTGGGAAATAATTTTCCTGTGCCATAGTTCCAAGTGATCAAAGTGCCTAAATTTTCATAACCTATTTTCTTCATTATTTATATCTTCCCCTAGATTTTTTTTCAAACAGAATCTTTAGGAGTACAATTCTGTATTTTCCAAATCATGATAATGCATGTGTAGTGAAGAATGGATCTTACTGGGGCTTCCCTGAGAGGATATCTGCTTCCTAATAATTCCCATTTACAACTTCGTGTGGGTCGATCTTGGCTGGTGACAGGTGCTCACCAAGCCACTCTCTCACATCCCATCCTCAGCAGGAAAGAAGGAGAAAATAAGATGAAATAAGTGAGATAAAGGCAGTTTAATGAAATAAAGCAAAGGCTGTGTGTAGAAGCAATATTTTTTTTTAAAATTGAGTATCTATTTTCTCCATCCCATAAGCAGGTAATGCTCAGCTGCTTCCTGGGAAGCAGGATTTGGTACCCACAGTGATGCTTCAGAAGAGAAAAGACTGAATAACGAATGCTCCCCACTTTCTTTCTCTTAGCTTTTATCACTGACCAAGATGTCTTATGGTACAAAATGCCCCTTTGGGTCAGCCTGTCCCAGCTGAGTCCCCTCCAGCATCTCACCCAGCCCCAGCCTGGTGGCCTTCAGTGGGAGAGTGGAGAAACAGCCTCAGTGCTGTGCCAGCATTGTCCAAAACACTCTGTGTCACCACTGTGTGTCACCACCACATCTCCAGCTGCCAATACACAGCCCAGCACCGTGGGGCTGCCATGGGGAAAGGTAACCCCACCCCAACAAGGCTCAATGCACAACTGCATTTTGAAGCTCATGAATTACGTTTTTAGGTACTTCTTATTCCATTGATTTTTCATCACTCTTCCTTGGTATTGAAATATTGCTCTGTACCAAATCAAATGCCTTGGAGATGTCTAACTATATTAAACAGATTCCTCAATCAAATCTTTAATTTCATAAAAATGAAGCAAGCTATATTAACAAATTTTATTAGCATATACTGGCGCTGATTTGCAAAAATTAATGTAACCTCTTTTAACTCTTTAGTAATTTGAACTGTATCAACCATTTCACTATTTTTCCCAGGATCAATGGCAAACAGGCTCATAAGTATTGATCAGTTACCATCAAGGCTCATAACTATCATCAGTAACTTTCCCAAATACTGGTGCATTTATTTTTTTCCAAGCATCTTTTGGGTTATTTTTTAGGCTAAGGTTTCTAAGGTTAGTGGAAAACAAGCAAAAGTACTCCCAAGAGGGACCCAAACATCGCTTTCAAAACTCCTCAGTGGGAACAGTGGAATTTGGCTAAATAAAATGTATGTAATGTATGTCTAGTGTGCAACAGCTTTCCTGTTAAAAAATAAAATACGTTGCCACAGAATAAGATAATAAATAATATATGGTAATGAGCCATTCTACTTTTTTCAGAGAGAGCAGAAATATTCATATGACTTATATGCCATATGATAACCATTGTCCTGCATTCAGCCAGAATTAGATGTAAAGGGAGAAAAAGATGCACATTTTTCTCTTAATCTGTGTGATGCTCTAGCAATAAGAATTATTTTCCACTTTTGTCTTGCCAGGATGGAAAAACAAAAAAGGTTTTTGACTCTGTATCTCCCTTCCATGTCCACACAGCAGTACATTTCCCATTAATGTCAAAGAGGATTACATGAACATACATGAGCGTGACTATGTCAGTAAGTAAAGAAATTGCCATTCGACTGGGTATAAATTTCAGAATATAAGTGATTCAACTTCCATTAGTTATCCAGCCTGCAACCCAGGGTACTCACACTTATTTATTATGAAAGAAATAGAACGTTGTTAGCTGGCACAGATCCTTCTCCATTAGGGCTGGAGCTAGACTATCTATTCTCACTTACTGCTTCTGAGCCACTATCCGATTCTGTTACTGAGAAAGAATTTTAATGATTGTTTATTTGTTCTTGATTTATAGACACCACTAGCAGCATTACTTTCTGCAAGTTTTCTAATTTCTCAAAGGTTTGGGTATTTGTATGATGATGAACAGAACTAAATTGGCAGCTAGGTGTTCTGCAATCTATTCCTAATATATGTTCACTCCGAGTTTACTAGAAGAGTCTAATCCATCAAATGTGCATTTACTTTCCCAGTTCCCACATAAACATGGTGATAAGGACTGCCAGATTGCCTGACACCACCATGTTTCCATTCCACTTATACTGTGGCTACAACTCTTCTTGGCAATGCTGTGAACCTGCCCCAGCTGTCCAGTCTACAGAAAGGTTATAAAAGTATTTCTCTTTTGGCTACAGACACTTTCTTTTCAGCTCAAGCGGCAGAGACTTCTGGTTTTGAGTTCAAAATGTTCCTGGACTAAATCTCAAATGACAAGTAAAGTGACAGCTGCCATTGTGTGACCATGCCAGCAGAGTCTGAGGCAGTGATTCTCACAAGAACTAACAGGAACCCAACATGACTGAGCCCTGCTGAGCTTCTGCTGGCACCAAGCCTGCCCTGGTAGAAATATGGACCACAGGTGTCTGCCATCACCTTCTCTCTGAGCATGGACATTGTCCACCCCCTTCTCCAACAAGGGACAATTTCTACACCGAGGAAGGAATTGGTTATAACCATTCTATACGGAATATATCTAGGCAAAGTGGTGAATTAATGAATTGAGGCAGGCACACATTGGTGTAAAATGTGCAGCATGTTACAGAGCTTTGCCACCTATCTGTGCTTTGTCTAATGAATGTAGCAAAATTGTTGGTTATTCTGAAAGGAAATTCTGACCCCAAAGAACTGAGCCAAAAAGCAATTTGTGATTAAAGTTAGCCTTGACTGTTATCAGAGGGATCAGTGAATTTATTCCGGTTTTGTAAATGGAATGTCCTGTTCAGACCACGTAGGAAGCCACCCATCATGCCTGAAGCAGGCCTTGTAGTAACAGAACATGGGGTAGAAAGCAGAGAATTTAATTTTGTGTAGTTGCATTAGTTGCAGCAAAAGTAAACTTAAATCTGTCCTACAAGGTGATTCTTCCAACTTGTTCTTAACACCTCCAAAAATAAAGGTATTGAATACCTTGCACTAACACAACGACATATACAAATTCATAACTTGTCAAATTAAAACATGAAGGGAGAACATTTTTTCTGTGTTTATAAGGATTCCAGTTCAAATACAATCAGAAAAATAAATATAATTCAATGTAAATTTGAGGCCTGACAGCCAAGTAGTTACTTAGCAAATTGAAATAAGATATGTGAAAAATGAAAGAAGAAATTCAAAAGAAAAAAAGTCTCTAAATATATCCTCTATTTCAGTCATTGAAATGTAGTCCTGTGTAAGTCATTCACCTTACACTCATCTACTATTCCCATTTCAGAGATCAGAAAAATTGCTGCAGAGCAGTTAAGTTATTAAGCTGTAGAGAAAAGAAATTTCAAGCAATGCTTTTCTGGCCTCTATCCCTGTGCTTTGGCAAAACCTTTCTAATCTACTTTATCTGAATTATAAATATAAAAATATTTTATCATCCTTACATGCAGCATCATTACTGGCATATAGAGTTAAAACTATATACTTATTAATTTTATATACTATATATTTATTCATTCAGTCATTTTATATCAGCAATGAAAATTATATTTATATGACGTAATGATTAATATAAATCATTAATATGATTACATATGGCTACTTAAGAAAGGCATTTAATTTCACTACCAATTTTGAATATCTTTAAAGATTTTGAATACCTTTAAAATTATTTGAACAAAAACATGGAAATACTGTGCAGCTCCTTTCTGCTTTGGTTTGTTTTTTTTTATTTAACTATGCAGTCA
>VZRF01005926.1:355481-463611 GCA_013396875.1 Vireo altiloquus | reverse complement strand
AGGAAAGGAAAGGAAAGGAAAGGAAAGGAAAGGAAAGGAAAGGAAAGGAAAGGAAAGGAAAGGAAAGGAAAGGAAAGGAAAGGAAAGGAAAGGAAAGGAAAGGAAAGGACCCCAACACTACAGAAACGAGCTCAATCAGCCCTGAAGGAAGGATGTGGCTAAGATCCCTCCTTTACTGACATTCCTGAAACTAGTTCAGCCAATTGTTATTGTAATGTTGTTACTGTTATGTCAGAAGAAAAGTGCCCTCTTTTGAAACACTGATAAGGAATTACATAGAAGGAACATTTGACAGCCTTCTTGTCATACTATATCATGTTCAAAATAAACCCCAAATATTTAAATTCAAAAGCCTCCAAAATAAGGCTCTACAAGTTGTACATGAGATACATCAGTTGGTGAGATAAGCAGAAACATATAAATAGGTATTGTGTAAATTGAGAGTGGAGAGATACCAGGTGAGTGAAATACAAAGAGACTTTTTAACACTATCAAGAACCTCACCATAAACCTCTTCTCCATACAACAGTGGCATCAGGGGAGCAGATGACAAAGTGCTAATGGAACGAGGAGATATATCACAAACCTCTGGAAGCTGGGCCAGAAATTGGTATTATAGTCAGTCTGTATTATAGACAGTTCATAAGAAACACCAAGGTATGTGCCAGACTTTATCAAGTGAAGGGCAATCATTCAAATTGGCATAAAAGGTAAACCCCTTTGTTTTTGTTATTTAAGGAATCTCCCACCTGTGTGTCCCCGTGCACACACACAGACACACACAGTAAATTGTAGCTGAGCTGAGCAGAGATTCACATAATGCACAGTGTACACATAGAATTCCAGTCAGGTGTAGGAAAAAAAAGAAAAATATGTAGGTTCTACAAATACAAAAGAGTTCATGATGTCACATCAGAAAAAAAGATCTGAAGGAAACCCAAGCAGTACTGAACATTTGAAGATAATTGAAGAATTACTGTATGCTCTGACCAACATACATTGGTTTCCTTGGCATTCACCATGAAGCAAATATATGACAGTGATTCACAGCTCTGTGTGCAGAA
This sequence comes from Vireo altiloquus, assembly GCA_013396875.1. Lineage (NCBI taxonomy): Eukaryota > Metazoa > Chordata > Aves > Passeriformes > Vireonidae > Vireo > Vireo altiloquus. Next base: position 462,547 of record VZRF01005926.1, on the reverse strand, counting down.
TGTAGTGGCATACAGGGGAAGACATCATCTTTAAAGGAATGGAGACTGAATAAGGTGGGGAAACTTAAGCAAAGTTTGGACCCTTTGACTGCATTGGTAATAAAAAAAGTAAAATAATAACAATAAAAAAATGATTTAGCCCTTTAAAATAGACTTGGACTTCAGGTAGGTTACTACACTGCCTACATGATAGTAAAACAAGCTGTTTAAATTGATACCATGATACAAAACAAACTATTTCAAAAAACATCTTTTGGAAGCCATTTTAAAAATTACTAAAATACAACCTTTTCCTAAACTTGGAAGTTATTTTTAAAGAAGTGGGCTGTAGCCAATTTATGGTAACTTCCTTTCTTGCACGGAAACCGATAATTTTGACCAGTATATATACATATGCTCATGAATAATTACTGCATAATTCAGATTCCCAACAAAAAAAAATTAGTAAAAACAGTGGTGGGCCAAACATGATGCTGTGCACCAAATAAAACTTCTTAAAAATCAGAACGCAAATTGTCATTCACTTTTGTAAATGATGGGGCTAAGGCAATGCAGTCTTAAAGTTTATGATGTAACCAGAACAAAATCTAGCCATTTGCTTTTGGTGATGTGTTTGTCCTCAAATGTAATAAAGACTTTCCAAGCACCAAGTCTTCACCAAGTTGCCATCCCTGTCTGCTTGCACTGGTATCATCATATATATATAATATCAATAACCTGCCGTTATTGACAGATTGGGTGTCATCTAACAAAGGTATATGGAAGAGGATAAAAGCTGATCCTTGAAGTCACTTTCTATCTGCCATTGACTACAGAGGAACACTTAAGAGCATGCTTTAATTAGATATGAGGATTTTAATTGATCAAAATGAGTATGATGAATCTCACATGTATGGCCCACATTAGACCCTTAACTTCCTTCTGAGGTCAAAAATTAGTTTAAATATGAATGCTTGTATCTTTCTCTTTACTTATTCTGTTACTAGACAAAGAAGAGATTATCAAAACATTCCTCAAGTTCCTAAGTACAAGAGGCCTCAATGGTGCCCAGATGGCCAAAGATGAGAATGTAGGTTTTTTCCTTCAGCCTTACTTGATACAGCAGCTGCGATTAGATGTCTAACACAATTAGCATCAACGAAAAACAGGTAAGAGCTTGGGATGGAAAAGGCAAAGCAGAGGTTCAATTCTACTTTGAGAAGCTGGATGTTGTTTAAACTGACTGGTCCTGATGAAATTCATCTAAGAGTACGTAGAGAACTTGCCTGAACTGATCTCACAGGCCAGGGCAATTATTTTGAGAATGGAGTGAGGACAGGCGAAGTTTCAGAAAACAGAAAAAAGCAATCATAGTTCTTACCTTTAAAAAAATGAAAAGAAGTGTAGTTCAGTCAATCTCATTTCAATTACCAAGAAAAAAACCCACTAGTTCAAGTATTCAAACATCTGGATGGGAACAAGGGGATATGAATCAGCCAATGCTGATTTGTCAAGAACAAATCACGTCAAGCAACTTTGTTTTTTTCCTATGACATGGTGACAGGCCTGTGTATTGAAAAGAAAAATATCTTTACTTTAGAAAAGTTTTTGACAGTGTCTTTTATGACATTTTTCTCTGCAATCCAGGGTCTTCCTGAAACTGCCATATGGTAGGGACAAAACTGATTGGGATACTGTGCATAAAGACAAACTGTTCAGCTGGAAGGATGTAAGAGTGAGGTCTGCTAGGGACTGATTTAAAGTCTAGGTCTATGGAAAACTTCTGATGATAAAAACTGCATGATGGAGTAGGGAATATAGTTGCTCTATTTCCAGATGATTCAAGGCTGGGACAGGCGATGACGAGGTTACAATTCAAACTGATTATTATAAATTGGAGAAATTGTCTGAAGTGGCTGAGATGCAATTTAATAAGGGCAAAAAATCAAAAGTTCTCCACTTAGGTAAAAGTAACCGTCTGCAAAATTATAGGATGAGTAATAACAGTTCTTCTGAAAAAGGATGCATGGACTACAGTGGATCATAAATTGGGCATGAGTCAGCTATGCAAGGCTATTTCAAAGACAAAATGGAAGCTTCATCCTGGAAGAGAATCATATAGAAGACAAAGTAAAAAAATTTCCTGTTTATTTCACTCAACTGCTTTTTCTAGATACCTGCAGGAGAAATGCTGACCCACTAAAGAGATAAGAATAATCAAAGAGTTATGAAACACAACCTTTGAGGACAACCAAAAATGAGTTGAGTTGTTTAGTGCAGATAAGTGGCATCTGAAGAGCATTTCTATGGTCTTCAAGTATTTTAAGACACTACTGCGTAGAGAGCAAATTCAAACAGGAAAGCAAGAAATCAAACTAAAATGCAGCAATGAAGATCTAACTGATATGTTAGAGGGAATAATGTCAAATTTTCTTAAACACTTGAATAAATTACCTGCAGAAAATACAGATTTTTCAATGCTGCAGATTTTAAAGCATTGGTAAAATGAAAATCTGTCAGACATGTTTTAGGAAGAGCTGAACCTGCCCTGTGGGAAGAAGACATACTGGATAGCTTCTCCAGATCTCTTCCAGAAAAGTGAGTTTTCTACAACTTTTTCATGTGTTTGACTCCTGTGATAACAGAGACACATGGAAAATGAGAAGGGAGTTTTTCTAATATGTATGGCAGATCTAGTTTACTTGTATGAATGTCAGACCCCTGAAAAATATTTATTAATGGGAATAGATACACCTCTTTGTAATACTCCTTATTTTACAATGTCTCCACAAAAGTGTCCATTATAGTCCAGTCCAGTTCAGTGCACTGCAATTTCTGAAATGAAGTAACAAAACTTGCCACAGGCACATGTAAAAGAGAGAACAGCAGCATGGAACCCAGAGGAGTGCTCTAAATTGCCTTAATAGGTTGAGACGGACAAGGATCCCAAATCAAACTGGTTGCATTTGCCAGTAGCTGTCAGCCTCCAAAAAAATAAAAAGAGAGGAAAGGGGAAGTAAGAGCTCTAGTTGCTCTTGACATGATTTCATTTAACTCGCTAGGTCTCTGACCTTTCAGCGCTGGTGGAAATAAAAGTGGAAACATAACACTGAGGGGGGAAAATTCATGCAAATAATAACCTTTAAAGCCTCTATGTGAGAAGTTTTTCTCTTTTTTTTTCTAAAAGGAGAGAAATCTGATGATCCAATTATGCAAGTAATTAGGAAAACAATGCTGAAATTTTGTGGCTAATGGGATTTTAAGTTATATTGACAATGAAAACCAATTATACTTTAAAAACTTTTTTCCTCCATCTGCAATTGCATTATTTTGATGAAATAGCATGCTAAACCTCAAGTAGCCAAATGAATGTTAATTATGGAAATAGTTGAGTTAACGAGAGAACCCCACTTTTTCCATGACCCCATAATTTCACAAGTCTGAAAAGAGGCATAAAATCATTCCATTTGCGTCTAAATTTTTTATCATGTAAATATAGAAACCTTTGAACTCTTCAGAACTCCTGCTTTAGAGTAAAATTTAGGTTGACTCTCTTAAGAAGTTCAGTGGAACCAGACCTCAACCATGGGATGGAAGCAATTCTAAGACTTGGGAATATTTAGATAATGACCCAATTCTTCCAGGTCAGAACCAATTCTAGTTTAACACATTATAACTTTTCTGCTTTAATTGATTTTTCCACTATCTATTTATCTTTCTAATTGGATAGTAAGGTACTACATAAAAAAAAAAACAAAACCTGTACAATCCAAGCAGTTCATGTAAGAAATTTCAATAAATGAAACGGCCGATGGGAAATTTTTCAAGGTTACTGGATAATTAATAGGAGTCACAGAATTAAAAAAACGTTTTGTCAGTTGCTAGTGTCATCAAGCTACAGGCAGAATAAATCTGTGATATCTTGAAACATACCACTTCCTGCAACAAGCAGGTTGTAGGTTTTATTGAGCCAAATATGCAGAGAATAAAAGAATCATAAAAATCAGGATGGCTTGTGTTGGAAGGGACTTTAAAGATCAACTGGTTCCAACTCCCCTGCCATGAGTAGGGACACATAATAGAAGTATCTTGAGTGGGCAGGAACATTTTGAGATGATCTGGTCCAACTGTCTCTTGAAATCCTAGTTTATCTAGCACCCTATCAAGCCAAGTCTTGAACAAGAGAAACAACAATTTCCAGCAAGAGAAATTCCACTACTTTTCTGGACAAAGTTCTCCAACATTAAATCTTTTGCAAGACGAAGTTTTCTTCTTATATCTTTGGTGAATTTCCCTTAAAGCAACTTGTGCCTGACATTTTTGTACTGTCAGCATGCACTCTTGTGAAGTAAATTCCTCCATCTTCCACATAACTACCTTTCAGGTACTGGGAAATCATGATTAGATATCCCTGGAGCCTCCTCTATTTTTGGGCTGAACCCTATTTATTCATGCGTTCTTCATATATCAAATTCACCAACCCTCCAATCCTCCTGCTGGGCCTTTAGTAGATCAGCTGTAATTTTTAGAGTGTATCTTGAACTGGAGAAACTCCAACTAGACATAATAGTTCAGGTATGGCCTAACAAGTCCTGTTCAGGTACGACACTAACAAGTGTCGAGCATAATCACATCCCTTGATCTTCGGGATATGCTCTTGCTAATGCATCCCAGGACAGTTTGCTTTCATTGTCAGAAAGGAATGTGTCATGGGAGCACTACAACCTTGCCTTGATCAAGAGCTGAGTGCCTGGCTATAATAAGCTGCAGACAGCAGGGCAGAGCAAACAAGTCCTGAGTGTAATTAGGCTTGATATGTGCATGGATCAGCAAGTGATGGGAGAACAATACCTGAAACCACTGGAAAGGGACACCACGATATCAACATGGGCTGACTTGACTGGAAGCCTGTGACAAAATCTGGCTCCATACACACAGACACATAAACACCGTCCAGGTAATAAAGATCATGGAGAAACATTTTTACAGGGACACCTGACACCACACACAAACAGGGGATGCCAGCTGGGACCATTACAGACCAGTGCTGAAACATCAGTCAGGCTCCTGTCTGAACTGCTGCTCCTGCCCAGATGCTGGACATAGAGACCACATCAAGAAAACAGGTTAAAGTGGCCTGATTGCTCTTTTCTTAACCTAACAATGTGGAAGAATCAAAAATCTTGTTAATTTGCCTTTAGCAGTTGTATTACACATGAGTGAAAGAAGAGGTGTAAGCTTCTCTTCAGTGATATTGCAATTCACTTCTTTGCCAAACAAAAACTTACCCCTTAAAATGTGCCTGTGTCTACAGCAGCATAAGATATCTTACACTATACTGTCTGGCATAGGATTTTGGCTGTGAAATCAGTCATTTGGCTTCAAATATTCATGGGGCTAAATTTATGTGAAGGCAAAATAATCAGGAGTGAACATAAAATACAGAACAATATTCATGCATTAGAAAAAAACATGTTTCTGGCTTGTCCATAGATCTTTTCTATGAATGTGGGTGAATGATTCATTGTTCTTTATGGCTATTCTCTCCCATCACCCTGGAGCTGTTTACTATACTGAAGTACTCTGGAGCTGGAATTATCTTTTAACAAAAATAAGTGAAAGTGCTGCCGCAGAGATTGTAACTTGGTTCTGAAGTACAAATGACAAATTGTAAATGAAGCCATAAAACTCACAAGGGTCAAAAAAAGTCTTCTTTTTTTTTAAGAGAAGTGTACATAGAAACAAATAGTCAGCCAGTCCACTGGTACTGAAAAATATAAAGTCGTAGATAATTTTTGTTGGAAGTGACTTCCAGAGGTCACCTAGTCCAACCCCTGTCCCTTTCATTGCACCAGCTGAGGCAAAGTGGTCTCCTGTGTTAATAAACAAGTTCCTCACCACAGCCTTTAATTTTTAGTCTTGCTCTGAAAGCTGTATCACATCAGAGACTTGGAAGATCTAAAAATGGATGAGATCCCTGTGCCCAAGTCTGCATGCAATGTGGTTCCTCCAGTAGCTGTAAGTTGTTAGTTTGCTTCTGACATCAGAAAAGGTATTTCTGGCAGTGTCTGGAAAGAATTCCACTTTCAGAGACAGATTTTGTGATACTTGGTAGGTCACATGCATTTTAGATTTTTGTACCAATTAATCTGCCTCCTAAATTTACCACAACCATTTTGCATGCTAGGTATTGCTGTCCCCATGTGCAGATCATTTCCTTTACCATATGAGAAAGATACAACCATACAATACATTAACAACACATAAAAAGTGAAGCTTCCTGAAACTGGAAGGATTTGCTGAAATGATAAGGATGTATCAGGTACAACCCAAGGGAAGACCAAAAACCAAATCAAAATATATATGACAGGTCAAGTCTCATAAGCACAACTGGGAGGCGGTCAGACATCATGGTGATCAGGACAGGATCTGAAGCAGTTTTGAGGATAAAGGGAGAAAAGCCCAAACATGCTCAGAGAACCTGGTAAACAGGTCAGTTGAAAGGGAATAAAAGCCAGATGCTGCCTGAAGATCCCAGATTACAAAGGCACTGACGTACTGATGTACTAAATTTAGGACCACTCAGATTTTTCTCAAGGTGGGGTTTCCTGGCATACTAGGAAGGGACATGTGTGTCCTCAGCAATGTCTGCAATTTGTCACAATGAAATATCTTATGAGTGATATGTTTTTGTATATAAGTCATTCATTGGATGCAATGTCAGGGACCCTCCTGCCAGTCTGTACCTACCTCAAGTTACTTATTAGCAGTCAAAAGAACACCTTGTTTTTTTCCTAATTTAACCACATATTTAAATTACTTTTATACTCCTCTGCTTTAGATATACAAATATTTATATCTTCATTTCGGACTAGAATGTCAACCTAGCTTTCATTGTAACAGCTGTTTAAAATTCATATATTTTGATGGAAATAAACAGGTGACAGCTGGTTTTAATATTCTTTTTAAGAGCATCTATAACAACAGCTGGAGAACCACAGCAATTCTGCTAGCCAAGAGAAGTATATTGGGTTGGTTATTTCAGTCTCATCAGCTTAATCTTTGATTTTAGTAAGATATCTTGAAATGGTTTATTTTCCCTGGAGAGCTTGTAATAACTCAACTTGGTGTAAGTGTCCTCAATTCTTAGTGAAATCAAAAGATTGTGGATATCCTCTAGAAAATGTCAGTCCTGAAGAATCCAAACCTGAAATTTTTGTATCATGTATTTACTTAGATCCTAGATTCTTTGCACAGGCACATAGTCCAGGAGAAGAGTAACATGAGGAAAGTATGCAGATCTGAGATGTAAAGAATATTGCCTTTTTCCAGCAGCAAAACAAATTTAAATTTCCATTTTATGCTAAAAAGTCAAATAGATTTAATAGTGCCTTAATAATATTTTTGTTCCAGGACACTTTAAAACCTCATTAAGAAAATTTAGAGGAAACAAACAAACAGAAACAAACAAGCTCAGAATTTCGAAATCTGCCTGCAGTTCAGCATCAAGCTGCATGGCAGGATACACAAGTTCAGTGCCACTAACATCAGCTCAGTCGCTACCAATTTGTGTTGATTTAACTGTGCAGTCAGCTTAAGCCCCTCTGCCCAGCCACTGGCAGAATGAGCCCCTAACACAACTGCATGTGGCTGTGTGGAAGAGGAAAGACAGCATCTCTCCACAGCAGCAATAAACACAGTTCAAGTTGAATCTGCAAGGGTAGAAAATATTAGCACAGGGGCAAATGTCCACCAACTAGATTTCATGCTTTGTGTGGGCATGAAAAGTAGAAGTATCTTTGCCCCTGAGGAGAAGAATTTAACAAAAATATCAGATGTATTTATTTTTTCATCTGTAATAATATCCTGACAATTTTTTTTCAGCACATCCATACACAGGTAATAGCTGTGTTTCCACATTCAGCAACACTGGTACTTGTGCTGAATCTGTCTCTGGCAGCTCAATCCACCCCCGTGAGAAAGCAGTCCAAATCATGGGTTTCAGCAGCCTGTGTCAGTTCTCTGTGCATTGCAGAGAGCACAGTGGAGATGCAGGCATGAGCCAGAAATGAAAGGCTTGGGAGTGACTATCCTTTCATTGCCATTGGAGAGGTAAGGGATGCCTGAGATGGGCAAGGGTACCAGAGCAAGCCTTGCCTGCAGCTCAGAGGTTTTTCTGTGCTGTCAAACAATAACACCAATGTCATCAAAAGCATAATAAAGTGATGTATAAGCAGTGTTGCGTAATACATTGCAACTTAGTTCACTACTCTCTTTGTTCTGAACTTTGCTTTAACTCTTTTCTGAGGATCAATACCTGATCTGTGTTTTCACAAATCATAATTAACCTTAGACCACATATGTAAAAACTTATAAGCAGTTATAAGTAACTCCAGCAAGCTTTCAAAGAAAGTAGCTTATACTCTCTGAGTGAAACTCATTTCTATTCCCAAAGCAAAGGAGTACATACAGTATTCAGAAAACAAATTTAAAGATGCTGTTCAAGCAAGTCTGTATTTATTGCTATTATATAGGAATCCTCAAATGAAGGACTTCAGCACAAACACTTCAGGCTAGAGCACCTCTTCTCTTACCTCTGGCTAGTCACATTTGAAGAACACCTCTGGCTGGTGTTGAAAGCTTGGCAGCTAATTTAGAGAAAACATTCTGTGGTCACTTGAGGCCATGGCACCACCTTCCTCTAACTACTGCACTTTACCTTCACTCTAAAGTCTGACCAGTAACTGAGTCTTTCATGCTAACAGCACAGAAAGTTACTATGGCAGCAGGCAGTCACACAGTTCAGCCTCGGGATCACAGGGTTTTCAGGGATGATGGGTTGTGATGGCTCTCTCTTTCTCTTCCATTATGTCCTTCTTCCTCTAACTTAATGGTGACCCAATTTGGTCTTGTTAACTATTTCCCATTCCTAGAGGATGTCACTAGCCTGTTCAAATTTCACTCATTTCATTACAAATTGACACGAATTTCATCTCCTCTTTCACCGCTTGGGCAGGTAGGGACTCATCCACAGCCACTTCTTCCCAGTGCTGAAGCAGAAAGTGCCATGGCTGGAATTCAACAAACAGAGGCATAAAGGAGAAGGCAGAGAAGGAGGTACAGAGGATTTGCACAGCAGAAAGAAGGTCCTGCTTCATTAGGATGGGGCATAACAAAGTACCAGATAACATGAGAGGTGTTCGACACCAGCCCCAATAGATCTCAATCCTTCCAGATCTTCACACTTAAAGTCCTCTCCTTTGCTAGAAACACAGAATATCCCAGGGAATACCACAACTTCTTCCTCTATGCTGCTTTCTCCTCCTCCAGGGTAAAAAAAAAATCAAATTTTCACAGAAAATATTTGTGGGTTTCATGCACACATTCAATTTTTGGCATAAATATAATCCTCTATGTATAAAATGCAGCTTTGCTGCACATTACTAAAAGAGAGTATATACCATGTGAAATGGGAACTTATAATAACCTTCAAAATAAAACAAGAAGAGTTATCATTTTGTTTGTCGATACAGAAAGAAAGAACTGAATATCTGCATGTAGGAAAGGCTCATTCCTTTCCCAAGCAGAGGAAGCTCTGTGCTGGGAGACAGGGATGGATATTTTATATACTCCAGCGCCATCTAGCCCAAGGAAATAAAATTCCACGTTGGACAATGGCTGCTGAAGGACACTTTTTAGTGCTAAATGTTAAGTCCATAAACAATTTCTGACCCCGGATGAAACATCTCTTGGCTTATTGTGTGGCATTTTAATATTTTCTTCTACCCTATGAATGCATCTGAGTAATATAGAAGCTCCTGTGAGAGCCATCTGCCATGGAAAATAACTGGCATATGCTATTTTCATTATTTCTCATCCAAACTGAAACTTGAGATAACCTGAAATAATGCAATAAATGAAAGCCCAGGACACACTTTGTGGGTGTTTAGGTAGAAAACTAAGAACTTAAATAACAGGAGACAGGAAAGTAATGAAAACCAAACTAATAAGGAAAGAAAGATCTTGCCAGTCTTGCCATTGAGAAAATTTGTTATAAGGGGAAAAATCTATAGTGCATTACATTACTTCTTTCTTTTTTTCTAGAAATGTCAAATGAATTTCTTCACTATTCAATACAAAGTTCAATTGACTTATAACAGTTTGAAGTTTATCTAAATTGAATATCTGGGTTTTGATACAAGTGATTTTAAATCCACCAGGGAAAATAAGAAAGGCTTTCAAAATTCTGGATAGCTTCTTCATGATGATGTTCAGTCTAGCCAACTCAAAATGTGATTGCAGGTCTTCTAAAATTTAAATTTTCAAAGACCACATTTCTGATATTGTTTCACTGTTTTTCCTTCGCAGTCTGTGTTCTGTAATTTTTTGAGGATTTCTAGTTATAGCAAGTGAGAATTCATTTTAATATAAAGTAAGGGCATATCTACTTTTGAAATTTATCACAGAATGAATCATGAATCATCATGTCTCTTGATTATGAGAGAGCGTATGTAACTACTTTAGCTTCCACTGTGTACACCTCAATTTTACTAGGACAGACCTGTTTCTTCAAAGAGTGTACTTGAGCCACAAAATATCAGAAGTCCTTTTTTTGTTGTTGTTTTTCTATGAGAACAGAATTTTCACAATTAATTTTTTTTTTTTTAGCCTCAGGCAAATCTTTCCATGCAAAGGATAAACTCAATCCACGTATGAGATGCATTCCACAGCAGTGTTAAAATGTGGTGCTCAGTGGGCTCTGAGAAAGACAGATCGGAGTCAGAAACAATGTAGATCTACTAAAAAGGGTTCTTAGAGAGTCTAATACAACCTTTTCCTCAGGTAATTCAGAGCTGTTTATGAAGACACACTGTAACTCTTTGGCTGATGGATGAAAGCTTCTTCACCAAGAAGAAACACATGTTGGTGCTGAATGAGAAGTTGACACTAAGCACACCCACAGGAATTTTAAATAACATATTTCTAGATCGTTCATAATAATACTAAAAACACACTGGTGCACAGGTGACCCAGCACTATTGAAAAAGACTGGTCAGAAGGGTAAAATACAATAGGAAGAATCACGGCCACCAAGAAAGCCAAATATGCATCAACAGGAGGCACAGGATATGCTTTGTGGCCTAAAGCTCATACCAGCTGAAGTCTGTGCTCACCCACAAGAGCTTGGCACACATGGAGCTTCCCTGGGCATGAATTCTGACCCCAGAAACCACTGTGGAGCAGCAATACCATGGTGGTTTACAACTATCCAAATACATTTGTAAGCTCTCTTTCCTCAGTGCACATCCAATTCTGCCTGAGGACCATTATCACACACACCCAGCAAATCACAGGTTTTTACCATTACTATCTTTGCTAAACCATTTCAGTTAATTAAAAGAAAATGATCAAATTTTCTAACAGGTGTTCTTTATTTGATGGTCAACATCGTGCCCTTTCAAGCCAGAAGCTGTTTAGATGTGTGTGGTGCATATATAGATGTGCGTGTTTGTGTTTGCATGTTTGCAGAGCCAACCCATAATCAAAACAAGTCTTAAAAATATCATCATATAATTTGCTGTATTGCTGTGCCTTTACTACCCTCCAGCAAAAGAGGAATTTTATTATAAATCAATGTATATGCAGCAGTTACAAGGTACAAGTTAAACCTCTTAATAATTTTTTGTTATTTCTCTTACAATATTATCAAATAATTGCAGTTAAATAGGGTCATATTTTTCCATCAAAAGTTGTCAATTTTAAGTACAAAGTCTTTATACCATCACTTATTAATTAGAAGTGCTGCATCCATACATAATGCTAGTGTACCAATAAATGTGTATATAATGTTATGTTGGATGGAAAGGAAGGAGGAGCTCTATTTTGCATACATTCAATGTCTAATTAGGTTTCATAATTAGGCTTTTGACCCTGCTTTCAGCTGGGAGCCTGAATTAGCAATTGAATTTCTGTTGGGCTGGTGACCCTATTTGTAGTGTCACAACCCAAGCTTGGAGACACATTTCTTTGGGAACTCTTGGCTCGCAGTTACATGTTCTCCTTGTACTCACTGCAACTCCCTGGGAGACTCAATTAGGGCAGGATCAAGTTCCTCTTTCTTGCTCCAAACTCACTCCTATAGTTTCAAAGGCCTAATGAGGCTGATCATCAAAACTAAGTTTCATTATATCACTGGGGAGAGGTAGGTGATTTTAAAGGGTTTCCAGGGAGAGGAGTCATCTCTCTAACTTGGTACCTAACCTGAGACTGACAGATTCTCCCTCGGAGTCACAGATTCATAGGAAGGTTTGGTTGGAGGGTCCTTGAAGATCATCTAGTCCCTCACTGTGGGCAGAGACACCTTTCTCTAGACCAAAGTCCTTCAGAAGCATCTGCTTTGCCTACAGACTATACAAGGAGTTTAAACATTTACCTCAGGAAGACTTACTGATAAGACATCTAAAACATATTGTGAAGTCAGATGCCTCTGTGTGGTGCATTTGAGCTGTTATCATCATATTTTAATTCATATCTCCTATAGGCTACCAGCATCTACTTTTCACCAATTTTGACATTTTTACTCATTGAAAAACAGGCAGAAATGGGTGGAAAATAGAGAAAAGATGAAGTCTGAATTTAAATGACTGTCATGCATGAAAAATCAAACTTTCATTCTCAATGGCATCACCTCTGAATTTTGCCCTTAGAATTTACATTGTATCATCCTCATCAAGATCCAAAAAAATGCTTCCCTTCCCTTCCAAAACAACTCTAAACCTTACAGCATAAAATATAGTATAGCCACCCAGGCACCAAGCATAATGAAATCTAGCAACAATAACTCAAATATGTGTCTCCTTGTCTGAGTCATTTTCGAGACATCCAGAAACATAAATATATGTTTTCCCTGAAAGGTAACAGTTTTCTTCCTTTTAATCTGAAATAAAATTCTGTCCCCATCTCCCAGGGAACTAAAGGTGACAATAAGAGCTTGACAATGTTCAGGAGATGTGCTTTTCACATTAACATTGCCAACAGCTGCACCATAAATACTGGATATACAGAAAGTGCATTCAATCATTATAGGAGGTGCAATTTAAAATCTGAAATTCACTCAAATAAATCAGTAAAAAGAGTTAAGGGATCTAAGTCTCCAAGACCTAAAATGTACTGCTTTTATGTTCCAGCTTTATTTGCAAGGAATTCTAAAATCTACTGGAACAAAATATTCCCCTTAATGTTCTGTAAACCACTTATGAAATATCAAGCTTTGTTCCGTTCATCTTCCCTTTTCCTGTGCTACCCCCTTGACAGACATCAAGGAGCTCATGCCAAATGTCTTCGAATTCATGGCTCATGAAGGGCAGGATTGGATGAGTGAAGGAAAATCCTGCACAAAAGACAAACATATTACCCTCCCCCAACCTCCTCTCCCTTATCATCACCAACACACAGTTGCACACAGAGAGCTGGGAGCCAATATGAGCATCTTGGAATTATTTGCGATATAGCACATGCTGTCAGACCTCTTGCATTCAGCCCTGGAAGTCCTCCATTCTGATCCTGAGGATATTTGATATGATGGCATAGACTGCATGCTCTCCGCTAGGTTTATTCTGCATACTGGAGACCCTAAAGAAGGGCTACAAGGATATTGATATCATCCCTTGCCAAAGACACCCTGTCACTGAAATAATGCTTACATCCTGCTGGCACACACAGAAAGTGCCCAAAAATCTGGAGGGGTGCCATGAACTGCAGTAGAGATTCAGGTCAAAATTCTTTCTATCCTTATAGCCCCAGATGCTCAGTGAAAGAATAAAAGGAACACAGCAAGTATAGGATGAAAAACCTTTCAAAAAGCCAGCAATGAAAACATTGGAGAGTCCTGAGCCAGTTTGTATCCAGGACACAAATTTCAGAAAGCACAGTGGGCCAGCTGTCACTCCTGAGGTAGACCTGGTGACTATTTCACGAGCAGATGGGAAATGCCATGTTCTTTAGCAGGCTGTTAACAAGAAAACAGCCTGAGACAACACTCAGTGAATTAATATTCACTCTCTGCATTTCATAATAGGAGTCTGATCTTTACCACAAATATTAAAACCACTTCTATCGATTTATCAGACCTACACATGAGACTTTTTGATTTAGCATCCCTATTCTTGAATGTCTCATGCAAGATAATTGGGGAATTTTCCTAGTACCTCCTTTTAACAAAATTAGTTCCATTAAAAAGTGAAGGTAAAGATGGGGGGAACAGAGGAAGGTATGGAAACTGCTACAAAATATTACTGATTGATTTATAGTTTCTTTAATAGACTGATATAAGGTGTCTAATATGTCTATATGTCTAACAAGAGCCTCATTTTAAAAAATGCTTTGCCAATTTTTTTTTGCCAAAAATCTTAGCCTATTTTTATAAGCCGTAAATTTCGAGAATGACAACATTTTTCTCACACATCTTCTAGGCTGTCCTTATCAATAACCACGATGGGAAGTTCAAAAAAAGGAGTACAAGAAGCAGGTGAAAAACAGAAAAACAATTCCCAACCTCCTGCAGTCCCACAGTATCATGGAAATCTATCCTGCAGTCATTGCTCCACTCCCTTCACACTTGCAAAAGATACCATTAAGTTACATATTTACAAATCTAGAACAAGCCCTCTTTCTTCAAAAACCAAGTCTCAGACTTTAAAAGTCACCCTGATGACTCTCCTGGATCACTGAAAATATAAGTAAGGATTAAAGCACAACGAAAACATATTACAAATTGCCTCTGAAAGCAGTCCTTGGGGAAGTGCATTTTCAAATAAAAGCAAAGTATGAGGAATTTCTAATTCCCCATCTCCCTTTCAGTGTTCCCTCTTATTGAAAATGGTGCATCCAAACACACGCTCTGCCTCTACTGTGTGAAATTCTCTTTCAGTATCTCAGTGCAACTGAAAAGGAATATTCTTTTGATTTATTTTGCCCTTCAGAGCCTATTACTAAGTACCTTCTAAAGTTCCTTCTTTCCAGTATACAGAAATGTCTCTTTTACCTAAAAATATACATTTTTTAAATGCACCCCACTTCTCTGTAGGACTGTCATGGCTTGATCCCAACCTGCAACTCTTTCCCGCACAGCTGCTTCCTCATTTACCTCCTGGTGGGATAGGGGAGACAATCAGAGGGGTAAATGTGAGAAAACTCAGGGGGTGAGATAAAGACAGGTTAATAGGGAAAGCAAAAGCCACACGCACAGAAGCAAAGCAAAACAAGGAATTAATTCACCCCTTCCCAAGGGCAGGCAGGTGTTCAGCCAGCCCCAGGAGAGCAGGGCCCTGTGTGTAACAGTGACTTGGCAAGACAAACATCATCACTCGGAACATCTCCTTCTTCTTCCCCTCAGTTTTATCTGCTGAGTATGATATCACATGGTCTGAGATATCCCTGGGGTCAGTTGGGGTCAGCTGTCCCGGCTGTGTCTGTCCCAGCTCCTTGTGCCACCCCAAGTCCCCTCACTGATGGGGTGAAGAACAGAAAAGGTCTTGACTCTGTGTAAGCCCTGCCCAGCAATAATGAAAACATCCCTGTGTTATCAGCACTGTTTTCAGCACAAATCCCAAACAGCCCCAACTTTCAACTATGAAGAAAATTGTCTACTTCAAAGCCAGCACTTTTCACAATATTTTCTATTTCTTAAGCAATTCAAAATGAATGAAATGAAAACCAGGCATATACAAGAAATTTAGGGCTCTTTCAACATAGCATATATGCTACTGCATTGTAAATGACCATTTTATGAAATGATGCAGTCCTGTTTCATTTCGGTTGCAACTAAAAGTAAAATAAAGCCATTTCCTGGTTGATTTCAGTTGGAATTGGACATAGTTTTTCAATATGACCCTCGGCAGTGCTCAAGAAAGTGGAGGAAAGAGGTAGATAAGGCACTGAATGGAATAAGTGGATCCAATCTGAACTCAGTTGCTTCATATGTTAATAGCACTGTGGAAAGGCAATGCACAACCAGTAACCTCAGCCATAAGAAACTTAATGATGGATGAAAATGAAGAACATCAGGATGCCTATTTATCTATGAGAATTAGAATCCTTTAAACAAGCTATGAATGAAATTCATGTAGCTACTCTGGATTTTAAGCCAATTAGAAATGAATGAAAAATCTAATTTAAATGGACATCATCTTTCACTAATATTAGAAAAACAATACTTTCTACATTTTATTGGAGCTGATAAACTTATTGTGATACTTGAACAGGACAGCTATTTCATACAAAAAGACAGTTTCCTCTGCTTAGAAAATAGTCAAATCCAACCCTCAATTTTGAATTTTATTTCCTGTTTGTAAATCACTCATAATTTTAAATTTTTCTTACTAATTTCAACTACAATGGATGTATTAAAACAAACTTTTATTGGCATAATCAACAAAAATAGCTTGGACTTTGCTGCATCATTATATTTAGGACAATTCTGTCTAATAATCAAAAAAAAAAAAAACTGTTAACCTGCATTAACCTGCAGAATGCACGTTAGTAATAATTTGCTGGACCCCTCCACACATCTGAAAAGTTACATATCACTATATTTATGGCTATGTAACCGAGTTCAGATCTGCTCTGGTACATCTGACATTCTAACATGTTTTGGACATCAGTTGGCTATTATATTGTGCCAATCTTAAGAGTTATATTGCCATGTCCTCTCAAAAATCCGAGGTAAGACAAAATTC
The DNA here is from genome assembly GCA_013396875.1 of Vireo altiloquus. Classification (NCBI taxonomy): domain Eukaryota; kingdom Metazoa; phylum Chordata; class Aves; order Passeriformes; family Vireonidae; genus Vireo; species Vireo altiloquus. Next base: position 445,832 of record VZRF01005926.1, on the reverse strand, counting down.
AGGTTATAGACTCCTTTTTCTCCATTCCTACACATATTCATGAAGACTACAGTAGAGAGAAGCAAAAGAAGCTGTGAGGTCAAAGACTATCCCCTCCTGGGCTGCCCACAGAGGTGGCTGTCCTCTTCAAGGGCTAGCAAGAAGATTCATGGGGAGAAAATGTACACGTTTCTGAACCCGGAGGTGATGAAATCTTTAGGGCTTTATACTGCAGCCACTACACACAACAACAAAGAAACAGGTCCTTAAAGCCTGATCTGAAGGCTGGAGCTCAGCACAGAACATCAAGGATGAGCTACTTATGGCAGGTATTCCACAAGCAGAAGCAATGTGATTGTGGAGATGTACTTCCTGCCATAGTGGTAGGAAAAGGGGAAAGTATTTAAACTCAAAGAGGAAAGGTTTAGACTGATGTTAGGAAGACAGCCAGGGATTGGTGAGCCACTGGAACAGGTTTCCCAGAGAAGACGAGGATGCCCCATTCCTGGAAGTGTTCAAGGCCAGGTGGGATGGGGCTCTGAGACCTCTAGTCTAGGAGAAGATATCCCTGCCTGTGGCAGCAGGCTTGGCACGAGGTGATCTTTAAGGTCTCTTTCAACCCAACCCTTTCTATGGTCACCTAATGCTGTTCAAACTTATGACATTATGGGGGTTTCTGTGACATAAATGAGAGCAGAGAAATGCCCTTCTGCATCACAACTGATACACTGTTTTCCTTGGAAACTTTTACTGTACATCACGAGCAAAAATGATGCCAGAGGATGAGTAATGATATTTCTGATCCACAGATAAAAAGGCTTTTAGTATTGCTGAGGCCTGTGGTATAACATTACACTGAATTATTTTAAGGTCAAGCAGAAACTGTAAGATTTATTAATTGCATCTGACCATGGTTTTGTTTTTTGCCAAAAAGCTATTATAATAAACATAATCTTTCTTTCCTCCATTGACTCTGATATGATAAATTTTAATGCACATGGAAAGACTCATATTATGCTATTCTCAACATCTGCAATACCACTTAACAGAAAAATAGGTGAATCTGTTTGAGAGTAAATAGGAAAATTATTTTTTTTCCTCAAATAAGAATTCCAAAGCATATTTATTAAACTAATGAAATTAAAAAATTTTGCTTGAACAGTTTATGCTGTCACCCAAAGGAAAATTTCATATTTCCATCCCTCAGTCACTACCAAACTTTTCCTCAGAAAATGAAAAAGTATGTGGTTTCCTTTTGAAAGGAAATATAAAAGCAAAACCTTGCAAGAATACTGTCATTTGAGCAATTGTGTAAAAATTGTTTTTCCATTCATAACATAAGCTTACTTTAGAACTGAATGGAAATCTTCAATAAGAATGACAAAGTGTTTTACTTTAATTCCAAATACGTAGCTCTTCACTATTGTCAATTTACTAGCATGGCATTTTCTTGTTTTTTACTGATCATCTCTAGGAGCACTTTCCTGGAATAATTACAAAGACTTCTAGTCCTTGAAGAAACTCTATGGTTTTGAAAAGGGAATGGAAGGAAAAAAATCTAAAACCGCTGAAAATCTTCCAGAAAGTTCTTATTATCTAAAAGTTAGCCATTGTTTCCATACTTCAGATTTTTGGAATGATGTTGAATGAACAGATGTTCCACTACACAGTCTCTCAACATGCTGTACATTGATAACTTTTAAAAAAGATCTCTGGAAGATTGATACTTACACAGCTTTCATCACCACCATTGAAGTCTCACAGTGTTCAGTACTTCGTTCCTTACAGGAGGGAGTAAGTAAGGCTGGTCTGAGGGACCAGCTGGAGATCTGTCCAACCAGATGGACAGTTGCTGGAGATCCAGACTACAGAGCACAGTCAGATGGTAAGAGGGTACAAGAGGAGGAAAGGACAAGCCAAAATCTAGCTTTTACTGATGGCCTTCAAGACCATAATACTACTTTTATCAAACAGTACATAGAACTGCATGAAAAACTTGTCCTGTTGGTCTTTGTAACAGAAGGAAGGAAACAGCCCAAGGGCAGAGAGACCAGGATCCTCACAGCAGCAAAAGGTGACGTTTTTCAATGATTCAGTTCTCATCAATGTTTGAAAACAAAAGAAAACAAAATAAAAGAACCAAGAGACATGGAGAAAAAGCAAGAAGTCTGAGAGATATGCAGAATGTGATACCCAGACTCACGCTTGGTGCTCTGCCATTGCCATAGATTTTCTATTCACAGCTTCTGAAAAAAATCCTTCTAGTTGCTGTCACATGCAGGACCATAACCAATGTTAGTTTAGATTAACTTGGTGCGCTCAGTTGATAAGAAATTTCCTTGTAGAGAATTTCACTGTCTACCAGTGCAAACTCACAGACTGGAACGCACAGAAGCTCTGGCAATGTCCTGCAAGTGGAAGGTTAAGTCATGCTTGTATGAGGCATCTCTCTCTCTTGTTGTTTCCTTGGCAGCTGGAGACCACCACAGTAACATCTCCACTCCTTAACCTGTTTACTAATTTAAAACTGATCTAGAATCACAGCTGGGAGACAGAAAAAGGACTATGGAAAAATGGATGTCCAATTATCCTTTTTGAGCAGCACTGGCATCACGTTACTATTGAGCTGTATTTCTAACCTCATCAGGAGTTTTAAACCATCCCCCAGATCACCAATTCTATTGCACTGAGTACTGCAGAATACACTTAGCATGTGCAAGGCTAATTAAAACAAAGTTCTAATTAGTACCTTTCTGGTTTTGAATCCATACAGCATCATATATTGAGAATTAATTTAAAAAAAATAATTAGGCATTGGTATTTGTCTCAGGTTGTCAGCAGACAATCTATGTAAAATATGATACCTGGTTAAAGATAGGTCACCTATTAATTAAGAACATTGTGACCAACCTAATGGATAGAGGTCTTAGTAATTCATAATAACAGCATTAATGAGAACCATGACTTGCATTTAAAGATAAAATGTATTAATGTGTACTTTGAAAAAATAATTGTATTAGAGAAGCATCCATTTACTCTCACCAAGCCTGAGCCTTGCCATAAACACAGGTTATTTCTTTTTAGGACAACATATTACCAGCTACATTCTCTACTTGATGCATAAAGACCCACAATCTCAGCCTAGCACCTTTTGAGGAGGGACCATGACCTGTTTTATTTCTCAAGTTCTATCACTTATGTTTATTTTTAGAGGATAGGACAGAAGTATTTAAAAAGCAGTGAGTGCACTCCTGTTCACGTTCTTCAGTGCTGAAGTTCAGAATGATGTCAATGTAATCAGCATTCTTAATTATGCCCTTGAAATGCAAGAATTGTGCAAATCACTTAGATGTTAAAAACAAAAGAAGAAAGGGGAAAAAATCAGCAATGGGTCATTTGAAATAAGAATGCATTCTTTAGAAAGAAACCCTAATTTACAGAAGGTCCTGATTACAGCTGCTTTAGCAAGACCTTGTTGAAACAGAGAAATGATTTATATGTGGCACGACCTTGACAAAGCTACTCCTTTTGCAAGGACAAAATTGAAAATTAATATCTGAGAATGACACATTAGCGCTGAAACTCAGATCTGTGTATTATCTATGCTGTCATTGTTCTTTTATTTTTTTTTTTTTTCTGAGGCAGGAAGAATATGACTCTTGAGTTTCATTCATTTAAGATTAAAATCTCTCAAGTACACAGCAGCACTGGAAGCTGCTGAGTACAGTGAATTTTTCCCACCATCACCACAACCATTCCCTTTGGGAGATGAAGATTTGATTCTGCTTCCTGCAGAATCACATCTTTAGTAATAAGTTACTTGATCCAACTCCTCATGAAGTCAAGGGGAGTCTTTCTCTGTATTGAGAACTGCATTGAGCTCTCAGAATATTTAGTACGAGTTTCCACTGCATAAAAAATGTGAGGTTTGCCATTGTATTAATTTTTTATCTTTTGTGTTGCCAGATTTTTCAAATTGAAGAATTCTCTCAGCTCTTGCTGAAGTCAGTGGGATTCACAGGAGGTGCTAAGCTGCAAGTTCAACACCCCATCTGTACCCCGCCTTTTGCAGCAGCCATAAAAATTTGCTAGGAGACTGGATTATGACAGTTTTGTGCAAACAGATATGCTTAATGACTCTTTTAGCTAATCTGCACAATTGCCTCAGTACACAGGACATGGTTCTTAAAAATACTTGCCAGTGCACACAGCAAATACTTTAAAAGTTAAAAATCTTTAATTAAATATATGAAATAGGGCTTTGGGGAAACAAAAATCCCAGCATACCATTAGCATCCTTTAAAGTCTGAGGTAGAACAAGATCATCATATTCTGCCCCAAGGTAGCTCACATATTTCTACCATTTTAAACATCTCATAATAATAGACCAACTGAGTGAGAAATAGAGTAACAGTGGACAAATCACAGATAAAACTCCAGGAGAATTTCTGACAGATTGTAACATAAATCCACCCCTTTTGTTTATTTGTTTGTTTGCATCTATTTGCCAGACACTTTCACAGATCCATTTTTAATGCAAAAATTTATTATTTGTTCTTTTAATTGTTTCATAAAATATTTACCATGGTCTGCTTAAATAAAGGAATGACATTATGCATAAAAAATGAAAAATAATGGGCCTGTATTAAGCTAGAGGTTACATTTAATGAAACAATGCCCATAAATGAAATTTCATTGTGAGTGCTGATGATGCTCATTTCAGATGAATGCACTTTGTATTTATTAGTTTTAAGCGTGTTCATCCTCAGCTTCTGTAATCAGAATTACAATATCCACTCAGATGAGAAAAGTAATTAAATCATTATGACATATTTTCTTAGGGCTGGGTGATTCCGTGGATATGCAACAGTTGGCTGGCTCCTGCCCTAAGTCCTTACTGCAATATTAATTGTTTCCTCAGTATTTTCCAGAGGGTATCTATCCTCACAGCAGTAAGCCTGGGAAAAGGCCAAGTGCCTGATACTCACTGCAGTGGCACGTGCATCTACCTTTGGGCTACCAGCACAAAAGGCAACAGATTCCTTGTACGAATACCTAGAGAGAGTGACTTGCTACAGCCTGCTTGAGGCAAGAACCGAGAATGGCAGAGATGGCTTTTGGACAATGTCAAGGTTTTGTAGACATTTGACTCTGACTGCATTTGTTAAGCCTATCTTCAGTGCATCAGATGCAAAGTTGTGCATGTAGAATTCACTTCACATGCCCAATTTCAGTAGAACTAACTCCACAGAAGGGTAAATTATGAAGCTTACATTCATATATTCAAGTACTCTGTCCTTAATGTGCTGCATTTTTCCAGCAAATGCCATGGAAAAGTTCAGGAGATTCACAGTCCTTTAAGGTTTACACAAGCATTATAAATTATTTTAAAGTCTTTTTTCCAGGATAGACTATGTCTATTAAGAATATTATCATGTGCTCCCTTCACAGCATCAGCCCTGTATCACAACAGCAAAAAGCCTCAAAACTTTTTTTAGAGCATGTTAATAGCAAGAGGAGAGGAAAAGAAAACATTGAACTGATTCTTGTGAAGATGGTCATCTGAATAATATGAATGAAGAAAAAGTGGAGGCATTCAATGTGTTTTTTGCCTCAGTCTTTAATAATACTGACAGATCTTGGGCTGTCCAGTCCCCTGAGTTAGAGGACCATGAGTGAAGAAAAGGTAAATTCCCATTTTTGGACACTGAAATTGTACACCGTAACTTTTAAAATAATTTTTCCAGTGGTGATAAACTTCTGTTGAAAACCTAAGAGATTTATAATGCTGATCTGCTTTTATCTTTACTGTATTACATGACATGTGGAGAGTAAAACAAAAAGAAAAAAAAAAAGGTTCTATTAATATGATTTAAGGTGTTAAAAGTAATATTAATGCAGATAGCATGCATATTGTGTAATTTTTCTTTTAAGTGCTGGGCTGGAAACTGTTTTCCTGTCCCACAGAATATTTCCATGGTTTTAAATATTCCAACTCCATACGAAAACAAGATAAAATTATATGAGGAAGAGAGAGGAGGGAGAAAAGAGTGGCAGACATGCACTCAAGCAAGAGAGTAAGACCATTAGATGTTCACCTAAGGTAAAGCCCCAACCTGTCCACACCAGGAGCCTGAACCAAGCACACTGAAGACTTTAAAGTGCATGTTTTCAGTTCCTGACCTATTGGCTATTCTGAGCAGTAAGTGTCTCCTTTTGATGAGAGACTCCCTTTTGAGCCTAAGAAACCATTTCCAATAAAAGATTAATCAAAATTTAATTTGATTCCCGAAACAGCTCTACTTGCCATGTTTTGTCACCAAAAGCACTAAAAATCCACCACATTTGACTGGAAAAAAGGGAACTTGGAGCAGTTTTAGAAATTTTCTTTTGTATTATATTTTAATGTTTCAGTGGCAGGGAATTTAAAAGTTAATAGCAGCAGATTACCAAGTATTTTGCTCCCCTGCTAAGAAAAAGAAAGGCAAGGTGAAGAGCCCTTGCATGATAAGTTGATTATTTTTAAATGTTCCAGTTCGACTTTGAAGTTCTTTTTTCAATGAGTTGAATGTTAGTGAGTAAATTTACATTTTTGGTGAGTTTTGTGTTAAACTAGGCAAGCAAAAAATGACTTTTCAATCATGTGTGACTCTATTTTTATTTTTCCCTCAAACCAAGAAAACTACTTCCTTCTATAAAAGAATCTATGTGTGAAGATCTTAGTTTCACGCTTCGAACATTTTGCCACAGTTCTGTTCAAAATTTTTCTAAAATGTAGTTATATATACTTTTAAACAATGGCAAAAGTGTTCTTTCAACAGAAACCTGTAAGTCAAAAATAGCTGAAGGAATTGCATTTCAACAATTGTATCAGCTGCTCAAATATATTATTTTCTCAGATACATACCAGTATGAAAAATGGCAAGCTCCTAAAGGACTGCTTCAGAAAGATATTCAATCTTTTTAGGCACTCAATTACAACATCCATGACCAGTAGCTTCTACTACTGAGCAAGAGTAAGGTGCTGGCCAAAATAATTGCATCAGAGAATACTACGTACTTTTAGTCATCATATTGACTTCTGATAAATACAAGGCATTGATTTGACAGTGAACCTAAAAATTCAGACCATTAGAACTTCATTTTTGACATTAAAACAAGAAAATCACATTGTTATGGGAACAGAATAAGTCCTCTGATCAATATGCACCAAAAAGATGATCTTCCAGAGAGAAAAATAATTTAAAACCAATTTTACAAAGATATCTCTATGTAACTTTGTCTTTATTAACTCATGTTTAAATCTGTTAATGTGGAGATTTACCTTAAGCCTTTTATAACTTGCAAGTAGTTTGTCTCTGAGTTTTTAAAAACTGCTAACTAAACAATGCCACCTGTTGGGGGCCATAGATATAACTGACATCTGTTGATAATTGGAATTTGACAAAAATATTTTTACATTTTGTGAGGGAGTTGATGACTTATATTGTGAAGACAAAGAGTTTTAAGAATGGCCACTATTTTAAATGCTGAGAAATTCCTCATGATTCACCACAGTGAATTATCTTTTTCAATATTTTTGAGGTGCTGTGATGAAGCTGTTACCTTTGCAAGGTAAGAACAGCTGCAAGAGCAAAGGAACACACAACTGAAATATCTACAAAGGGTGAGCTACACAAATGTGGTGACTAAAAGCAGTGAAACATAGATGGTTAAAGGGTTAAAAAGAAAGAGAACACAAGGAAAACTGCATCTTGCTGGAGATTAGCACAATAACTAACGTAATACAGCAAGAAAATCTAACTGCGATTTGGAAAATAAACCTGCATCCATCCTTTAGTGTGACTGAGGAATTCCAAGAGTGGACAGCTGTGACTGCATAACAATAAATAGTGCACTTTTGAAACCTGTAATTGGAAAAAGATCCTAATAGTTTTCCTTTAAGAAAAAACAATATGATGACTCCCCAGATTCCACTCTGGAAATTTCCTGCCCCTTTCCCTTTCTCCCAATTGATAAAATGTTTATGGCCATAGTCAGAAAGCTGAAAAATTCCACTGAAGTTTTCTCAAATGGAATTTCCCATCAGCTCTTAACCACTTGCTTTTGTGGATTTGCCTTTTTGTTTTGATTAGGGCCTATTTTTAAATAAATTTTTTCAAGGAAAATAATTTCCATTGTCTCATCAGTCTTAATAATAACCATCCTGTGGCTTAAAGAAAAAGCTTTTCATTTCTCATTAGCCTCTACAACATGAAAATGCGCATTCTGTACCATTCTTGGATCTTTCTACTAATAAGTCCAGACAGAATCAGGGGCAAACTGAAAATGCTGATACCTTAACTGAAGAGAAAGCACTGTGTTTGGTGTGAAAATAACATTTTATATTGTAGTGGTAGGAGTTTCTCCACGGTTATGGGGCATCAATTGCTGAGGGTTCTTTGTAAAGCTATATTTATACAGCTATGTCGAGATTTCACGTATATGTAATCTGAACTGCATCCATATATAAATCACAGGTAACAAAATACTTCCATATTTCCCCTAAAATTTTGAAGAGAAACATCACACTCATGCTGAAGAAGCAATATTTGCTCAACAAATTATTAATTGAATAAGTTCTGCCTTTATGCTCATGAATGAAGTGGTCAGAAAGATTAAAAGATGACCATATTCATACTTACTCAATAAAACAGCTGAACGACATCAAGCCCTAATAACTCTATTTGAATTATTTTATTTACAATCTGATAACGTTCTGGTTCAGGAAAAATAGAAAGCATTCTTCAGAATTTCAGAAGTAGTTCACCTGAAAATTTAGAGACATTTCTTCCAAAGGCTGTTTGAGCTGTATGTAATTGCAATGCTTGGCTGTATCAGCTTGAAAACTAAGACTTCATTACTGCAGCTTCATGAATAGTTATCCACATCATGAAATAAATACCATTACTGCTTCCTGACTATGTGACCTAATTGTGCTAAACTACTTCCCACATTGGCTCAAATACGGCATAGATGAAATAAACCTTTTGTGGAGGTTTACACTTCAGCAGCTCCAAAAGAAGTTTTACTTGTACAAGTGCTCCCAGACAATAATGGGAGAACATGCTGAACTGAAATCTATCTGGACAATTTTGCAGCAGCAGATTTCCATACTACTCAGTCATCCCTGTTAGCTTGCGGCGCACAGTGTCTGACAACTGAAAAATATATAAATTGCTCTATACTTGTTATGAACACTCCTCCAGATTTTGTTCAAAAGCTGTAACAGACTGGGCTGCTCAGCATAATTTTTTTAAGCATTTGCAAAGCTGGTACCAGATCCTGCCCTCTTTCCATATGTATACCCCTCGTTTGATTTCCATGGCAGAAATGCCCATTTAGCTACATGAAGAAAGTAATTTAAACCCAACTCCATTTCCCTAATTCTATTTTCCTCCCATTATACATACACACTACACAGAAATTTTCAGTCTTGGTTATTATTTATGGAGAGCTTTCAGGATTACCTTTTACAGCTGATTTATAAAAGTAATCACCTGCCTCAGACCAAAATGTTGCACTTAAAATGCTGCTTCTGATTCAAAAGATGTCATCTGCTTGAATAAAATCCTTCATTTGAAAAAGAGAAAATCTTTTTGTGATAGAAATAAATTCAAAAATTAATTTAAAATCCAGAATATTCTTTTTACTGAAACCACTTGAATATGTATACAGTTTGCATTGAATAAATATGGGCATCTTTTAATTAATTTTATAACGAGATATGTGCATTGTAAAACCATATATGCACATATTATTCCATTAGCTGTCATTTCATCCAGTAATACTCAGGGTTCAAAGTAGATGCTGTTCTTCAAGTGCATGCTTATGAGAAAACTAGGTTCCATTGCGAAGAGAAGCATTACACTGTGCAAAATTGATTCAAGCAATGTAAAAAAACAGGCTCAAAATCTGTCTCTGAGATATCGAGGGCAGCTTTTAGACCTTGCACAGAGTTCTGCTCTAAAGCTCTCTGCTCTACACTGCCCCTGGCAGCACTGTAAACTGCCTGCCTGGGACAAAACATGCCATCTCTAAACAGGCAATTTTTGATCTTCACTCCCAGCTTTTAAGTCAGTACTTTCTCCTGCTAAACATCTAAGAATGTTCCAGTGACCACACTTTAATTTTTATTTTATTCGTGTCCACTGCTTTGGGATCTAATGAACCATACAAATGGTAGAAATTACCCTCTTTTTGTAAATCAGGCAGCCAGTTTGACCATACAACTTTTACATGTGGCTTATTTTTCTTCTCTATAGACAAGTCTGCATTTATTATATAACAGAAGGTGGCATTCCAGATTGTTTGCAGGATGTAGACACAAGAGTTTCATTTTTAGCACACTTCATAAGTATTTTGCATAGACAGATGAAGATGCACAACACAATGTAAGCAAAAGCAACATTTCATGCCTTCATTCCATAATTAGGCTTAGCTCTTAACAAGTCACATTCTAATTCCCACCAAGCAAGTATGAAGAGGGCATCTGATCTCAAATACCTTATTCATGCAAAGAATAGGTTCAGCTGAAGTGCAACAATGAATAAAATATGGGAAACGTATTTCTGAAAGGTTATTTTACTGTGTCACCAAGTTAATTCTGGCACAAGATGACTCAAACCATCTGCAGCTTGAACAAGAAGAATTAAACATTTTGACAGGCCTGAAACCTCATACTTTGATTTTCCATTTTTTAAAATACCAGTTTAATTCTACCTCACTCCTCCCTTTTATTTTTTTTTTCCCAATGCTCTTCTTGCCATTATCTCTCCATCAAATCCAAGTGCTGGAAACCCCCCACTGTGTGACACTCTCAACCAGAGGTTGCTCAGGTTGAAATGAAGTACATGGTAGTTATTCACAGTCTTGCTCAGAACTCAGGCTCCAGAACTTTTTGCAAGGCTGACTTAGAGCAACCTTAACATATTACCCATGTTTTGTGTGGGTTTGAAATGCAAATGTTTACTTTCTACTGTAACACAAACATGATTTGTTATGCAGGGCACTGACACTTCTTATCATACCTCTAAGAAATGGTAAAACTGCCACTCTTATACACATTTCTTAACATTAGGATGCTTGAAATTTATACCTTGGATAACAACAATGTATTACAGTGAATGCATAAATCAATATGCACTGACCCTCACCTGAAAATTTAGGCCCTAATCTGTGTCATATCCTTCAGTTTAAGAAGGGTTTTAAATATTGTCCTCTATGAGGATTGAATTCTTAATGCACTTATAATGTTAGAGGGTGTCACTGTATCCCATCCTTACGGGTTTTTTCCTTTCTCTGTCCCTTTTCCTTGCCATCTGCCTTTCAGTGTTAATTACATTTATCTGTCTAAAATTTTGCCACATGCTGCATTTTTTATTGAGCCAAATGATACAATGCACATGCATTTTACTGGCGAATTTATGGCTAGAGGGTCCTCTTTTCGTCCTGTCCTTTATGGAGAATAACAGTTCTAGTTTTAATGCTTTGGCACATGAGCTTTAATGGCATCCACGCATCTGCTCCTCAGCTCCTCACTTAAGCTCCCCGTGTACCATCCAAGACAGAAGCTATAATGCAGAGAGAACATTTCTCATCACCCCATTTTCACACTTCTCAATCCTTTTCATTACTGCTGATCACATAGTTCTAAAACCTGACAGTTAAGTGAAGATGTACAAAAGGCTCCTCCCTCAACAAAAAGCCCCAAGCTTCCAAACAGTGAGATGAAGCTCAGATCCCAGACACTGTTCCACCCAAAATTCATGTCTGCTTTAGGAGGATTAGCCTTTCCTACTGTTGAGTTTCTGGGCTCTGCATGTATGAAATTATTTCTTTATGTTACACTACTTCCAACCTTTAAAAGCCAACTTTATAAATATGAAGGGAAAATAGGAACAGGCTTAGTCAAACAATTATGGGCAAATAATTTTATTTTTCCATTAAAATCTGAATCACATTATTCTAAGGTTTATTTTGGGGTTTATTATTTTTGTGATTGTTGCTTAATTTGTAGCTGATAGATCCAAAATGCTTTTCAAAATTGGATGCAATTTCTACACTAAATAAAAAGGCAGTGTACAGTTTTAAGAATATTCCTTAAATGTATGGGCCAATCCAATAATAAGTTTTAAGGAATAAAGCCATTAAGATTTTGTAATGTCAACCAATTCTTTTTTGTAAACTATTACATACTTCCATTTGAATTTAATCACTTGCTAAGCGGCTAAATAATTATTTCTAGTTAATGAGAATTAGTTTTGAAGTTGTTAGTATTAATGAGAAATCACCATATCTATATTAGTGTTGAATAGTACTAAATATTTGATACCTCAGTTCACATTACTGCTTGGAGGATACAAACAACAAACAAAATTATTAGTTTCATTTTGTCAGATAAAGCACAATTTTTTACAGTTTTTAAAAGCATTTTGAAATGAAAATAAAACTATACTTCATTATGACAACTAAAATAAAAAAAACCAAACCAGCCTCCAGATTTAGAAACACAAGGCTGTATAATTGTTTTAAGCCTTTAAGAGAAGGAAGGACAGAATCATAAGAATTCAATGTCAATCTGGAGCACTCAACACTTCCTGGGAGATTTTCAGCTCCTTTTAGGCATAAGCCCTAGAGAAATTGCTTCTTTCTTTCATGTAAGATCTGCCCTATTCTCTTCCAAGGAAAGGAATGAATTTTTTGCACCTCTCAAGATTGAGCTCATAATTCCTGTTCATTGGAATTTTAAATCAGTTTCTATTTTGTTGTTTTCATGAAGTATTTGGTGTGGTCAAACAGCTTTTCCATTAAGCTAACAAGAGTGATTAGATGGCACTTCCCAGGCTGCCAACGATTTCACAATTCATAGCATCTTAAAATTCAGGAAAACATGAGGGTGAATGTTTCTAGTCCAAACAGTGTAACAAGGACAGCACAGGAACACAAACAGTGACCTAAGTTCTCCTCTGTTTATAAATCACCAAAATTCTCACTGCAATGCAAATCTGCTGATTTACACCAGGTAAGAATGTCTGTAAAATGAATGCAATTTCCTTTTGATATCGTTATCATTTTTCTTTTAATGTTCGATGACTTAATGATAAATGCACTCTCATCTCTCTCTATGTAATCAGCAGTAGTTTATCCCTCAATATCAAAATCTCTCAATATGTGGCCTGATGGTATTAATAACTTTTTTCTTGTGATCCAGACAACAAGCCTGGGAATAGTAATATTGCAGGTTTTGTAAGTCTCTGAGGTTCAGCTTATTCACCTCTATGTTTCTCACATCTTATGAATGTACCATGCTAACTGTCTTTGGCAGTCCTAGACAAGCTTCTCAGGGCAGAATTTTCCAGGCAGTGTAGTTTTTACTTCTTTTTCAGTTTAGTTGTGGTTGTGGGCTAACTCTGGCCAGCAGCTGAGCACCACGCAGCCACACGCTCGTTCCCCCACAACAGGATGTGGGAGAGAATCACAAGGGGAAAAGTGAGAAAACTTGTGGGTTGAGATAAACACAGTTCAATGGGAAAAGTTAAAAATAAAGGCAAAAAGAAGCAAAGGAAAACAAAACCAAGGAAAAAAAAAGCTATGCTAAAACCCCAACCTGTCCCCTCCAGCAGACCAATGCCCAGCCAGTTCCCATGCAATAGCAGCCCTAACAAAATCCCCCTGCTCAGTTTTTACTGCTGAGCATGATGTCATATGGTGTTTGGTCAGCTGGGGTCAGTTTTCCTGACTGTGTCCTCTACCATCTTCTTGTGCACACTCAGATTCCTCACGAGGGGAGCAGTCTGACACAGAAAATGTCTTGGTGCTGTTCACTGAATAATAACTAAAACATCCCTGCGTTATCAGCACTATTTTCATCAGAAATCAAAAACATAGCACTATACAAACTACAATGAAGAAAATTAACTCAATCCCAGCCAAAATCACTACAGTGGTACAATCTGTGGTTGGCATGGTTTTATATGCTTTTCCTGAAAAACTATTTCATGGTCTATTCAAACGCATTGTAAGGATGTTTTCACTTACTGTACTTTTCCACCAGTAACTCTATTGCCTTTGCAAAAAAAAAAAAAATATTCCTTAAATTCTGGATGTCTTTCCATCTGTCAGTCTATCACCCCTACTCCTACATAACCAAAACTTTAGGTAGTTGGCACTTTTATCTGCAATCACACTTCCTGTGGCCCCACAACTATTTTGTTTCTTTTGACAGAAACATTTTTTACTGTGATATTCCTAGTGAATATGAACTTGTCATTACACCTGACCTGGTCATGTTTTCTACAGCACTCTCAGCTACCCAATCATTTTTACACCTACATGTTTCTACAGGTAGGCACTCTGTGATTTATCTAAGAGAAACTATGTCCTACTTTTCTAGCACATGATATTATAGCTCTGTGATGTTAATGAACCAACCCATGACAATCCTCTCAATGCCCACACTAGAAATGCTCCCTTGCTCTCCAGCACATTTAAACTGCCAACAAGGAATGCTCTACGGCACGAGGTCACTCCAAACCATGCCTAGGAATATCCTGGAAGAGCACTGGTTAGCTCAGGCCAGAGGCATGCCAAGAATCCTTGTACATACCACAGCATAGACAGCCAAATTACAATACCTGGTCCCTTGAGCTTGATTTTTTCAAGCACTTGGACAGACCAACCATAAATACCAGAGTTCAAAATTACTTCTTCAGAGTGAAAAGGTGTCTCCTCATTTCTGCTTTCAGAGGTCTCAAAAATTACAGGCTTTTACAAAGAAAAAAGTGTATCAGGAAATGTTTATTACCACAAGATGTACCTGAACAAGGAATAGTGATCATGGGAATCAGAGTTAGCAGGCATTGGTTTTCTTCACACAAAATTAGAGAAGGTCATATTTAGAATCACATTACCACACCAGGGCCTGGAAAGGAAATTTTTTAGAAAACTTTTGCAATACACGACACTAAACTCTCCAAATCCTGTCTACAATGAAATAATTTACATCACCTGTGTTCCTCAGACCATGGTGAACTCAAGACTACACTTAAAAAAGTTCTGTCAAAATCATTCAGTTATGATCACAAGAGTTGCTATATTAGATGAAGGCAATGGTCTCAATGGTTCAATAAACAGATGCCAGCAAAGATTAGCTTTAAAAATATATAAGAAAACACAAAATAAGGCAATCATGACTTACTTTCTCTTTTCAAATAGTGTAACCTCCTTGGGCTATGCTTTGGAATGCATCTTCTAGATCACTTTAATCACTGGTGTACTGAATGCTCTCATTACCCATTTCCCTGTCCAGTCTGTGTCTGAATCAAACCAAATTTTAGGAGGTTTTTAATACTAAATACAGGTAATTACAAGTTAAGGGAAAAAGAAAAAAGCCCAGTGAAAAATATGTTTCTCTAGAAACATATTTTAATAGTAATTTTTCAGTTATTTAAAAGTATTGCTTTTTAAACAAAACTAAAATATTTTCTTTCCTTTTGAACAGTAATATTTCATTCTGTCCCTATTATCATTTTTGGGATTTTATTTCTCATTCATGCTTTTTGAAGTAAAACAAAGATATTAACAAAATAAGTTTTGGTGGATACTTTGGGAACAAAAGGTTATTTATTGCTCTTTGATAAAAGGAATGGGAAATTTTCCTATCTCTTAGTCACTTCCTTTATCATTAGGTTTCTCTACAATTATTTGAGATGTGTTTTGTTCAGTATATTTTTAGAGACTTTGTACATTATTGGCACACTGTGATTTTTTTTTGGGAATAGATTGCTGTTTAGGGAAAAGAAATATTTAAGAGAGCAGGGAACCTTCACAGAGAAGAAATATTAAAGGGAACTAAAATTTCAGTACAGTTCTAAGAAAACTTTTCCTGACTAAAGATTTCATGTGTCAACCAACCTTTAGCAGGAACATGGGACAGGGAGGGATCACCTGTGCTACTGAATGCAGCTTATGAAATGGAGTGTTGCTATCAACACCCTACAGCACTACTGTTATTTAGCATTTATTAAATAAAGACTTACTGCGACTCAGGCTCAACCCTCTCTGTTTATCTGCCTTTGTATGAATTCATTTTGTGAAAGCTCAGGTGAACCACATAAACTGAGAAAGCTGATCACATCCTACAGTGGGGAAGAGTGGGTCAAAATAAGTACCTTCCAGGCTGAGCTATTGCAGTCTCTTGAATCATAATGGCTCCAGAAAAACTTGGCTATTTCTTTTTTTTGCACAACAATCAGGGGAAGGTAACTCTCCCCACACAATCTTCACTAGTCCTCTACAGATCAGCAGGGAAAAATCCACCCTCCTCCTGCAAGCAACCTCCACCCCAGAAAGGTTGTTAATATACAGAGTAATCAAGTGACCCTCGTTTCAGAGAGTCAAACGTCCCAGGACTTGTTCATCCACAACAACCTCATACTCCCCTCTTTTAACATGCAATCTCTCTCAAACACCATCTTAAAACAATTCTGATTCCTTCTCCAGTTGCCTACTTGGAACATCATTCCAGTAATTCGCACTTTTTCCTTTTTTTTTTTACCCTATACTTCATGAAGAACAAATTTTATTTTTTTAAATTTCAGAACTGTTTTCCTGTTTGATATTTGTCCTCCAAAAGTCTCTTCAGAGAGTTATCCCTTTTGACACTCGGTTAGGTTAAAAAGGCAAAATCTTTTAATCTGTCAGCTAAGGTTTAAGCAACAATTTTTACAATGGAAAACACCTGAAGCCAAGTAAATTCCTTGACAGCTCAAAACCATTTTCCATTTAAAGAATGATCTTTTTTGTTTTCCAATTTAGAAATCTTCTATTTATAGAAAAAAAAATCCTATTGGTTTTTGAGTGCCTAGTATTGTAATCTGAAACTCTCAAGTTTCATCTCATGCTTTTCATTTCAGCAGCCAGAGTCATCTGATCCACCTTGCCTTCTGTGATGATTCCCTCCCCAGCCCTCTGTTTCAGCCTTACATCCCAGCTTATGACCAATTCTGAATTTCAGAATCCCATATTTAGTTCTCTATTTTTAATTAACAAATACATTAAACAGGATCTGTCACAGATTGATCCCTAGAGGATACTAATAGTAGCCTTTCTTTGGCCCAGTATAAAACTCTTATGCTGGAGGAAGGTAAAGGGAGGAAGGGGAAGGAAGGAAGGAAGGAAGGAAGGAAGGAAGGAAGGAAATAGTAGAGACACAGAAATAAACTTTTTATGACTGGGCTCTGTGGAAAAAAAAAGAAGAAGTTCTAGGGAGCTGAGAAGCCTGGGAACTACAGTCCTTACTTCCCAGATCCAGCAAGGTAGGATCTCTGTCCTGAGCACATGGCCCATGCTAAGCCTGGGCCAGCATCCTTTCTGTGGAGTGAAGGCTGTCTCTGGAAGAGACCAGAGATTTACCTGGCAGGGTAGGGACAGGGGAAACCTCCTCAGGCCAGTGTTTCTCATTTGCCTCTACTTCACTAGAACTTTAAAAATTTCTTCAAGCCCCTTAAATTCTACTCTGTCCTCCAAAAACCCTTCTTTGCTCCATGACAAAACTGAAATGTCACCTGAAACAATAAGAACTAAATAAATGTCCCTGATTGTCACCCAGCCAGAGGCAAAATTTCATTTAAGAATCCCTGAGTTGGCCCCGACAAGAATCAAGATAGCAGAAGATGTGAGGGAGGAGGTACAGTTATTTTTTAAAAATCGTTACTGTTTTTGATACTGTAATCATACAATCCTTAAAGTCCTTTTCCTGCACTAGATTCCTTCAGCAGTCTAGAATGGAGATTATCTGGATTTTGTCACACTCAGCAATCTAAGCTTTGCTTCTTAGAGCTCAGTTCTGCTGCTCTAGCTTTGCTTAGAGCTACTGCATGTAGAGTAGTTACAACGACTGATTTATAATTGTGTCAGAGATCAGGCAAGACACACAAAACAAAGGGTTAACATTCTAATCTTGTTGCATTCAAACAGAAACATCCCAGTGGAGCCACTCACTGAGATAATGAAATTATAGCTCAACAGGAAGATACTGAGAAAGGAGTGTAATGGTTTCAATAAACAAGAATTGCTAAAGTTGGGAAGAGAGGCTTTCTGGAGGCTTAATTAATCAAAACAGCTAGGAAACACCTAAGCAACCAATAAATAGTGCAAATAATTGTTCTTTATGTGAGTACTTTACCAAGCCAGGATGTAACTTTTAGCTGTGGAATGATATAGAGAGTGTAGAATGCATAAAATATCCTTAGTTTCATAAAATCATAGGCATGTTTGAAATAATTTTTAAAAATTATTACTCTCTTGATTATCTAGGAAATTTGTTTAAGACCACAGAGCTGATCATCTGAAAAGAGATGTCTGTTGTACCATTTTCCTGCAATGGATTGTACAGTAAGAAATTCTATCAGGAAGTTGCATCCAAGGCACTTTATAAAAGCTGGGACAGCATCTCAGATGGCATCTTTTCTCTCAAGTTTAATAATATGTGATTGTTCTATCCTGCAGGAGGAAGGAGTCACTCAGACAAATACCTGGTTCAGAGCAGCATTTCTTACGTGTACCCATGTGCTCTCCATGAGAAATGCATCACTCTAACAATACGTTTTACATCCTGGCGTCAGCAGAACCAGCTGTCAAGGCTAATGGAAGTACACAATCTTCCTGATGATTTCTGGAATAATCCAAAGGAGAAGATGATGACAATTACCTTTGAGACACCTGCCTCTAAAATAGCACGTGCTCATTTTAAACAGCCTGTAATCTCACCTTGACTGACTGCCAGGCTTCATTTGGATCCTTCATGTTTAATATATTATTTAGATTGTATGGATTTAGGCCTGAAAGGAAGCAATTTAGATTAAAATTAGCAATAGAGTGTGGAATTACACTGACAGTCAGTGGAAGTTAAGATAGCTGGTTCAGAAATATCACTCTGTGCTCTGCATGTGCCTCTATGTTACTAAAAATGTTTAGATAACATTAAGAGATCACAGTTAAATGTTAAAAAATTACAATTCTTAAATTAAGGTGTCAATCTGTGGTTTTGCTCCTTTCTTTGTTCCCCAGTGCATGACCAATATGAGAATGTCACACCCACAACACTGGCTGTTGATCAAGCTGGGAGAAATGCAGGGAAGGCTGATCAAGGAAAGGAGAATGGACTTTATGAGAGGTAAATGAAGGAGGGCTGGTTGGTTCGTCTGCTCTGGTCAAATGAAATGTGAGTGGAAGCTGATTAGAAATATATCCAAGATGATACAACAGAAGAAAAGGAATAACTATTTTTATCTGAAGAATAATGTTGGTATGAGAACAACACAGCAGAAATCTGTCACAAATAATTTGAGGTTGAAGACTGGAAGAAATGTCCTGTTACAACGGGGGAAAAAAAGATAAGATAAAAAAACCTCTTGCTACATTTTCTAATTGCAGTAGTCTTAACTCTGCAAAACACTGACTGGCTTCTCATTTTAGATCACATGAAATGAAGCCCTATGTCCTTTAAGTCTTGATAAGGGAGGAGTTGTGATGATTATCTCCTTTTTATCTTTTTCCTGCAGACAAATGGGTGAGGGAACTTTCAACCAAACGGCAAAAGTTTCTGAAAGTAGAAGGTAATCAGGTGCACTTTGACACCCAGAAATAAATCTGCTAATGGTGTTCACTATGTGTCATGATATATGGAATTGCCATTCATCTTAAACAGCAGGCAGTTATTCAGGGGAACTACAATTTGCAGACACTGACAAGCTCTCATGCATGAGTTCCAGCTTCATTTCTTTTACTTGCTGGGGACCACATACCAAAACCAGACCCCTATAAATCAGTCACGTTAGTCTAATCTTGAGGTGACACTGCCATGGACATGCGTGGTGAGACTTGGATAGAAAAGAAGCAGGTCGACTTGTCCACACCGGGATTAGTTGTTTTTCTTACTCTCACAATATTGTTTCATCAAAATGTACCCAAATAGTGTTTATCATTTAACTATCCAGCCATGCTTCTTAGAATGGTGCTTACATTATTATCTATGCACTAATCTTAGTTATATCTCCCATCTAAAACTTTATATTTCATAGTTAAGTTCTACAGAGACTGGAGAAAAAAATTCACTTACCAGCATCTTGAAATATTTTTTCTACTTTTTTTTTTTTTACATACAGCAGCTTCTACTGCTTTTTTATTTTAAACAACATTTCTTTTCTTTTCAATCCAGCCAGCCTTCAGTGGAAGTGTATATTTTTAGGGAGCTGTACAGCCATCTGGAAAGGTTTTATTTTTTTGTTATGTTTATCCTTTGCACTTTTCAGATTTCTGTCAACGTCCATGGTAACAGCTGCTATGATACTTTCCATTCTTGTGTGGTTTGAGAGCTGCACAATCCAATGTGGTTTGCAGTCTAGACTTCAATCAACCACCAAGTTGTAAGACCAATAGCTGGGGGGGTGACTTTGGAGAGTATTATAAGCTGCTATAAGTGTCATTTCTGTGTCCTTTTTGCTCATGGTTTATTTCAAGGGTTGGTTGTTCGGATGACTATGCATTAGTTTTTCACACTTGTGTGCATATATATATTTATATATATAAAAAATCCTGAAAATCTTGACTTTTGAATTACAGGTTTTGTGTTTGGTTTGTGGTTTGGGTTTTTTGTTGTTTGTTTTCATTTTTGGTTTTGGTTTTTTTCATTTATTTTATTATTCTCTATACTCCTGTCATCCACCCTGGAAATTAAATTATTTCCCTTGCTTGGGAGAGCATAAACTCTGAAGTGTTCAGTTCATGTGTGATCCTATTTTATTTTTCATGAACAGTAGTAACTTGCATAGGTATAATATTATTCAGCTCACAGAATTAAAAAAGGTGGTATCACCTGCAGGTAAAGACAAAATATCTGTTTCAACAAAAAAACCCACAAACCTACAAAAACAACTGTAAAAGCAGTAAATAAATTTTTTTTAAAGTAACTAAACCTGAGAGAAATGTTTGTCAAGATGAAGTCTGAGCTGAAATCTGAGTTGCCTTGAGTGTTAAAAGTAAAAAGGGGAAAAAATTACCTAATGATTGCAAAATATTTTGAAACAAGTTCCCCAAATATTTATGGAAATTACTGGAAATAAAAATATTCCAATAATTTCCTATCCTGAATTTAGGAACCTTATGGTATGCGATCTACATTCAGTTACTTGCCAGACTTTTAGGTGCTTACAGCCCAGAGACCATCAGTAGCTGTGCCAAGGATGCGTGCTGAGCACAGAGCTGCCTGAACAACAAACAGCAAACACTGAGGTGGGACTGGTGCCTCAAAATTAGCCTTCTGGGGCTTAGGTGTTTACACCTAAATTAATTCATGCATCTTCAGAGCCATGCAAGGCAGGTCCCTGTTCTACTCTGGAAGCTGATGCTTCCTTTGTAGCCAGTAGAGAATATGCAGGGAGTGATTCATGCCACCCTAAGGCCTGAACAACCATTCAAGTTAAAAATCTGTATATTTAGGATGAAGGAGTTGTTAAGGTTAGAAAAGCCTTCTAAGATCATTGAGTCCAACCATTAACACAGCACCACTGTGTTCACTACTAAACCGTGTCCCCAGGTGCCACATCCACAGGCCTTTTGAACACTTCCAGGGATGGTGATTCCAACACTTCCCTGGGCAGCCTGTTGCAAGGCCTGGGGTATTAAAAATTTTAATCCCTGTGTACTTGGAATTCAGTGTTTCATTTCAATCTCCTAAAATTCAACTTTTGAGCAAAGGTCTATGGCCTGGGACATTAGTCTCAGAGCACTATCTGTACAGCAAGGATACAAACAGGTCACCTTCTTTCACATGGCAAGTTTAGGAGAAAAATATACTTCTGTGAGTTATTCAGATTTTGCAGCAACAGGCCATGTAGGTACCTAAGCAAGGTCTTTATATCAAAGGAAAATTGGGAGTCTCTAATTGGAACCTGCCTTCCACCTAATGGGCTCTTCAGTGCACCAGTGAGGGCTTTACCCCTCCCTTATACAACCTAAACAGAAAGTCAAACTGCAGCCAGAAAATTTTTGTGATCTTATTCTTCCTCTGTATTACAAGGCCATGGTGGTGCCTCTGAAGAATCACATGGATCTATGAAGTGGAATCCTCCTTAAAACATTTAACTGTGTGTAAAGTTTGACTGGTCTTAAGGAATAACAGAGGGGGAAAAAAGCCCCATGAATTTATACCCAGTACAATATGTTGAACTGTAAGCCCAGCAATGCCAGTGAATCAAGGAAAAGAGCACTAGGGAATTCTTAACATCATGGAGCAGAGAAAAAATTTTGTATACGATGTAAATATTGGACTGCCTGTCTTTCTCTATTGTTATTGCTAAGCTCTTTCCTGTTTAAGCTGTGTGGTACAGTACTTGTCAGTCTCTGTTGTACCTGAAAGTTTCTATAAACAAACAGCATTATGATAAATCTCTTGAGTTTCCCTGAGGCATTTTTGCTGCTGCTGGAAACCTGAGGTCAGTGTGCAGTCAGTCCTGCAAACATCCCCCTTGACTATCAACTAGGACAGCATGAGTCTGGATGCTGTGACACTGGAATGCTTTAATAAAAAACTCACAATACAGAGCTCTGGGAATCAGCATCTTCAGGAAATCTGAAAAATCTTTTTGTTTCTTCAAAGGATCAGGAAAAAAATCATGTCTGTCAAACCGTCAAATGTGCAGAAGTTGTCCCTGAGCATACTGTGTTAGTGCACAGACTGGCAGTGAGAGTCCTGCCACTTCATCATGATCCACTGACAATTTGCACAAAGGTTCCTGCCTCCTTCAAGGCTCGAGCTACAAGGAAACTAATTTCCAAACTAATTATTGGATTAAATAGATAAATGAATAAAATCAGACATAATTTTTTTCACTACAGAGGCTGAAGGTCAGACTCAAGCAACATAAAGCAAGCTAACACCTAAAAATGACATGCCAAGATTTAGTGTTATGGTTCAGAAAATCTGAGGTAGTCATCTTAGGCCCTTAATGTAGAGCTGATTCTGATGGGGAGCCCTTGTAGCCTGCACTCTGTGGAGCCCTCTGGAGCTGGACAGCAACTGACTAATTGTCCTGCCTAACTCAGGGCTGTATGCCAGACATAGGATACAACCACCCTCACTTTAGGCATCTAAGGAGGTTTTCTGTCTCTAAACTACCTCAGTGGTCCACACACAAAAGCAAGATGGTTAAAGCACCTCCCAGGACACCTGTTCCACGACGTGAAGTACTTTCCTAGATGTGTTTATTTGTCTCCACGGCTGAGGCTCATACATAAGATAACACACAGATAACTTTTTAATGTGCATGTTTCAAGGAGGTAAAAGTCATCATAGCCGGCTGTGCCCATTTCCCATCAAGTTCTGTAAATGTATATAGAAACAGTACCGTAATAAAGATGACACTTTTTTGCATTGACTGGACCATTACGGGTATTATGAAAGTTCCTATTTGCCTATTAACTTATCTGTGTCTAGTTTTTTTTTTTTTCATGTGAACCAAAAGAAACAACCTGTGGTTTGATCAGTTGTCAATTAAGTTTTTCTGTATTTCTCAAAATATGTCACCCTAAGAGAAACACTGGCATTCCTGAGATCACAACTCATGTGAGTTTTCTGACATGAACATGCAACAAGTAAGTGTTTTCCTGTGTGAATCACATCACTTTATTGCAGTGGCCAGTTTTAATCAACACCTGAATGGCTATGCTGTGGCTCTGTTCCCTTTTTCCTCTCTACCACACTCAAATCAAGATCTCTGCTGGAAGTCAGAACACTGCCTGACAGCTTAGTTTTCAAATCTATCTTACGTAAGAGAATGGCTCACCTCACATGTGTGACAAGTAATATTATACCACACATCATTACATGTATGAAAGCATGAATATGTTCTACTTACAAATCTTAACCATGAAAAATGAAACCACCATTACCCCAGTTTTCATTTCTGAGACAGGTAATAGAGAAAACCTTATTCCATCTGGACTACTTGGATTCGTGTGTAAAGAAAATACTATTGTTTTACTTGCAGAAAAACCCTGAGAAGCTTCCAAGGACTTTAAAAACAGTCTTGCTTTCAGTTACATTAGATCCTATAGGAACAGAAAGAAGACTTTTCCTGTTCCATTGTGAGAACATCAGCAAGATCAGTGCAAAACTGTTCCCATTTCTCTGGATTACTTAGAAGAGCTGGAAGATTAATTTGATAACCCAGGAAGACTCATTCAGCCCATGTTTGCAGGCGAGCCTGGCACAGAATGAAGTACAGAATCTCCTCTGAAACTCTAAAATCTCTCAGAGTAAATCTGTAAGGATTTGTAACACTCCATTGCCCATCCACCTCTGTGTCCTTGCCCCCATCAGTAAGGCCTCCTCAGGCAACGACTTGGGAAGCTATGTTGGAGCCTACAGAGATTGGTTATACAGCCAGTATTTTTACTACATCTGCTAGCAAAACTTCCCACAGACCCAAGCTCTCCTGGATGACTGCAGACCATGCCAGCCAAGGGTGGTGCAGTCAAGCACCTTTCTCCAGTAAAGAAGAGACTCACCATACACAATACACCCTCTGCATATATAAATGCTGTTGCTTGTGTTTCCTGCCTAATAAAAGGTGTGTCTTGTTCTTCATGATCCAAATGAAGAATATAGATGTATCTTTTTAAATATATATCAGAATATCCCTTATGTGTGAGTCAGGTTTTGTTCTGCTATATAGGAAACAAAAGCTTTCCCAGAAAATGGTGTCATGCAGATTTCTCAAATTTATTATCCTGAGTGAGATGATGAAGCTACTTTTGTTCTCCACACAAAAGTGGGTGCAGTGAAAATTGTGTGTGAGTTGCCAGCACATTCATGTTTTGAAGGGTTATTGATGTGAATAGCAGGTGAAGTGTAAAGAAAAGTCTCCAGCTGTTTCTTGTTTTGAATTTTTCTTTGGTGCAAGCACCAAGAGTAAATACTGGAATGGGAAAAGTTAAACTCATAAGTGTCCCAGTTACACGCAAAAAGAAAAGAATTAAACCCCTTTTCTGTTGGTGTGCTATGTGGTTCTGCAACATTGATTTTATTCACACATAGTGCACAGTTGTTTATTGAGTCTGACCCTTGAGGGGAAGCTGAAGAAACACTGGAAATGAAACCACTCAGAAAAAGACAGTTTTCCTTTCCTGTTTACTTGATAGATGTTTCCTATCTAAAAAAAAAAAAAAAAATCAGAAAAAGAGGGAAGAATTTTTTATATAGCAGTGACATGCAAATCATTATTTTGAATATTAGCATAATTATTTCAATACTTCTGATGTTTTTCCCATCTTACTCTCCAGAACATTTGCTTTCACTAAAAATGAAAACAGTGGAGAAACTACTGTTATTATTGTTCAGGAGACTACAAAATAAAACTAAGCAATGCTGTTCTTTATTAGAATGATTTAGTAACCAGACCATCTCTGTTTTTTTAATATTGCCTTAAATGCTACTATAATCAACCTTAAATATGTCATTCCCATTCTGTTTTATTGTTTTGTCAGAATAAGAAATATAAAATACATAATGGATTCAAATAAACAGAGATTGAAATTAGGTGAGGACATTCAAATCCCTGGAAATCCAATTTTGTGGGTAGGGAGGATGACTACCAAGTTGCCACTTGAGTAGTTTTTACTAGACTCCTGCAGAACTTTACTGAAGACAATAAATGTATAAAAAATGATGCCTTCAATCCCCCTTTCTCCTTAGGTGCTTCTAAGCTTCCAGTGGCAAGACCTGCACAGCAGAAAGTGATCTCCACAGCCATCAATTCGGTATTCAGCACTGGGCAATTCATCATAACCAGATAAAGCTAAATTCTATCAACTTGAAATGGCATGTCTATGCTTTGAGACTTTCCGGGAGATTCAGATTTAGGAATTCCTTCAGTTTACTTCATATTGCTGTAGACTCAGCTCTAGTATATATGTCGAAAACTGAAATTCTAAATGTTTTTCTCCTAAAGGATGGCGTGATAAAATCATAAACTACTGCGAGGATGCTACCAACAAAACAAGTGTTTGAACCTCAGGAAGGTTTAAAAAGCCAGGTCAAGGGGACTTGACAGAACACAGGATCCAAGATACAACCAGAGACAGAGCTGTCAAGTGCTCTGCAGACAGTTCAAACTCAGTGCTGCTTACAGAAACAGTCAGTGGAAGATCTGAACGATGAAACAACTGATATATCAGAACAGCAGATTTCTAGGTATTTCAATGAGGAATGCTGAATAAATGCAGAACATTAGTACTTTCCAACAGGATGGTAGGCTGGCCATCACAGGATTGGAATGAGAAATGGAGGTTTTAATTAAAAAAAAAAAAAAATTGCACACCCATTTCAGAGTTAGTGAGAAGTATTTCCCAATATGTTAACTTTCAAATTACTGCACCAGGACAAATGGGTACAAGTTTTTCTTCCTCCTTTTTAAGCCATCTAAGCTGGAGGTCAAATGTTTGGATAAAAGTAAGCCCGTGCAAATTTTCCTTTTGTCGTACGTAGACTATCTTTTCCTATTATATTACTTCTGAGTTTTATGTTAAAGTTATAATGCTCTTAATCTTCTCCTCTGTGATATCTACAGGAACAAGGACAATAGTGAAAACCTTCAGCCTGAATAGTTCAGCAGCTTAGGCCAGCACATGCATTGATCAAATGCAAATAATGTCCATGACAGTCTATGTTAGTCTGATTTATTTCAACAAATCTCAAAGCTGTATTAAAAAAAAATCTCAGTAAGGGGCTTAATATTTTGCTGCAATTAATGCTCTTCTTTGGCTTATGCATACTGGCCAATCATTAAATAAGCTCTACCAACCTCACTGCCCTTTAAAGAAGCTGCTGAAAGTCTTTTGCTTTAAAATACACAGAAGAAAATAATATAAATTTTAAAATAAAGGAAAAGATTAAGGGACACATTTAAACCTATGGATTACGTAACAGTCCCCTTTTATAAATAAAATCTCAGTAATACAATCAAAATCTCATCTTGAAGAACTATGGATTGCACCATCACAGAAGATCTAAAGGGAAAGAACCTTACAGATGTGAGCACAAGCTTTCCCCCACTTAGTATTTCACACTAACAGTGGCACCAAATGAACTGCTTTTCACAAATGAGGGACATCAAGCAGTTTTGGGATCTTATTTTAAGTGCTAAATTCTCCTGCGTCTAACCACATGGAACCATATGTCCACATGGAACAAATGGTCCACTCCAGGAGAACCTGTGCTCAGAGTGCCACACATCCCTCATGTACAAGCAGCACCAAAGCAGTTTTATCATTAATTATGGGGCTCTTGTTTTAGTCTTTGTGAATCACTTTTCTAATAATTGATAATGAACTCCCTAGAAAGCCAAACTAAGGAGCACCAAACACCACCAACATCTGGAAGATAAAAGGCAAATTCATAATAAAACTAAAGATCCACATTTTTAATGACAAATGACCAATGAATTCATGTGATGACTTCAAATTAAGATGAAACACCTTTCCAAAATTTGTTCTCTATCTCAAGAAAAAATCAGAAGATAGATGTGTAAAAAAAAATAATACTCCTTAGTCCTCTACTGAAAATGGAAAACCCCTCCAGACCAGCTGGCCTAAGGCACCCTGGATCTTTTCCACAGCACACAAGGGATGAGTGTGGCCTAGAACCACATTTAGATGCAGCAGTAACCCCAGCAGAACTCACTGGGTACACTCACAGATTTATAAGTACCTGCAGGTCTCATACCAAATCTAGAGCAAATCAAAATTTGTAGAAAACTCCTCAACTGTCCAACTCCCATGCACTATTGTCATTATTTTCACTATTGTCCTCCCATGCACTACTTGATCCTAAAAGTCCTTTGGGATCTTTAAGACTTCTTCTCCAGTGTTTATTTAACTTTGATTTTCCTCATTTTTAAACAGTCACCACTTTTCTACCAGAGCATCTCTTTCCATTCCATGACTCCCTCTCACTGCTGCACACAAATACTGTGTTTATCCCCAGGCCCAAAGTGGATGCCACCAGCCCTGGCTTAGGCTTTAATTCCGTTTGTTCTTTGTTTTAAACAAGCATTTTCCAGATGTATCTGTCGACAGGTTACGCCAAAAGCAGCAACAGGGTTGGCATCCCTTCTTTTGCCCAAAGATCTTCAGGATGAAAACCAGGGAATAAACTAAGCATACTGAAGCCCAGAGTAGCAGAATAGTGCTGGAATCCCTGAGACTCCTCAGCTCCTCATTCCCATCACCTGCCACCAGCCTCATTCCTCACCTGCCTGCAGCTTTCATTGCTGTGTCACTCAATACTGTCATGTGCACCCTTTTAAACCACACCTGTATGCATTTTTTTTTACCTACTCAAGATCAACTCTTCCTCTTTTTTTTTTTTTGACACACCCCTGAACAAAATCATCTGATTCATGATATCAGCCTTTAATTTCCTTTATTCACTCACAACTCAGCCCCCAGATTTACTCACATATCCCCTTTTGCAACTAGTCTGTAGCTGAAAAATGCTATTATTGCTGATCAGAAATAAAACTGCTTTCTGTTCCTGCCCCATTACTGAAACTCTGAAGACAGATTAGTCACAGGGCAATGGGTCCTCACCTCTTTCTGAAGCCTCTTCATTGTATAAAAATGTAAAGAAATATGGTGGAGCTCCAATTTAATATTACTCTTCTCCATATTAATAAATAGCTAGGCTGGAAAAGCAATTTCCTCCATAAATTTGCAGATTGTTATAGATGACACTGTCTATTAGTATTTGCATTTAGGGACTTCCACTTACAGAAAAGCATGCAATTATGTCTTTGCTATTAAATATGCTACACAAAGATAAATGTTATTTAAACCTGCTGCAAATTCTAAAGGCCAAAGAATTTTTATAACTAGGTCATTTTTAATGACAATAATTCCAGATTGGTCAATTCCGTGCCACTTAAAAAGAAGAATCAAGCAGATAGAATATATTTAACTTTAGCAAATTCCATTATTTCATGAAACAATTCAGCAATATATTGCTAAATCTTATACTCTATGCCTCTCTTTTTTTTTTCCAAAGAATTAAGGCTTAGCCTCCTCAGATCAGCTTGGGAAACTTTTCATTGCAAGAATTATCTACAAGAAGACCTGGGAAATAAATGGGATTATTTTATTTTTGTGCAAATGGCTTCTTAGGCTGATATCTTCTTTTGCAGCTTTGGTTTAGAGAAAGTTAATGCAAAGTCTCCACCTGGTGGCCAGATGTATTCTAATGAAATAGAAACATTTTGCTACCTGGTCAACTTAATACTTTAATCTCTTTCCGACTCATTCAAGCTATTGCTTCAAATTAGGCTGTTACCATTAAATAGTGGGCAAAAATTGCATTGCAAAAACAATGTCCCTTATATGGTGAGTATACAACACTATTCACAGTACCTCCCTGGTTTATAATTTTGCACAGATTAACACCCCATTTCCATCAGTGTCTTATCCCACAAATTCAATACACACAATCCCTAAGTAGCCCAAGCAGGTAGATAAAAAAGGGGAGGACGATTTAACAGGGTTGTGTGCAATTTAAACTGAAAAACTTTGCAAGTATCTTCTGTCAGAAATGGAATATTTCATAGTAGATTTTGGGACAATCATAGTAGAATGGGACAACCTCTGAGCTAAAACAAATATTAAAAGAAAATAGTAATTAAAAGAAGAAGAGAGTTGGTCAAATAAAGCTCAGTGTGGTGGGTTGACTCTGGTGGCACACCAAGTGCTCACCAAAGCCCCTCTGTCACTGTCCTCCTCATCTGGGCATGGGAGAGAAATTATAATGACAGGCTGATGGGTTGAGATAAGGAAAGGGAGAGATCCCTCAACAGTGACCATCATGGGAAAAACAGACTTGACTTGGGGAAACTGAATTTATTACAGATCAAATCAGAGCAGGATAATGAGAAAGGAAACCAAGTTCCCTTTACTCCTCCCTCAGCCTCTTTCACAGGAGGGTGGGCGTCGCTAGAGGTTCACTATGTTCATGAAATGAACAACATGCACACAGCTAGTTTCTCAAGCAGAAAAAGGTACAGTTTAGTTTTTACTTCAACATATATAGATTTTTGACAATGACCATGGATTGGAGGATGAGGTTGCCTCCTCTCCAACTACACTGGTCAAGCCAGAGGTCCATTAATTGTCTCTTCCTGAGGAGAGGAATGAAAACAAAAGGAACAGTTAGAAAAACATTGCTTTGTTTACATGAAATGCATGAGAGACTCCATTACAAAAAAGCAAACATTCAGAAAGCTAAAAAAATCAAAGCAACAGGTGGGGAACGGGGGCTGTAGTTGGTTCATCACACGTTGTGTTTGCTGCTCCTTCATCTTCAAGGGGAGGACCCCTCACAGTCTTCTCCTGCTCCAGTGTGGGGTCCTTGCCACAGGAGACAGTCTCCACAAACTTCTCCAATGTGAGTCTTTCCCATGGGCTGCAGACCTAAACAAACTGCTCCAGCATGGATCCCTCCCATGGGCTGCAGTCCTCCAGCATGGGTCCCCCACAGGGTCACAGGTCCTGTCAGCAAACTCGGTCTAGTGTGGGCTCCTCTCTCTATGTCAGGGGCCTGCTCCAGCAGGGGCTTCCCATGGGGTCACAGCCTCCTTTGGACATCCTCCTGCTGTGTTGTGGGATCCTCCACAGGCTGCAGGTGGATCTCTGCTCCCCCATGGCCACCATGGATGCACCAGGGGCTGCAGGGGAATCTCAGCTCCAGGGCCTGGAACAGCTCCTGCCCCTTCTTCTTCACTGACCTGGGTGTCTGTAGGGTTGTTGCACTCCAATATTCCCACTCCTCTCTCCTGTCTCCGATGCAATAACTTTTTTCCCCTTAACTCTGTCAGAGGTGCTGCCATAATCCCTGACTGGCCAGGCCTTGGCCAGCAGCGAGTCTCTTTGGAGCTCGCTGACATTGGCTCTGCCAGACATGGAGGAATTTCTGGAAGCTTCTCAGAAAAGCCACCCTTGTAGTCCACCCACTACCAAAACCTTGCCAGGCAAACCCAATAAACTCAAAAAGTTCGTCTAGCAATATCACTGGAAGTAGTAAGATTTAATCACAATTTTAAGGAAGCCTGTTTGTCCATGCCTGATGATGAAGTATTTTCATGCAGTGGATGAAAATACAGTCTTCGGTGATGAAGGTATTTTTGTATTGAAGGAACTGAACTTGCATAACTATTGACCAAAGAAAATCATTCCAAGTAGAAAATAAAAAATAACTTAGGATTTGTTTAAATGTGTGTAAACTATAGGCTTTTTTTCTTTATGAAAGTATTTCAATTATATTGTAACATTAATGAAAATGCCACATAAATATAATCAAACGAAATTTTTGTTTCCCCTTGAAAACTTCGGTGCATGGCCAGCTCTTCATCATTAATCTTTTGTTTTGAGCATCTCTGGGCAGCTAAGCCAATCACTAATACAACTGTTCATTGGTTTTGACAGGGACAAAAATAATAGCGTGCTGTAAACACCAGGACAGCTTTGGATCCAATGATCCAAAATTAAATGAATGCCTACACTCCCTTTGGCATCAGCTATCAAATCATAACTTGTTGGAGCAGATATTGCGGATTCACACAGTAGAATTGTAAATTTATAGGCCATTGGTTATTTAGTTATTTTAAGAGTTTCTACCCTGCTTGAGTACTTGACAAAAAATTAAACAGAATACTATAAAAAACAGAAAATTCTCTTGTTTAGTACAAAATCTTTTCTAAAGCCACTGTAGAAGAAACTATCTTCTTTTGTGGAAGTAAAAGTACAAATAAGGAAAGTTCAGATCATATATGATTTATGAGTTTATAATGCAGACTAAGTTAGGAATTAAAAAAAAAAAAAAAAGTTGAGTTTCCATGTGTATGGGACAGAGAATGTCTCTGAAACTGTACAGTGCTCTTTCCAGAATGGCAGGTGAGAAAACCAGACAGCCACTCACTAATGCCTATGTGAATGGCCATTCTTCCACATTCTCTCACTTTGGGGCTATTCCACTCAGTATGGAATAACTATGCAGTCACTGACACAGAGAATGATAAAACATGTATCTCTGAGCAGCATCTACAGAGCAGCACAGTAACCTCCCTCATGTACCCATGGGAACTGTGGCTGAGCCCTGGCAATGGGCTGAGATCACCCCCAGCACACAAAACACACACTGCGCTCACCAGGGGCTGCATCCCACCGGACAGGAGAAAGCATCAGGATCACAACAACCTTCAGACCACTCATGGATATGTTGAGTCAAGGTTATAAAGACAATCACCTCAAAACCAAATTTCTAGCTCTAAAACAAAAAAGAAAAATTAAGGCATGTGCAGATACTTCTACCTTTGTCAAATTATTCCTGATGTTGTATTGAAAAAATGTTTGTTTTTTACTCACAGTCAGTGTGATACGTATCAGTACAAAGACCTATAAACTCCTACAACAGGAAAAAAAGGTTAATTTTTAAAATCACACAGAAGTATTGTAGAAAGAGGGGTACCTACAGAACACTCCCATATAAGAATGTACAAGACCACATCACAGAATAAAATATTTCAGAACAAAAAAATACCTCTGAGGTAATCTCCTTCAGCCTTACAGGAAACAGCCCAAGCTTGCTCCCTCCAGGCACTTCATCTAATCTAGTTTTAAATAAGCCATATAATGAGCCTTCTACAGCTTCCCCTGGGAACTTATTCTACAGTCTAATAGAACTCGTTTTCAGGAAGTTTAAATTATTTTTAATTTCCTTCCATTACTTCTAGTTATATATATCATATTATTCTTCATACAGTAAAATCTCTTTGAAATAGAGTAAACAATAATTTTTCTTTGTAAAAACCTAACCCTTATCATCATTAATAAGCTTACTAGCTTCACCAAGGTTTTCTTTTTCAAATTAATTTAATTCTCTTGAAAGGTTACAGAGTGAAAACTGACTAAAAGTATTTCACTGTTTTTATATATATATATCAAGTATAATAATGCTGTAAGGTATCCTACAAACATGACCCACTCCAAAATTAGGGTTATTAGTAGCAAGGCGATACATTAGGTGAGTGTCCATTCCCTTAAATTGAAAACCTCCTTGTTGAAAAATATTTGGAATGTAAGAATAACAGAGAAGGGGAAAAAACTCAATGTAAATTTTTACTGTATGGATGGAACAGTCATTGTCAACATAAGCTCCTTGTTTATCAATAAACCCTTTTAGCTCAGCCTTATTTACACTCTTAACCACATAGATCTATAGAAGGCATGTGCTGGGAAAAAGCAATTACTCCAGAATACAAGTAAATTTGAAAGAAATAAGCTAGGAAAAGGGCTTTTTGGTACTGTAGTATATTGTCTGACATTGTTCAGTCACACAATGAATGGTGCCCTGTTACTGATAGTCCTGTTAAAGGATGTTTGTTCCTGGAGGTGACTGGGTATGTCTGTACTACCTGTGTGCTGTATCACCGTGTGTTGCTGTGAAGTACCTGGCCTGAATATGACAGGCAGTCTGGTACTGATCATTAATCCAGTTGCTCAAATTGGACCAAGCTTAGTTACCACAGAGAAACCATCTGTTCCCAAACTGAATCACCTAAAACTAGTTCAGGTATGTGTAAGAGATACTGTGCATAATCCAATAAAATAATAGGTATCAAAGAGTGACCAAGGCTGGACTGGACATCTCAAGGCCATTTGAGCCTCCTGCTCACAGTGCCAGGGTAACCTGTGACAGCAACTTGTGCTCAAAGCCAGAACAGGCTGCCCAAGGCCATGTTCAGTCAAGAGTTTGCATCTCCAAGGAATGGAAAAGCCACAGCCTCTCCAAGCAAGTGCCAGTGCTTACCTAGTCTCATTGGGAATAATTTTTTCTTCCATTTGTCTGAAATTTCCCTTGCTCCAAATTGTGTCCATTGCTCTTCTACAGCACACCCCTTAGAAGAATCTGGCTGTTTTCTCTGTACCTTCAGTTTAGGCAGCTGAAGACTGATAAAACCCAGCCCAGTCTGGGGGTAAACATCCTCACCACACAAGCATAGGCATATATTCAACCCATCATCCATCAGAAGCACAAACACAATTTTGGATACACCTTCCTTTTTGCTGCAAAGCTGCTTTCCACCCAGCCAGTTCCCAGCTTGGACTGTTGTATGGGGTTGTTCTACTCCCTTGGATCTGTGCGTCTCCAGGTTGCTCAAAAGTGGTCCCTAGTTCAATCTTCCCAATCCAACTTCAAATACGAGAAAGTATCAATTCTTGTTAGAAAAAAATCCCACCACCAGTAAGTTTTATTTTAAAGATACATTGAAGTATTTCTGAAGAAAACTAACTGCATGAATTAATTAATTAATTAAATAATATTAAATAATAATTAATCCTAATTCACACAATTAGGTTGCATGGACTAAATGTATTAAAATCTTATAGCAAGCATTAAGCAGAATTGTATTGTCCAGGTTCAAACTTGTTAACCTAAACCAACTTGTTCAACAGCTGCTGTACCTGCAGGCATCTGCAATTACAAGCTGCCTTCCTATCTGATTTCCCAATTCCCCAGGCATCAGGAACTATACTCCCAGCTACTTCAGTTTCAGCACATCAGTGCTCCCACATACACTCAGCTGGAATCCAAGCACAGTTCAACTGGTATCTTTTAGGGGCCAGGCACCCAAAAAGCAGATGTTCTTAATTTCTGCCCCTTAGGGCTCCCTGGTTATGAAAAGGTGACTCTGAGAGACCACTTTGCATAAAACATGGACTAGTGCTCCTAGCCTTTTTTTTTTTTAGGAGTTGACACAAAGAGGGTAGCGAACACTTACTAATCAGCTTACACTAACAGTTAAATCATTCACCTAGAAAACAATGGATATTTTCAGCATGACGGTGTCCAAAGACATACCTTCCATCACCAAGCTATAAAGGCCTAAGTAACCTTTTCATTCACTCCTCTTGAAACGGTTCTACTGTAGACAAAGAAACGAAGAGGTCACTGAAGCAAGCGTTTGGAGCATACACCTTAATCTCTCTAATTCTATACCTTAGCAGCTAGGCTATCAAATCATACCCTTTCCAATTTTGCACAAGGAATTCCAAATGCCTTGCTGCACTGCTGCAAAGCTTCAGAGAGAAGGGAAACTGTTCTGTCCCCAAAATGTTAGTCTGTAGGCATTTTCCTTTGGTTGTGGCTATGGGTTTAGTAGAAATTTGTTCTTGGAAAAAGTTCTTGAAACTTGTTCTTCATAATAGCTGAGGAAGTGATGTAAACAGCACACACTGTATGAAAAATGAGCATTATCTTCTTAACTGGTGGATGTGTTTTATGAACAACTGCTCACTGTGCTGCATGATCTACTTTCAGATGTGCAGGTCAGGGAAAAACTGCTCAGACAGATATCCCTACTTAATACTCCACACAAAGCACCTTGTTCTCGAAGGGTGCAAAACTTAAAACACATTATCATCCTCACGTTTTTCCACTACCAGTATGTAGACTGTTTTAATTCCCACATGGAGAGGTCAGACTTTTCCCCATACAGACTACAGGAAGCCTTCATATTCCCAAAAGGTTTCTCTGCCTGGGACACACAACCCAAATGTTGGATATTGAACAAGCCCTTTGCTGGATCTAGTGCCATAAACTTTTCAAGGCATTACATCTCATTAGGCACAAAATAAGGCCTAGTAAGTTTCACTTAACTTTTCCATCTAGCTATCAGAGCAGACTCCACAGCCCATGGCACAGGGCAGATGTTTTGGGACATGCTCTTAATAACTCATGAGTCTGAAGGGAGAAATGCCTAAACCAGCCAAACAGAAACACTGCCTAGAGGCACCCGAGAGGCCACCCTTCTTTAGCCAACTCATGCTGCAGGGAGGTTCTTCTGTCCACTCATTCACAACCATGTTGGTCCTCATAAAATAAAGCTTAATTTGCCTCATACTCTACTATGAGTATGAGGGAAATTTTTAAAGGCTTTATCCGTTAAATATACAAAACGAGGATTCACTCTACTATGAAATAGGCTGGTACAGTCAATCCAAGTGAGGAAAATACAAAGTTAATTCTCTGGTTCAGGCCAAAGTTGGTCTTTCCTTATTTTTGTTTTTAATTTCTTTCAGGTGTATGCTTTAATCCAAGAGCTATCAGTCATTTGATCTCTCTTTCTGAGGGTGTCCTGCTTCGCAGAAAAGGATCCAAGATTAATTAGGAGTAATAAAGGGTGCAAAATGCAGTGAACATGACTGGATTATGAAAGTCCTAATATCTGCTCCCAGAATTGTTTCATACAAAACCAATGAGTTTTTCATACAAAAAATACTTAAGAATTCCTTTGAGGAGAAACTGGAGCACAGGTTTTCCCCCGCTCAAGAAACTGTCATTACTAGGCTTGACTCCTGTGGCTAGAGAGACATATCACAGCTCTTTAATACTTTCTAGTACAGTAAAACAGCTTCAAGGGGGTGAGTACCAAGCTTTTAGCTTGAAGGTGGGAAATGAGAGATGAAGGCTTGAACCCTTGGAGACAGAAGGGGGACTACTGGCTTAATGCAAAAGTAAGTGAAATTCCATGTTATATGGAATGTCAGATTAGAGGAGATCAATGGCTCCATGGCTTAAAAGAAAATGAACATAATTAAAGGGCTTGATCATATATTATGTGTTGAGTTCAAACTCCTATGAAATCAAGGTGATTAAACACTGAAGAATTAATCAGAATCAAAGTCTGTCATATAGTGTTTTCCCTCTTAACACCTTGGTATTCCTTTAAAGTACAAAAATAAAAAGAATATTAAACCCATTTAAACCCCACTTTTATTCCATTTCCTTATATTCACACGAAAATCATTTCACAGAATTAGGCCTAATTATATTTCAGGGTCACCCAGTAGGATTCCTAATGTTTACTGCTCACTAAAAATTATGCTGCAATCACCATTTTAATTCCTTCTATGCAGATCTAGACCCAGCAGCCCTAGAAACTTTCTTATTAAATCTGCAGGAATCAAGATAGCCGTCCCTAAAGTCAGTTCACAGCTGAAAAGGTATTTTCATTATTTCATTTTCACAATGTTTATTTTTATGGAAAAAAATTGATTTTTGAAGAGAAATAAAAAAAAAGATGAGATTTTAAAATGTGCGTGCAAACACTGAGAAATAGAAATTTAGTGGGTATTAATAGAAATGTGCATTTTTAGGTGCTTTTGAATACCCAGTCTTCAAGTACAGCATCTATTTCTCAGCAGAGATCAGGAATTTGCCACCAAAGAGTTTCTTATATCAGGTGTCCCCTAAAAAGGCATCTCCAGCCTTTTTCTGCCACTCTGCCTAATCACCATGAGACCTTTAAGGCTCATCTAGTCCAATCCCCATGCAGGGACATCCCCAACTAGATCAGGTTGTTCAGAGCCATGTCCAACCTGCTTACATGTTTCCAGGGATGGGGCACCTACCACCCCTCTGAACCTGTGCCAGTGTTTCATCACCCCCACTGCAATAAATCTTATCCTTATATGTACTCTAAGTCAGCATACCAAGTACATCTTGCTCAGCCATCCTGCCATATAAGAAAAGCCGCCTTTTGTCTTGCATGCAGTAAGCTCCAACAGAAACTTCGAGACATCCAGAACAAATGGTGGCTCGACCTAGCAGAAAAGATCCAACTATGCGCAGATTTGGGTGACCAAAGGGGATTCTATGAGGCCCTGAAAGCAGTGTACGGACCCACACACCAGGTTCAAAGCCCCCTACTCAGTGCAGATGGTCAAAGGCTTCTCACAGATAAAACCTCCATCCTGAACCGATGGTCTGAGCATTTTCAGACTCTCTTCAGTGCCAACCGTATAGTCCAAGGCTCAGCAATTCAGTACATTACACAACAACCGGTGAAAAATGAATTGGATATAGCCCCTAGTATGGGAGAGACACTTAAGGCCATACAACAGGTGAAGACTGGCAAGGCAGCTGGGGTTGATGGAATTCCACCCGAAATCTGGAAGCATGGAGGTCAAGCACTCCATGCCAAATTTCACGAGCTTGTTGTGCGTTGCTGGGAGCATGGCGAACTACCCTCGGATCTCCGTGACGCAGTCATCATCACCCTCTACAAGAAGAAAGGAGAAAAATCAAACTGCTCAAATTACCGAGGTATTACCCTGCTCTCCATTGCTGGTAAAATCCTTGCAAGAATACTTCTGAACAGGTTAGTACCCACTATTGCAGAAGAACTTCTCCCTGAAAGCCAGTGTGGTTTCAGAGCCAATAGGAGCACCACGGACATGGTATTTGTTCTCAGGCAACTGCAAGAAAAGTGTAGGGAACAGAACAAAGGTCTCTATGTAACCTTCGTTGACCTCACCAAAGCCTTTGACACTGTGAGCAGAAAAGGCCTGTGGCAGATTTTGGAACGTTTAGGTTGTCCTCCCAAGTTCCTCAAAATGATCATCCTGCTACACGAGGATCAGCGTGGACAAGTCAGATATGGCGATGTACTCTCGGAACCCTTTCCAATAACCAATGGTGTGAAACAAGGATGCGTTCTTGCACCAACTCTATTTACAATCTTTTTCAGCATGATGCTCCAAAGAGCCACGGTGGACCCCGACGAAGAAAACGGCATCTACATCCGATATCGTACCGATGGAAGTCTATTCAACCTGAGGCGACTGAAGGCCCACACCAAGACCCTGAATCACCTTGTCCGTGAGCTGCTTTTTGCTGATGATGCTGCCCTTGTTGCTCACACAGAAGCAGCTCTGCAGCGCTTAACATCCTGCTTTGCAGAGGCCGCTGCACTTTTTGGGCTGGAAGTCAGCTTGAAGAAGACCGAAGTTCTCTACCAACCTGCACCTCAGGAAGTCTTCCATCATCCCCACATCACCATAGGTGAATCAGAGCTTAAGTCAGTCCAGCAGTTCACCTACCTGGGAAGTATCATTTCTTCAGACGGTAAGATTGACAATGAGATAGACAACAGGCTAGCAAAGGCATACAGTGCCTTTGGAAAACTCCACAAAAGAGTCTGGTCCAACAAACACCTGAAGAAAAGTACAAAGATCAGTGTCTACAGGGCCGTTGTACTGTCTACTCTTTTATATGGGTCTGAATCATGGGTCATCTATCGCCACCACCTGCGGCTCCTCGAACGCTTCCATCAGCGCTGCCTCCGTTTAATCCTAAACATCCACTGGTCCCCCCCTGCTTTCCAAACTCCCTCTCAGAAGGGAGTTTAGCTGCAGCTGGATCCAGCCCTAATCTCAGCCTTGGTCAATAGTTTATGTCTAAAGGACTGCATATGCACGATCAACCCTTTGCATCACATAGCAAAGATCTGGAAGTTTAACATGCTATTATTCACTTACCAAGAATCTGCTGCAGGAAGGAATCTCTCAACCTCAAGGAATAACCTTGAGAGGTCTCCCTACTCAAGCAGAGATCCTGGCATGCAGCCTCAACAGGCCCTGCGCTTTCCACTGTTTATGGAGTGAGATAATTGACTCATATCTGCATAGCAGTGACAGCAATTAGTTTTTTCCAAGCCTGGTTTGAGTCCAGCCTTGACCAGCACTATGGCTGGGGGGAGCTCAGATTAGCCCCTGGCTATTGTGGTGTTGTCTGTGTTACCCTGAGTCCACTGATTCATGTGAACCATTGTGGCCAGATGCATCCATTACATTTGGGATGTGCTGTTTATTTGGGAGGAGTGTGGGCAAAGATAAGGCACAGGGGTAGCAAAAATAAGCAAGGTCAGGAAGTGCAGTTGTCTGTGGAAGCGGGAAACTGCTCCCCAGACTTCTGTCTGCAGCTAACACAACACCCTCAAGCACGAACACACAATCCTCTGACGACATCACAGGTAATTAAAAGCACTGTCAAAGGCCCTTTTCCATCCTTCAATTTGCTTCTCTTCTTCAAATTCTACACTCCCACTTAACTTCCTTTTAATTTCTGCCTGAAAGCAAAAACTTCTATGCTACCTGTCCCATACAAACATTAAATAACTAGTCAGCCCTTTCAAAGCATCTGAACCACCCATCTCCTACCTCCAATGAAGACTTTTCCTTCTCAGCCTCTGTTCCTACCTGAATCCTTACCTATTTTGTCTCGTTCTCTCAGGCCCACAATTTCTGGTGGCTCAAGTCTAACCACATTTCCTCTGGAGGTAATGCAAACTTACTCCTAAATCAGCCAAAAATGTTCAGCAAAATCAGCAAGAGGTACTTCCTCTTGGAAGTCCCATGCAGAACCAATTGATGTAGCCTCAGATATTTTCCAATGCATTCACCAACAGCAAAGGTCACAGAAAACTTCAAAATGTCTTAGGCAAGGCAAGTTACACACAGAAGATAAGCATTTTATGTATTATTTTTAGTATTTATTTTATTTTATTCATGAAAAAAGGCAGCATACACACAAGCATTTTAAATTCCAAACAAATGAAACTGGTTCTCCATCACTTTTATGGATTAAAAATAATCACAATAATCAATAACACATTATAAATAAATTAAAAAAAAACATAAAAAAAATTATAAACATTACTTTCAAATACATTTTAGCAAAAAATTTTACTACACAAAGTACTGCATTTGTTCAGCATTACGCTTGTTCTAAAACAAATAAGAAAACACACTTAAACTTCTACATCCTAAATAATTGACAACTTCTTTCAACTAGGTTCTGAGGTTAGCTTCTCCTTCTTACAAGAAATGTGCTCTTAGAGCTGAGGTTGGGAACAGCAGGGGTACACACCAGAGAAAGAAGACTGGGCATAAAATATACAGCCAGACCTCCCAGCAACTTAGTCTAACAATCTTAACACATCCTTGTAATGCACTTCTGAGAATCTGCACCAACAGTGGCAACAAGACATTCTTTATATTTACAGATGTAGTATAATCCTGAAATACTTTCAATTATCTGATTTTTACTTGAAGCATTTTGAGTATCAGACCTTCAGATAAGGAATTACTATCACAAGCTAGTCTCATTACAAGTTGAAAACAAAACACACACTCTTGCAAATAAATCTAGAATTTGCAATTTGTAGAACATAAAAATAGTACACACAGCTGTTTATTTTTTTCTTATTCATACATCATTTCTAGGCTCCATTTTGCAACATTAGAGAAGCAATATTCTACAACTACACACAAGTTACAGCAAAATATAAATTAGCAAAAATTTCATCTAACTTAAAACATGCAAGCTGTGTATTACTGTACACAACACGTCTGCATTTAGGGTATCCAAATGATTTTTAAAAAGAAGAGATGCCCAAGATCCTACTTTTCCAACTGAAAGACAGCCAGAAGTTAGAATCAGTGTTAATTAACACTTAAGTGTCAGTGCCTCTACGTGGCACTACAGTGAACCAGTGCAGCAAGTGTAAAGTTATCACTCAACATGAGTAGTGTTGCACAATACAACCTTTCTGTTTTACACTAACAGCCAGGAGTATGT
Organism: Vireo altiloquus; assembly: GCA_013396875.1. Taxonomy (NCBI): domain Eukaryota; kingdom Metazoa; phylum Chordata; class Aves; order Passeriformes; family Vireonidae; genus Vireo; species Vireo altiloquus. The sequence continues at coordinate 404,290 of VZRF01005926.1, read as the reverse complement.
CTAACAATTGAGAAAGAACATGACATGTAAGCTTACAACTTTAAGCAAGAAAAACTTGAAATTCTGAAATATAAAGAAACAGTGCAATATAAAGAAAACAATCACAATTGGCTACAACCCCCCCCATTTTTGAATCAATATATTTACATAAGACTACTGATATTTTAAATAGTATTTACTAGAGAAATTTTACTTTACACATTTTCTGATTTATTAGTAATGGGCATTTTTCACTTGTACATTGAAAATATTATAAGCTTCAAGAACAATTCACCAGCAGAGTGAGCCTTGTAAAGATCATCTGGCATTGTCTCACCTCTTATTTATTTGACTTTCCCAGACACATCTCTCTTACTGAAAAAAAAAAATTAAAATCCTGTTTTCCAGATAAAGCTTTCATTTTTTCATATTAATTAAATACATCGTGATATCGGGGGGAGAGGGGAAGGAGAGGGAAGGGAGAAAAAGGGGATGTGTGTTGTTAGATCTTGTTTTTCTTCTGCAGATGCATTAGATGTGTTGTCTATCACTAGGGTTGTATTCATTTTCTCACTGAAATTCAAACAATCACAGAGCATACAAAGAAAACTCCTCATACTTCAGGACTGCTCATACTTTATCTTTGTCCAAACAACTGAGGAAGGAGGTGAGGGGAAAAAATAAAATAAAGAAATTAATAAATTAGAAAAACAGCTGACAAATTCTTACCATTTCAGACTAGATACTGAATAATCCACCCTTCTAAGATTCACAATATTACCATCACTTCTCAGTTCTGAAATTTCCTCCTCCCACAAAGGAGAAAAAAAGGGTCTGAATGTTTCCCTTTAAGATACAAACAATGTTTTGACTTGACAGTGTATTGACTAAGCACCTGGAGATTAACTCCCTCACTTCATTCTGACAGATGAGGAGGAAGATGAAGGAGAGAGATCAGTGGAACACACGCACTCAGCAGAGTGAAAAACCCCAATATGAAGCAACTGAGATACCAAGAGAACCTTCAGAAGGGACAATGCCATCTGTACATCAACAGCTAATTCAAAACAACTTCATAAATGGGGATCCAGATATTTGGCTTAATAGTAGTAAACATTCTCCTAACAAGAAAAACTGTTCTCACATGGAAACTCTGGAATCAGAAACAAGATAAGAGTATGTCTGGCATCTTTGTTTTCTGAACATCCAAAACATGGAGACACCAACACTGTAATCCAGATGCCACTGCAAATAAAGTTTTATATATACATACAAAAACTTTGAGTGCATTCCAACAAAAGGCTGTTCAGTTTATTTTGATTTAAAGTAGTGCTTTTCTAACTGCAGCCTACTGATTATTCAGCTAATTCTTTTGACAGTAGCTTCATACACTGTCTTTCCAGACTGTAGAACATAAGAATCACAAGTCCCAGCCAGTGTCTCTGGTAGCAGATTTACTCTGTATTATGACTACTTTACTCTTCTTGTCATCATAATGCTGAAAAAATCCCAACGTCTTCACAGTACTGTCCATCTTTTGTACGTTTTCTTTTCTTTCAGTGTTTTATACACTCGGCTCCTTTGTTAATGATACCCAGCAGCCACCCTACCAGATTTACTTCTTTGAATCTTTTTATAGCTAATACTGTGCTTCAAACAGCTTTTTTGTTTCTCTTTTTTGCCTGACTTCTGTCAGCAAAATCAGAATTTTCATCATAATTATATTCTGGTTCACAAAGAAAAGCATAGTAACTATAGAGTCTGGCCACTTCACTTGCAATTCATTTTTCTGATTAGAGTCTGTCAACTGGAATGGGACAGCACCTACTGTGAGAGCAGACTGCGTGGCCTGCAGCAATTAAGGCATCAGATAGATTGCTATCCTCACACAGAACATCCACCTCTAACTTCATTCCAGAGCCATAGTGGATAAAATGAAATATGAGACCTGGTTTATGAAGAAGCTTCTGAAACAGAAGTATAGCCTCCTCACTCCAGTGTTCCCCTTTGCCAGGAACTGTATCATGCAGAGAGCAAGAGTGTGCCAAGCGTGGCAAGTATAACAGACTTTCGGGAACAACTTTAAGTTTATGGATATCAGAGTAAGGGATGCTCCTCAGAAAGCCATAATCAATAAATGTAAGAACAACAGACTGACTTGTTACTTCACTAATTTCTGCCCTGTACCACTCTGCTTCCTGCCCAAACTCGATCAGGCAGCTAGCACCAGGTGTCACCTGTTCTTCTGGCAGAGCTGGCAAGTCGTCAGGAAGGTCAGAGAGCAGCAATGATAAGTTTTGCATGCAATCAAAGAAGACTTCAAACTGGATGCTGAAGTTTGAAGGATCAGTAACTGCAGTTGCACACCCAGGATATGTTCTGCCACTACGCAGCAGCATCCACATGACTGAATTTATCTTGAATGACATATCCAACTCCTTACAGTTCGTATAACTACATTTTTCTGGTCCAACAACTGTCCGACAATGACTTAATAGCTGGTTCAAATACTCCTGAAGTGTAACTTCTCCTATTAAAATATCTACCTCCCATATATCAGAGGGTTTCAAGTATCTCAAAAACCAGATCCTTATTTCACAATCCAGGAGTGCATTTACTACATGGTCTAAGTGAATTTTCTTCAGGTTTTTAAAACAAATCCACCTACAAAAAACAGCTTGTTTAGGAATACGTTTAATCTCATCACTGAGCATCTTTGTATTATTTAAGGACACTATCTCATATGTGCCATAATCCATAAAAAAAACTAGCATTAACTTTTCCCTGACAAATTTCTTTATCACTTTTGATCTATACCATTTCAAGTTCCTTTCAGATTGTGCAATGCATTCCAGTCCTTGTTTAAGGTCATCCACTCTAAGCAAATCACTTCTTTGTGCTTCTTTGTCAAGCATTACATTTAACTCATGTAGTATTTCCAAATTTTTAAGTAACTGTACATAAAATTCTCCACTTTTTGAAATATTAACTACTTCTGCTGCTTCTACTTGTCCAGAATTTAAAACTTGAGGAAGGAGACTTAAGGATTTTACAGAAATATTTTTCATCCTAGTAACCTTTTTTTTATTTTGACCACCTAAATTATTCTTAGACTTTTGAGGACTACCATTTTGTTTAGGTTCCTTTTCCAAAGCAAATACCGATGTGCTTTTCCACCTTATGCTCTCTATTTCCTGCAAAAGGCTGTTAGACAAAGACTCTCCATCACAAATTACATCTATTTCCCATTTTTCTCCATGTTGCTGTATGAACTTGCAAGCTACTGGCTTCTCACTTACTGTTCTTGCGAAATAAGCAGCACTTTGCTTAATCCAGCTTTCACCAGGAACACTTTTTACACTGCTAAGGAAACAATGAACACTAAACCTTGGCAGAGTTAAGAACTTTTCTGGAATCCTGCAGATTTTTGATGAACTTACAACTGCAGCATTACCATAGTCAATAAATTCTACCTCATAGGAGTTTCCTGATTTCAGAGTTTTAATAACTGCTCTATAGTAAAAACAATCAGCGTCGTGCTCTGCAACAATGAGATCCCCCACCATGAGCTCATCTAAGCAATTTTCATGACCTCTATTCTCCAAGCTTTCATTTAAATCGTCTGCTAGTTTTATTATTAAGTTTTCATCCTCTGCAAAGTGAACATAGAAACTTGATGGACTATTCACATGAGAAATATAACCTGCTACTTCAGTATTCACCTGGATATCACGTTGAGGAAGACTGATTAATGTAGGTATGTTTTTATTACTCCTTTCCTGCTGACCTGTACAATTTGATCTTTCATTATGAGATTTGGAGAGATCATTTACAGTTATTACCTTTGAATTTAAAGCAGAATAAGAGAGTGAGTGAGAAGCAGGTTGTTCACTACAAGGTTCCTCTCCATTCTCCAGAACAGCACTGAAAGTATCTTTAAAACCTTGCTCTTTGCTGTCCTCTAAACTTTGCTGTTTTGAGAATCCACTACACAACTTTGGTGAGCTACATGCAGTTTGCTCTTCATCTCTGAAATTCTCACCAGTATCTGCCTGGTAATACTCATCATAGACTTGGCATTTCACTTCAGTTTCCAATGTATGTATTTCAGGGTCTTTAACACTTACTTTATTAATTTTATTGTCATCTTTCACATGACATATCTCTCTTTCATTACTTTTAAATTGCTCTGTACAGCTTTTCTGAGCCAACTCTTCCAATACTTTTTCTTTAATTTTCTGACTTACTTTGAGCTGTCCATCATACAACTCCACAACAATCTTTCCATCTGATTCTCTGGATAAAATTACAGCCTTCAGTAGTTTTCCAAGGAATGTTTTCACAAACCATGTAGTAATTCTTGCTGGAAATTCTGTCTCCCTAAGATCTGAGAGATAGAATTTAATAGCTTGCATGGGTGTGAATAGTAGGTCAGTGGCAGAATCTGGAATAGGCATCAACTGGTCTCTCTCCACCATACCCGTATTTCCGAAATCCACATAGTCAACCCACAGAAAGGATGTGGATTCCACAGGAAAAGCCAAAGCTCTGTAAAACAGACCATCCTCCACATATCTGGCTATACACAGTCGCGTATTGCTGGTATGATAATCTGCATTATTTGACATTTTACTTACGTCGCTAACCTTCTTCATCAACGCCTCAAGAGTTTCAGAGTTTCGATTAAGATGACAATAGAATTTTGAAGGGCTACTTATGTGAGTTATATAAACCTCCTCCTCACTTCCAATTTTTATATTAAAAGACGAATAGCAAAAACTGTATAGAGAACCCAAAGATGAAAGGTTTCTCAGTCCAACATACTCAGATTGGGTGAGACCACGTTCCCTGAGGAATTCCTCTACACTAATAAGTGGAGTCTGTAAGTCAACTACATTGCATAAACAGTTGGGGCTCACAAGAACAAGAGCATAAATGGTGCAAGTCAGTGGTCCTCTAGAAGAAGAAATGAAGTCTTCAAATTGTCTGTGCACTTCTTCAGACCAATTAAGTGAGTCAGTCTGTAGGACTACATTTTTAAGTCCACATCGAAATGCTTGACTTTCTAGAGTTAGGAAATCTGGAAGAACACCCTGAAGATCTTTAAGCGAAACTCTTTCCCGATAACCATAGTCTACAAAAACCACATCAACTTCATTTGTGGATACCTGCTGCACAACAGCTGCTCTGTACCACTTCCCATCTTTGGGACACTTAACAACACAGGCAACCTGTCCAGTTTTGTAGGGACTGGTATGGTCTTTATAGTAAGTCTGAATTTGTCTCATTAAGTTATTTAGCTCCGGCAGTTTGCTTTGCAGCTGACATGAAAAATCTGATGGGGAAAAAATGCAAGAACATACCACTTCATAAACAGCTCCTGGTTTAAACACAAGCTCTTTATAAACTAATTTTTCCTCACACACTGATTTATGCATTTTAGAGACAGCACCTTCTCCAAAACAGGATGGCACAACAGATTCTCTAGGCATTGGCAGCACATTTAATGATTTTTCCTCCTGAAGTACGTCTCCATTTCCAGATACCTTATTTTTGCAACTATTACTGGTGCTCTCTGCACTGATTTTTTCTTTTTTACATTTGAGGTGATTCCTGTTGTGCTGCTTTTTTGCTGCCCTTAGAACAGAATCTGGTGGCTTCAGCCGATATTCAGCATAACCAGCTTGAACCATACACGTGGCAACATTTCCCTGCAGGAAACCAGTATGACACTGCACATTAACAATGTACTTGTTGTTTTGCTTTCCAATGACATGAAGCAGCAGTGGTTTGTTCAACACCAGGTTTTTGAAGAAATCAGTTTCTTTTTTAACCCACACACCATCAACAGGAAATGTGTAAGCAAGGGAACAACACATAGCCAAAGCTGGTAAATCGGAAAACTCAGGAAGCAGTATTTTCACATAGTGACAAGGTATTGTATCTGTATTTCCAAAATCCAAAAAATGAACCATGATGCTAACACGAAACACTTTTGTGACCACAGCTCGGTAATAACACCCATCCCTGCTATACCGTGCACAGCACAGCAACCCAGGTTCTGGCTTTTTAAGCACCATCTCATCATCTCTACATTGACTGTACGTGCAGGCAATGTTTTTCATCAAGGCCTGAAACTCATTCTGGTATCTACATGTTTGAATCCAAAAGTCAGATGGATTTATGACATATACTACAAAAGCTCCATAAAAAGAGTTCATTTGCATCTCTTCACTCTTGCAGTGGCTGAGGGAAGAAATATCCCATTCAGGTAAGCAGGCTTTTGTGTCTTTGTTTCCAGAGTAATTCTTAGATGAATTGTTTCTCTCAGGACTTGGTTTGCAGTTTAGTGCAATACTTCTGGGTTTTGTTTCTGAAAGCGAGACACATGGTGCAGCTGTCTCATTCCGGTTTTCTGGACACTCAGCATTAATTCCAAGATTTTGTTTTTGCAGAGTTATGTAATACAAGCGTTCAGTGTTATTGTATAAATCAACATGGACACACACAGAAGTTTGTCCTATTAAGGCTTGTGTAAGTTCCTTGAGCTGAAATTTTATTACTGTTTCATCCTGACTACCAAAACAAGACAGCGCACATGGAAATGAAATCATTGGTAATGTCATGAACTCAGTTTTAAGTTTCCGAATACAACTAGGTGGCACAGCTTCAATAATGCCAAAATCCATAAACCAGACCTCCACGTAGTCAGAGAGAAGTTGTTTTATCACTCCTCTATGCCACTGTCCGTTTTGCCTCTTGGCAGCACAGAGCAGCCCTAAACTATCACAAGATGTAGTATTTTCGCCAATGAGAGCTTCATAGTACAAATGCATAGCTCCTGTCAAATACTCCAACTCTTTCTGCCATTTCTGTACCTGACAATAAAATTTATTCGGGCTTACTGCACCAGTTATTTTTACATTTTCTTTACTGCCAACAGGTAGACATGGGAAGAGTTGATCTGGAACATGCCAAAAATCTGTTGGTTTCTCAGAATTATTTAAGGTAAGTAGCTCCCTGAATGGATACTTCTGTTTCAATAGTTGTGGCATTCTCTTACAAAGCATTCCTTGGGGCAATGCTCCTAAAGTTTCTACAACAAGACAAAATGAATCTCCATCAATAAATTTACCTAGTTGCAGTTCAAGAACATCAGTAATGATCTTAGGCACTTCTAGAATAAACAGCTGATATGGTGTAACAGCCTTCACATGACCTGTGATCTGTAACCCTACCAGAGATGAAAAATAGTTAACGGCTTTTGGGCCCCATCTTTCTCCAAGAGGAAGTATACTTGCAAAAACACCCAAAACCACCTTTGGAGGCAGCTGAAACAATTCATCACAAGCAGCAGCAAGATGTGTTTCCTCAACAGCCAACACGTGTCCAGTGTCTATAAGAAAAGCCTCACAGATATTCCCATTCTTTCTCAGAACTCGTCCTCTATGCCATTCTCCTTCTGTGTCTTCCACCAAGCAAGATCCACCAACAGAGACATCATCTTTAACTTTGAACACACGCTGTATTTCATTTTGTAGTATGTAATAGTCAAGCTCACATCCTGCGTTGTATTGAGCCTGGAACACTATAACCAAGCACTCAGGATGGCATTCTACATGAGTTATCTTCAATTTCTTATCTACTGAGTCTTGTGAAGGAGTCAGAGATTCCATGCTGTCTGCAAAGAAAAGGAGTATGATCATCTTGGTAATTTTCTGTATTTTTCCTTTGCAACTAATTCCTTACATGACATTTATTTTCAAAATAGTTTAACAGCATATTATTAAAATTCTGGTTAAAATGGATACTAAATATCTAAGAACGTCATGTTTTAGGCAACTGTGATACACTCCACACAACTCTCCTAGTAAAGACATGCTCAGGTAACATGAAAAAAGTACCTCTGGATTCACTCACATGGTTACAGACTAGTTTTATCATTTGAGATTAATTTTTAACCAAAATGTTGCTCCCACAATAACATCGAGCTATTCCGGTCTGTTTCTCTTTCCTTTTAATATGTAAAGGACCAAGGACTCATCCCCCACTCACCCTGCTTTTTCTGTCTAAATCACTTCTTCAAATCAGTGACAATTTATAGCTCTGTGCTTTACTGTTTACTCTGGCTATCTGTACACTATCAGTTGTACCAATAACATATTTAAGGCTGTCATAATTGCAAGGACATACTGATCTTATCATCTATCTTATCAACATTGCTGTACTGCTCATCAAGTAACAACTGTGCCAGCTGTGTTTTGTACTGTCTCAATACACCAATTCTGACAGTTTAAGTATCTTGAAAACATTCAGGTACTTTTCTGATCTATAATCCAGTCTTCAAGCTCAGCTTCCAGTTCAACTCATGTGTCAATGATTCAGTGAATCTGTGACTTCACACTGTTTAAAAAGGCTTGATCATAATTTAATCAAGCAATTCCATTAAATAAACTGCTGTGCTAACAAAATAATTTGGGGTAGACAACATCAAATGCAAAGACAGTGGATAAACACTCAAGGATAGTCTGGACAAAGACAATCTTGATTTAAAAATTTTTATGTAAAGGTCAAACTTCAACTTTCAGTTTCAACCACAAGCTACCAGGGCAAGATGCTCCTTAGCCTGCAAAAAATCTTCAGTGAAACTGTCATGATAGTTTTCATCACAAGCACAATGAAGTAGCTAGTAAATACACAACCTGTTTTCAGAAAAAATATTGATCCCTATCTAGTTCCCCCCCCAAAAAAATTTAAAAAAAACCCTAACAACTCTAAAAGATAAATGTGCACTCCTACTGTAAAGCAGGGCAGATGGATGAAAAATGTCTAAAACGAACCAAAAAAAAAAAACCAAAAAAGCCACACAAAAAAACCAACCACAAAACCAAAATAAAACAAATAAAACAAAAAAACCACCAGTCAACAAAAAAACAAACAAGCAAACAAAAAAAAAAACAAACACCCTCCCAGTAAAAGCAGTAGCAAACCCAGATCTGAAGAACTCCTGCTTCAGCAAGGCCCCTCTTTTCCACTTTCCCCTATAACAGAAAGTGAAAATTTGGGTGGTTTTAATGAAAGAAAACAGCCTTAAGGAATTGGTTCTGTCTGCCTCAAAGAAACATTTGATCACTACAGGGACTTAAACTTTTGAAGGCACCTGACTGAAGCTCTGCTCCCTTTTTTTTCCCCTTCACTGAAACTACACCCTATTTGCACCAACACATAAAAAATTACAACAATTTGTGCATTAACATTTGCTTGCCTGTCATCACAGCCTGAGTAACAGTATCACACTGACACAGCCACATTTCTACAGTTTACAAAATGGCCTTTTGCTGTTTACTCACCTTTCCACCTAGTCAGACTTATTCATTCATAACACACCTTCTAAAGGAAACAGCCCAGTAATTAACAACTCTGGATCTCTCTACAAGAAAAGATGGTAGAAGAATCGTTACAAAAATACACGTAAACTAAATTCTTGTACTACTACTCTTCCTGAGAGCAGCCCTAAGGATAAAGTTTTTGGGGTGTTTGTTGACAATAAGCTGAATGTGAGCCAGCACTGTGTGCTTGCAGCCCAGAAAGCAAAACACAGCCTGGGCTGCATCAGAAGGAGAGTGGGCAGCAGGTCTGGGGAGAGGATTCTGCCCCTCTGCCCTGCCCTACCGAGACCCCACCTGCAGGGCTGCATCCAGCTCTGGGGTCCCAGCACGGGAAGGACATGGACCTGTAGGAGTGAGTCCAGAAGAGGCCACAAACACGCTGAGAGGGCTGGAGCACCTCTCCTATGGAGACAGGCTACAGGACCTGGGTTGTTCAGCTTGAAAAAGGGATGGTTCCATAGAGACCTCATAGCACCTTCCAGTACCTAAAAGAGCTGGAAAGGGACCTTTTACAAGGATACACAGCAATAGTGAAGGGGGAAAAGGCTTCAAACTGAAAGGGAGTATATTTAAATTCGGTATGACAAACAAATATTTTACTGTTAGGGTAGTGAAGCACTTGGAACAGGTTATGCAGAGAAGCTGTGAATGTCTCATCTCTGGAAGTGTTCAAGGACAGGCTGGACAGGATTTGGGCACCCTGGTCTAGTGGAAGGTGTCCCTGCTCATGGCAGGGGGGTTTGGAACTGGATGAACTTTAAGGTCTCTTCCAACAAAAACCATTCAGTGATTCTCTAAGTCTTCCTCCTGCTCAACTACAATCGTAAGAAATGGAAAAACAAAATTAAAAAACTGAATCTACCTTCCTAAAAGCACGGTCTGGCTATTCTTTTTTCACTGAAGCTCAAAAAAACCCACCAGTCAGAGGAACACCATAAAGGCATCTATCACCTACTTTCTAAACAGGAGTGATCACACATTTGTATTTGCACGCAACTTTTCAGCCATCAAAATGCATACTTCTATCATGCACCTAATTTACAGACAACTCACGGCATGACAAAAGGACTTTTAAAAGCAACCAAATGCAGGACACAAGACACAGGTTGAGCTGCCTGTGCTCCAAAGCAGCCGCCCAGACCGGAGCTGTCTGACGCCGCACTCACCTGAGATGAGCCGGGCAGGGGCAGAGGCCGTGGCAGCCCAGGGGGATCCGAGAGCAGAGCCCAAAGCCCAGAGCCCTCCGGCAGCGGCCGCAGCAGCCTCACCGCCCGCGGGCGGCAGCGCCCATCGCGACCCGGGCGCGCCGCACCCCCAAAATGGCGGCGCGAAGCGCGGCCGGAACGTGCTGCCCGGCAACGCGCGTGCGCAGCGGCACCGCCCGCGCCTTTCGCGCCACTTGCGCGGGGCGTGGGGCTGAGGAGAGCCCTGGCTGCGGCCGGGGAACCCGGTTCGAGTCCCGGTCCTGCCGTCCTGCGGGGCTCTGCGGGCTGGTTCGCTTTCTTTCTAGGGTTGTCCTTTGTTTGCGTTCTTGCTTGGTTGTTTTTTTTTTTTTTCTTTTGAGTTTGCATGTTGCAGGTGTCGTGTGTTTAAGATGTCACGTGAGCTTTGGAAAAAGGGCCCGTGAGTTACAGAAGTTCGTGGAGCTGCCTGAAAACGACTCGAGAGCTCTTATTCTTTCCCGTTAGCAGAACGAAATTCTCTAGGCTGAGAAAAGTACATCTTAACAGCATTCAAAGTGCTGCCTCGCTTGTTTTAGCATGTACGTCAGATTTTTTTTTTTTCCTAGGGGATTGGAGGCGGTGATGCTTTTTTTATTTTGTTTGGGTTTTTTTTACGAAGAGTATAAGCTGATGTGGTCACAACAAAAAAATGACGTATACTCCTATAAATATCTACATGATATGCCCGTAACTGATTGCACTCTAGACTAAAGTATTCAGCTGTGTATAATAAATTCTAAGGGTTTATCTTCATTTTTTGCCCTTTTTTTCCCCCAAAATGTCAGGATTGCTTCTCCGTAGTTACACTTTGCAAAGTTAAGAGAGAGAAAGTTGGGTTTGCAATACTTGGAAATGTAGTAATCCTCAAGTATGGCTATCGTATTAAAGTCTGTATAATACATGTTTAAAGAGCAAGAGCTCTTAATTTGATTTTGCAGGTTAACCATTGTGTTTATCAGGGTCAAGTATTTGTATGAGCTTCTCAGAACAAAGGTTATACAGCTCTATCACTGATAGAACTTCAATTTCATGGGTTTGGATAAAATTTCTAGTTTATCTATGTAGTTTTGCTTGGTGTAAGATGATCAGATTTTACATCCATAGCCTAATTAGTCAGAGTTATGTAAGAATGTGCTTCATTAGTACCATAATTTGAGAGGAAAGATAAGATCAGATCTTGTAAAGGAGTTAGTTTCTTGCAAAATTGGATCCTCAGGTTGGAATCTAGAACCCAAGGCTCTATATTGTGTTGGCATTCTCTACATTGAGAAGGGAAAGTGTTGCCTCAGACTGGGGAATTCAGAAGCCTCAGGTAGATAAGGAACAGTCTAGAGCTTCTGAGTGCAAAACACTACAACAGGATATGGGGTATGTTTTTGGTATGTTTTTCCCTGTAATTGAGGCTGGAGTCAGTCTTCAAGGCAGAGTGCTACTACTGCTTTTTTAAAGGCAGAGACAGCTACGTTTTTTCCTACTTAAATTACAGTGGTGATGGCAGCTGTAATACAATGATCTTCTGGTTAGAGCAGTCAGAAATGCATTCTTGCAGCTTGAGCTAGGTGTACCATTTCCCTGATGTGTACCTTAACCACGGGCAGTTAGTTACTCATGGTGGAACACAGTGTGTCCTGCTTGCCTGAGGTTGTGCTGGGATGTAGGATGGGGACGTGGCAGGGCAGGAAAAACAGGAGGTATAACCAGACAATCTGTCAGGGAAAATAGGATGCTGCAGCTATGGGTTTGTTCCAAAATTTATTTGAAATTTATATCATTTCAGCCAGTGAAAAAATATGTCTTTTCTGACCCTGGGGGCGAGGGGGTGGGGGGGGGTGTGATACATCATTTTCTCAGGAGTTGTATGATTCTTTTTTTTCCCCCAGGCTTGATATCCACATTGGAAAGTGTCAAGTATGCATAAAACATTACCAGATCTCTGAAGTGAGGTCCTCCAGTAACATTTGAGCCATGAAGAGTCATTGCAGGTTATTGGAAGCAATCAGGAAGCACTTAATGGCCCAAAGCAGAAATCGTTGTTGCAATATCTCAGAACATCCTTATCAAATACTTCAGCAAACTTGCAAAACCTATTCATATCTACGTTTGAATTACAGATGCTTTGAAATGCTGTTGAAACTACACAATCCACATTAATTAGTACTAGATCTCTGGGGGTTTTCCCAGTGTTGTGTTCTGTGAAAGTAATACAGCTAACTCTGAGTTTTCATCTTTTCCACTTTCTTGAACCTTACAAATTTTGTGTTGTTATTACCAATGTTTTCCTTCCTTGTCACTATTGTGAGGAGCTCATTAAATATTTTTGCTGTTTTATCCAGTATGGAAGGTTAACATACTCTATTTAAAGTCCTTTTTATATTTCTTTGACAAAAATAAAATACAGTTGAAAAATAATTTTGTCATGTGAGGCTTTACTCTCTTAACAAATCTTGACTAATACAAAACTCCAAAATTGAACCTCAGGTTGTTCTTTGTCTGTATTAAACTACTGAGCAAGATGTGTTCCAGAATATGTCTGTGTCAACTCCGAAATGTTTTCTTTGACTGTGACTCTGTATATGTTTTAAAATATTTAATGAAAACCAAAAATTAAAAAAGTCTCTGTGCTTATGGGAGGATGAAGTGTACTGTAAAGAAAGTAAAAGTTTTCTTCAAAATATCATAAATGAAGCTCTGCTGCCAGCTGCCTGCCAGGAGGTAGAACACGGTGCTGTGTGAGTGGGCACCTTGTTGAACTAAGATAATTTCTAATCACAGTTGTAGCTAACTTCCAACAACTAGGAAAACTGATTTTGAGGGGAGGAGATATAAAGAAAAGTTATCCTTTGTTGTAAAAGCTGAGGGATATACTGAGAAATAGTACCCAGAGGATGGGTTTTGGATAATGTGGACATTCATCACCCTGTCTAAACACAAGTAGAGTGGTGCTGCAGAGTTCTTAAAATTGTTTGGCAGGTGGTAAATATGTATTTGCTTTGATTTGAGCAGTAGAAAAATGACAGGGAAAGGTTGCAATCTGTAGGACACCGTATAAAAGGAGGAGGGGAATTATCAGCATTCTCTCTTCTGTTTTCAGTCTTGTTTTGAAAGTGAGTCTTACTGAATTCCTTGAGGGGGGGGAAAAACCCACATCAGATAACCACCTATCTCCAAGGAAGGCAAGAGGCACAGACTACAAAAGGATGAGACTGTCTTGCCAGTGTACAAATAGAAAAGGGTTTAAGTCTTAATCTTCTCTGTAATGATTCCGTCTGGGGTGACTAAATAGCTGAACATTCATGGTGCTGGTTCTGTGTGCTGACTGGAATTAATGCTATTTGCAGCACCTGACCTTCACAAAGAATTATGTAATGATCATAATTGCTTTCATTCCACGTGGAGAAGGGAGAATTAAGCAGCACATATCATGCTTTTAATCCCAACAGATATTTTGGGATCTGTCCTTAGTTTTGCTAAGATTGTTTCTAAATACTATTATCATAAAACTGGTTCCAAAATAGATAACTTTTACTTCTTCCTTCTAAGGAAGGACATTCTGTCATAACAAAGTACATTTAAACTGTCACCTGTGAGATTGGGTTAGTTCATGACATGCTAAAGTGTATGAGAAGAGGAAATGCTCTGTGCCTCAGTTCCATCCCTCTCAGCTTGATTCTTGTGCAAACCTACAAATACATCGGTGATTTCTGATTCCCAGAAACATTTTTTATTGTGTATAATCATTTGTTCTTCTAAAAGACACTGCAGCATTCCTTGTCATGGCATTTATGTTTGCCTTTTAAGTAAATAGTTATGAAAGGGAAGATATAGGAGGACTGGGTGAGTGGTGACTGCAGAAATACAGGACATTTCAGGGTTTTGAAAATGTAGAGTGAAGGCATGTCTACCTAAGATAAATCTCACAATAAATGGATTATTTTATCCAGATCACCCTAGGTAATTTATTTAAACAATGTCATTTACAATTAGAAATTGTGAATATAAAAATAATCATATTCTTCTGTTATGTTTTCCTGAGAAAAACAATGTCTCTTCTGAAACATTCGTATAACAAGTTCTATAGAACAATTTTTTCCTGAAGTCATTCTGAAAGTTTTGCTGTTTTTTTGCAGTAGTCAACAAACTTGAAAAAACAAGGGGATTCAAAACAGTAGTCTCAAAACAACAGTTCATGCCTGTTTTCCTACTTTGTCTTTGAAAGTGTGTCCTTGATGTGTTCTTAGTTCGTGTTTCTGTTAAGCTGAGTGGTTGCCACGAGGTGGCAGGAACAGCCACAAGTTCAGCGGGATGCTTGGAAATAACACTTGTGTTCCTTCAGTAGAAGGAAGGAGTGATCAATACAGAGTGACCCACAATGAAATATGAGGGTGCATGTGCTGGAGAGTTTCACCAGGAGAGTCATCACATTTATCATACAGTCTGAAGCCACTTTCAGTGTTTTCAGGTAACCTAAAGTAACACTTGAAATATTTTCAATCTATTTACAGCACCTATTTGTTCAATACACAGTCAAAATTTCATTTCAGATAGTTCACTAAATCATAGGTCAATTTTACCACCTCCACATCTTTTAAACTATGTTACTATCATCACTTACATGAAATTAGTCAGTAATTCAGCAGCTTACATAAAAGAAAGCAGAGGGTAGAAACAGCTTTTACAAAATACTTTCAGTAGCAGATGATTGAATCATAGAATGATTTGCGTTGGAAGGGTGCTTAAAGATCGTGAAGTTTCACCCTTCTGTCCTGAGAAGGGACACTCTCCACTAGTTATTGTTGCTTTTTAAAATACACATTGCACATTTCAGTGACAATAAGTGTCAGAGCAGAGAGGTTTATCCTTTACATCAGAAGATGTGTCCATTTAACAGGTTAAAGAACAAACTGAGAGTTAAGTAGAGGGACAAAACAAAAACTAGGATTTCTGTTTATAGGGGCTTCCCAAAGTAGGTGAGTTTTGCCATACAGATTACACCACACCAGTAGAGCTGTGCAGATAAAGACCCATATTAGTGGTGAGATTGAGTTTCTCTGCTGTGCAATTTGTTTGGATGGGGCTGTGGATAAGTTCACATCACTCTGTCCTCTAAAACATCATTTAGACCCATAGTGCAGAGCTGTGCTTCAGAAAACCCTGCACTACAGTTTTACCCCGGTACCTGTATCTGCCATACAGATATCCTCTATAGAATCCTCTATATCAACAATTCCTGTGGCACAATCAGAGCAGATCTGCAAAGTTAAATGAGTAGTGCTGGTGACCCAATATCCAAGTGAGCAGGTCTGAAGGGAGGGAGGATTATTTAAGACTAGCTCCCATGTAGTCACATGGCCTGGATGTCTGTTAGCCTTTGAGATAGTTTTGTTCCAAATAATTTGTGTGCTGTAGAATAGCAGTGCTGACCAAAGTGGTCAATGGGAATGGTAAGTGGGAATGGTAGGGAGATCCACCTCCTGTTCTAAACTAAAACTAATGTAAAAGCATCTCAGATGGAAGCTTAGACTTAGGTACTCCATGGGTAAATTCATTTCTTCAGCATGGCAGTGCAGGAGTAGGGCTAATAGAGCAATAGAATGACCATACAGGAAAAGTACTAACCATCTTCAGAACTGAACTATAGTAATTTCAATTATTTAAGTCCATATATTTCCCTTTTGTTTAGCAAATACAATATTTCTGAAGATCTATAGATCAGAATATTTGGTTGTTTAGTAGGAGCTGAGAGATGGGAACAAAGCCAGTTAAATCATCTAGTTGTCTCTGAAGAGACAAACTGAACAATCTTACAGGTTTTTAACATTATTCCTTTGTATGGTTCTTATCAGTTAATTAACTTCTGGCCCCAAACCTACAAACTATATGTGAAGAAAAAGCCACAGCCTCTTGCAGACTTTAATGGACACTGTGGGCATCTGTGCAGATACATGTTTTGGATTATGCAGATCTGACAGCACTTGCGTGGTCTTAATTCATACTCACTTAAAATTTTATCAAACCTATTTGTGAATTTTAGACATTCAAGTAAAAATCAAACTTCCCACCCTCTCAAGAAAAGAGTATTTTTTGCTCAGGATACTGTCTATGCATTTGTGCACTGGACACATAATGTTTAAGGAACATAGTCTTACCTGGAATCTCTATGCAGTTTTCATCTAAACATAAAAACATATGTCAAAAAAGAAAAAGGCTCTGGTATCTTAAGTTTTTCCATCTCACAGTGCAGGTCTATAATCTGTAAAAGGCCTTTCTGTTTAGGAGTGTTGAACATCCCCACTTCCTAGTGTAGCAGGGTTCAGAATATTTTAGAAGGTCCATGGTTTAAGGTAATCCAGTATTTGCTTTTTCTCAGAAGCCTTATGATGTTAGACTGCACTGTTAATCATTATGCCTAACTTGTTAAATATTTTACATCTTGTCTCTGTTTACAAACAGAATGAGTTCTCTAAAACTTTTTTTTGATATTTGTCATTGACCATTTGTATGAAATCTGAAATCATAGTGGAAACAATAAGATCATGGAATGGTTTGTGTTGGAAAGGACCTGAAAGATCATAGAATCATGGGATAATTTGGTTGGAAGAGACCTTTAGAGGTCAACTATTCCAACCCCCCTGCAGTGCACAGGGACATCTTCAGCCAGATCAGGTTGCTCAGAGCCCTGTCCATTATGACCTTGATTGTTTAAAAGGGTAGGGCACCCACAGCTTATCTGGGCAACCTGTTCCAGTGCCTCACCACCCTCATAGTAATGAGTTTCTTCCTTATATGTAATCTAAACCTTCTGTCTTTCAGTTTAAAGCTGTTAACCCTTGTTCTGTTACAACAAGCCCTGCTGAAAAGTTTGTCCTCCTTGTTCTCATAGGCCCTGTACAAGTACTGGAAGGCCACAATAAGGTTTCCCCAGTGCTTTCTCTTCTCCAAAGTGAATAACCTCAACTCTCCCAGCCTGTCTCCATAGCAGAGGTTCTTCACCCCTATCATCATTTTTGTGGCCTCCTCTGGACTCAATCCAAGAGTTCCACATCCTTCATATACTGAGAGCGCCAAAACTGAACACAGGACTCCAGGTGGGGTCTCATGAGAGTGGATCAGATCCCTGAAGAAGCTGAAGTCTGCTCCCCTGAAATTAAGGGTACTGAGTTAGATGAGCACCCTCTTCACTGCCCTAAGAGGCTTGAATTCTACAATTTCTTGGTCACTGCAGCCCAGCTGCCCTTGAGCTTCACATTCCTCACCAGTCTCTCCTTGTTGGTGAGAATGAGGTCCAGCACAGCACTTCTTGTTGGCTCCTTTGTCACTTAGAGATGTAAATTGGCCTCAATGCATTCCAGGAACCTCCTGGATTGCTTAAGCCCTGCTGGTTGTCCTTCCAACAGATATTTGGGTGGTTGCAGTCTTCCTTGAGGACCAAGGTTTTTCAATGTGAAGCTGCTCCTGTCTGTAGAGTACCTTATCCACTCAGGTCAGGTGGCCTGTAGCAGACCCCCACTACAATGTCACCTGCCCCTTTAATCCTGACTCCTGAGTTCTTGGATGGCTCCTCATCTGAGGCTCATGGATGAGCTCTGTGCACTCCAGCTGGTCATTGGCATAGAGGATGACAGTCCCTCCTCATGTCTCCTGCCTGTCCTTCAGGAAGAGCCTGAATCCTTCCGTTCTAGCACTCCAGTCCCAGGAGCCATCCCACCATGTCTTCATGATGCCAATGAGATCACTGGCCTGCAGTTGTGTGTACATCCCTAACTCCTCCTGTTTATTCCCTTTGTGCATTCTCAGAGGCCTTTAAACTGAGCTCCTGGTAGAGATTTACTGGCTGGAGTGGCAGGAATTCCTTTGTGCTGCTCTTTAGCTGCTCTTCTGCTGACCTGTGATCCCTCTCCAGCCTCTTGGCATCTCTTGTTGGCACTGGCATTGACTGATAGTAATGGAATGGATTGAGACTCCCCTTTCCCAGCAAATCTCAGCAATCATGACAACATACACTAGCTTTTCATGCTTCCAGCCCAACTTGCTCTTTCGTATTAGCATGAGAGATATTCATATGTATGTGTGTGGACTTTAGCACTAGTTCTGTTTCTAATGAATGATCAAATCCTACCTTCAGATAGGCAGGAGAAGTGTGCTGTGTACTGAGATATCTGCAAACATATTTTCATCCATTTAGAGATTAGTTTAGAAGTGGATTTTAAGTTAAAATATCTTAAAACTGTTAGGTTGTTTGTTTGATTTATTTTTCTGGTAATTTTTAGCTATTTATACAGAATAAAGCAAAAAAAGTTTCTCCACTATGGTCTTTCAGACAATATATTGGATAAGTATGATATACTACAGCAGTTTTAATTACTGCAGGGTGTTGATCCATCCTTGGAACTGAAGTACAGGATATTGTCATCACATGTATTAAAGGGAAAAAGGCTGAAAATCACACCAGCCCTAGGAGAAAATCTTGTCCTTATGGAAGTCCATGGCAAAACTCCCACTTAATTCACTGGGGCAAGGATTTCACTCCATATATTTAAGTATTAAGTATAACAAGTATATATTTAAGTATAACAATTATTACACATATTACTAATACTGCATGATTAGTAAAAAGCAGACAGATTTTCAGTGTCTCTCTGGCCTTTTGTTGTTTGTGCTGCAGATTGGTTTTGATTCTCAAGTCCCCAGAGAAAAAAAGTTTTCACTTTGGGTATCTGCTTGCACAGTTAGACTTAGACAGGGGCATCCATGTGCCTGTCAGCATTTCATTGAAATTTTCAGCTGTGAATTTGTTTGTAGGATCAACACTCCAAAAGTGTTAGTGCCACAGCTGAAAGATAGAATGTATTCAGTAGCATGATTTTTCTTTGGAAACTCACTCCTTCTTGACCCAGGGCTTGGCCACATCCACAAGATTATGTAAATTGCACCTCCCAATCCAGGCTTTGTGCTAAGCTCATTTCCCGGCATTCAGTCTACTCTTAAGTTTTCCCTTCCCTGTCGTGTAAAGTGGTGTTTCTGGGCAGGTGGAGATTTCTGCTTCAAATACTTTACTTTTCTTTGCAGTCTAAGCCATGTGAAACACATTCAGACTTTGTACACCAGTTTCTGGTACCTGCTCAGCTGCCTTAGTGCAAAACCAAGTCCCCTTATGTTCTGCATAGATGCGCTNNNNTGAAACAGCAGAAAGAAGCCTCATTTCATCTTTTCGGGACATGGAACACTGAAACAAGGAACACAGCCGGGTCAGATGTCAGGGGAGGAACATCAGCCCCCTGGCACTTATGTTCTGCATAGATGCGCCGTGAGGATTGCCTAAAAGGCTGAACAAATGTGCTTCCAAATACTACCCCATGGATTTCCATATAAATTCTTATAACAATACTTTTTATTTATATATAGATTTCTTTATGCAGTAAGAGGGAATGTTCTAAATTAAGAAGTCAAAAGGAATTACTGAATGTTGTTAAGAAAGTGTTCTGCTTGTAGGTTGAGAACAGATTACAAGTACTGAGGCAGCCACTCATCTTCAAAATGAGTGCAATTCCAGGGTGCAGTTATGCACAGCTCGTGTACACACAATAAAACTAACTCTCCAATTCCCACATGCTGCTGAACATATCTATCAGCTGGAAATACTTCATGTGCTGAGGCCAGCATTTAAGATACCCAGTATGGTCTTGAGTAGTAAATGATGATCTGCTAAGTTTGCTACTGCTGTATCTATGGCATATGGAAGTAAATATGAGCTCAATAAAAGAAACCTCATCTACAAACTACATTTATACTCTCTAGAGGTTTTTTCAGTCTTCCTCTGTGAAGAAAATACAGTACTGATAATGAATGCTTCTGAAAGTAAGGACATGGCATGGAAAGGAACCTCCAGATCTATCAAATCCAGTCTGTTGCTTTGACCAGCTCTCTTACACATGACTCAGTTCTTAACAGGCTTCGTATGAAATTTGTTTGGTTTGAAGGATTTTTTTCCTTCTGCTATTTTTGAAATGTTCCGATACAAATGTTTTTTTGGAGTGAAATAAAATATCTTTACTTGATATTTGCATGTATGGGACAATGAAATTCTATTTTGTTTAAAACACAGCAAACAAATTCAAATTAAATTTATCATTTCAATTACTTATGAATTAAAGGAAATTCACACTTTCATAGCACCAGAACCTACCTCCATCAGAGAGAAAATATAATAGTATTTATAATTTTAGTATACCTTTTCTGTCTGGATTTTAGATGAGGTTTGTGAGAACAAAGTTGTCCTTTCCTATGTTTGATTGCAATATATTATCAGCTTTATTAAGAGCTTTCAGTTAATAGAAGCTACGTTGTATTGTTCTCTTGATCAATGCATTAGTAAATTAGCACACAAACTAATAATACTTAATCTGTGTAGGAAAAGCAGGTTTGTGTTTGTTACAAGTGGAGATTTTCAGATCTAAATACTTCAATTTGTTTACTCCTGCTGTGTAGTTTTCTGTTTCTGAGAATGAATGTGGTACTACAATGCTCTTATGGATACTTTAATACCACAGATTACAAATATTTTATATTTAATGAGAATCTTATTCATATATATATCTTAATCAGTACAATAATCCTGAATATCTTATTTCCCAAATAATGCTATTGTGAAACTCTAAAAACCTGCCTTCGTTTCCACTGGAAATGGTACATAATGATTTTTCTACATATTTCGTTGGACAAACTACATTGTCACTTCCCTAAAGTAAATGGAGGAATTGAAAGTAGGAATTACTCATTCTCCTTGCCATTTTCTTTCTTCTATGGGATAATGGAACTGGAAAAGATAGGAGGAGCTTGCAGGTCACATTCATTCAAATGGTCGTAGCAGTTCATGGAAATGAATCGTTTTCTTTCATGTTGTCTGTGTCAGGCTGATCTTTCAGCTGAGCATGTCAGTGTGGTCTGAAATTGAGCATTATCTGTTGATCTGAGCCCTGCAGTGTTTGCTTTGCCTAATTCTTATCGTTCTCCATGTCAGTCCATCTCTGCCCACCTCCGCTTCAAGAATTGCACAATGCACAGTACCTCCAATCTGAGCCATCAGGAATCTTTTGTAAAAAAAATAGTTAAGTCCTAAAAGGCAGAAAAATAAGTAATTGACAAAATACGGCATTATCTAATAACTGTACACCTCTGGGAGCACATATCCAGCAAAATAAAAATCAGAATATAAATATGTATTGAATATAAGCAAATTTATAAGCACAGTAGCTTTGAGCTGGCTACCATGGGTAAACAGGAAAGATATGATTGCACAGACTTCACTATGGATTGTGCAACTGCATGGGGCACCTTACACACATGCCTCAGTTCCTCCTGTGCTCTGACATCATCCTCAAGTAATGTATTTCGTGCTTCCTTAGACCATTCTCCCCTGACGTCACACCTTCAGCTGCAGTGTCAACAGACACAGAGAAAAGCTGCTATGAAATTCCCAAAATTTCAAAAAAAAGTCAAGATATGTTTCTTTCAGTATTCAAAAAAAAGTGTAAAAAAAAAAAGTTGGAACCAGATTGTTTCAGTGAGAAATATTCTCCTGAAGATTTATGTTTATTTATGTTTTTCTTAATAGTCTTGGCATTTTGGGGACATCTCTCCCCCCCCCCCACGAAAAAAAAACACAACAAAACAAAACATAAATAGGGGCAATTTTGGAGCAGCTAATTTATTAAATTAATTAATGTATTAAATCTGAAAATCAAACACATGTATAAAAATAATTTTTCTTTAAAATCTAGAAACTTTCCAGGAACTTCAACAGACAGGAGATATTTTATCCTAAATAAAATAAAAATATCCGTAGTAGGATTTTTGTTCCAGCTTTAATTTTCAATGAATAATAATTAATAGCTATAAACTTCTGAGACTCTTTCAGAACTCTGTCCTGATCTGACTTTGTCCTTGGTTTTGATGCATAGAGTGAGACACAGCAGTTTTTGGGCTGAAATGACCATAATGTAGGTAATTATACACTTATATGGGTTTTGAAGCTGCATAAAACTCCACATCTTAATCGGTTTTGAGGTTGCACAGAATTTCCAGATTTCTTCCTTAAGCAAATAAATCCTGCCTATTTTTCACTTTAAATGCCCACCTGTCTTTATGATATCTTTTTTCAGCTCTTACTAAGCAGACTAATGTTTGGTCTCTTTACCAATGACCCATCAAACTCAACATGTATTTATCACATTTTTTGCCTTAAGAGCATTCACATAGATGCCATTGAAATCACAGAGCTGGAGACAGCCTAGTTCTGGTAAATTTATTTTCAATCTGACTTAATTGCTAAATAAGGAGTAGGGCAGCACCGTGATACCAATGGTTCTCTTAAGAAGTTCATCTCACATGGCTTCCGCCTTCATGAACTGAGTTGAAATTGTGTCTCAAAAAATTCATGTCACCCTAAATAGAAAAAAATCCTATAGAACTAAAAGCAAGTGATACTTAGCACCAAGAAAGCAGTGCCTGTCATTTTCTATCAAACTAAAAGCAATTTTGGGATGAGCAGATCCAATATCTATGTCTCTGTTTCCAGCTACTTCAGAATTGAGGAAGACTTGATAATGAGCATCTCTTAAGTATGCCTACTCCAGGGAAGTCTTACTGTATAAGAAGTTCATAGCTGCTTGTGAAGTACATATTTATTTGATTGTTTTATTCTTCCCTCGTAGCAGATGGTGCTGATGTATGCTACTTAAGTCTGTTTGTCCAGAAGGACTGAGGCTACATTTCAAGGGTATTCTAGAAACTAACAAAACAGTGGCTTGAGAAAAGAGTCCTTGCAAACAAATAAATAGGAAAGATGTATTGGTAATTTTCAAGTGAAAAAACCCCAAACTTTTCCAGGCAAGCTTCACCAACCACACTACAGAAAATAGGCTAGAGAACAGTGGTGCTAATCCATGTGAATTTTAACGTCAGCCTTTCCTTAGAGTCAATAAAATAAGTCACAGTCATTGTAATTGCAGAAAGTAAATCACTGAAGATAAGCAGTATGATTGATCCAATGGTAAAGCAGAACAAATGAAGATAGCTCAATCTGCAAAACAGCACCTTAAAACTTGGCAGACTGTCCCTTGAATGTGGTAAACACGCTGTAACAGTTTGTTAAATCACACTAGAAACTGTGCATATCTAGAAATCTAAAATTCTGGATTTATCTTGAAGATTGCTGTGTTTGTACATTATTACCACTCAATGCTGTTAATTGCGTTCATTACCGTCCTGGGCCTTTTAGACTGCTAATTTACATTTTTCATTTCTGGTCCAGGCATATAGGTACTGTCTTTTATCATTACTTTAATTTGATAATATTTTTTCACTTTGCTTACACAGAGCACTGGTTCATGTCTGCTAAAGAATTTCTATTAATTGCAATACAATATTTCTCTTTTGTGGCAATTGGGTATTATGGAGCAAAAAACATATATATTGCCCTAAAAAAATTAAACATCCATATCATAACCCTGACCTTATATATGTGTCTTTGTTCACACAATTTATTCTACAAATACTAGATTTCTTGGTCTATATTAATTCCAGGAGTCAGACTAATGAAAAAAACTGAATTTAATCACAACACCAGGTCTAGGGAAGTCGTTATTCCTTTTTGTGGACCTTTCTTCGAACTAGGTATGAGATTCTGGGGCTCTGAAGTAGAAGAGAGGAACTAACAAACTGAAGAGAGTCTGGAGGAAAGCTGATAACAAATTGGGACTGTGGAGCATGTGTGGTATGGGACAGATGGATTTGTCCAGCCTTTGGAAGAGACAACTCTAGAGTGGTCTTGTTGCTGCCTCCAACTACCTTATAGATACATCTTTGAGAAAGTGGAGCTGCACACTCCCCAGGGGTGAACAGTGGAACGCTGAGGGAGATAAAGTGCAACAAGGGAAATTCCTGTAACATGCAGGAAGGAAAGTTCATCAGGATCATGACCAAATAGTAGCCCAGGTTTCCCAGAGAGATTGGGAAATCTCCATCCTTACAGATTATTCAAAAGTCATCTGGATGTAGCTCTACAGAGCCTGATCTGTCTTTGAATTCAGCTGTGTTTTGAGAAATGGCTGGACCAGATGGCATCCTGAGTTCTCTGCCAGCCTAATTTATTGTGCAGTTCTATGGTCAAACCAGTAATGGGGATCAGCATTTCAGTGCTTTCCCCCACATAATT
Organism: Vireo altiloquus; assembly: GCA_013396875.1. Taxonomy (NCBI): domain Eukaryota; kingdom Metazoa; phylum Chordata; class Aves; order Passeriformes; family Vireonidae; genus Vireo; species Vireo altiloquus. Next base: position 379,487 of record VZRF01005926.1, on the reverse strand, counting down.
TATGAACTTTCCTATACAAAGTTTGGATTAGAGTATTGTTAGTACCACAAATGAAGACAAAAGACACATAATATATCTGTAATTGTTAAACTAATTTACTTTTTGTGTAAAAAAATAGGAAAACTAGAGATTCAGCTACATAAATACCACAAAATCCCTCAAATTTTAAAGGATATCTAAGGTAATGGCACAAATTTACATAACATTTAATCTAAGTTGATATCAAATATAAGAAAGACATGTATTCTGAGTGGCCTAGATTCAAAAGATGCATCTTTTGAAAACATTCTTCATCTGTCTCAATTGGATGCTTTTAAATCCCTGTAATGCCACAGAAATATCTCAGTATTCTGAAATAATTTTTAAAACATTTCCTATCAGAACACAGGGATATAGTTCAGACTTGAAAATACCTTCTAACCTTAAATAGCAGTAGCTCCAATATTGCTGACAGCAGTATCATTCACATTGGTGCTTTTTAACCAAAACATCCAGTGCAGGGTATTTATAGTGTATCTACTAATATCCTAAATCCTTCAGGGAAATATTCTTAACTGCCAGTTCTATTTAGTCATGATAAATAACTGCTTGCCATAGGAATGAATTCTGGAACAGAAGATAATTTGCTTTTGGCCCTTTCCAGTTGCCTGTGCTTTTGGAGGGGTGGAGCCAAGGTATTGATACTCTCTTTTTATTTCCTTCCCACCTGAGATGAAGGAATGAACATGCACTGAACCTACCCGGGTGTAATGCTAGGAACCTGGCACTGGGGAAGAAACAAAACTGAAATCCAGTCAGGGCTGTCATGGTCTTACACATCAGCACGTATCTGAGCCATGGAACAGTACTGGGCAGACACCTCTGTGTCACCAGCTGTCTCAAGAAGTTAAAGGGAACCTGTTCTTTGGAAGCAGAAAGGCTTCCGTGCCAGTTATGTGTAGAGCACAGTGGTCTTGCAGGTGATTAGCAGCCATCACAGTGGCAGCTCTGACAACTGAAAAATGGGCACGATAATAATGAGATTTTAATAAATTTGTACTGTTTCCTGGTAACACTCAGACCATTATCTGGGAGTGGAACATAAGTTCTGTTTGGTACTTACTCAGGAGTGCATTTAAACACCTGTTGATGAGTGTGTACTTGCTCACTTGTTGATCTCACTTTTCTGGCTAGAGTTTATAATTCCCACTGGGATTTTTTTTCCCACTCTTAGTTTTATCATCCAGTGGAGAATGACGTGAGATAAGTACTTGTGATGTCTATTTCTTAGTCGACAACGGAACTGTCCTGGGTATAGTGGTTCAGATCCAGTTTTATTGAAAACACTCCCATCTCTATCTCCTGGTACTTCCTCTCTGCCACATTCATGTGGAGGTGCTCAGGCAGGGAAGGCTCTGTAGATGCAAGTGCAGCGTAGTAGGTTTTTAGCTGAAAATAACTTTGACAAATAGCCTTGCGGTGATTCTCAGTTGCAAGGCCTGTGAAATATTTGTGCAGGGAGAAGGAGCCTTATCAATAGTGCTGACTCTACTGCCGTTTATCAGTATTGCGCATGTAGGTTAAAACTGGTGTCCGTGAGTGAATGAACTCGAGCCCGAAACCAGTGACTGCCTGCACCTCCTGTTTACCCCAGTCCTTATCACAGAAGTTATAAAGAAGCTGTTCTACCTGAACTCATTTGGATTATAAAGAAGCAGCAAGAAATACCACTTAGCTTTAATTGCTAAGATGCCAGATACCTGGACTTTGCACATAACCAATCTCTGTTGGCTGCAACCTTTGCACGGCACAATAAATATGTCTGCTGCGTGGCACTGAGCTCATGGAGTTAGTAACAGAAAAACAAAGAAATTGCTTGAAGTTAGTCATGTAAAATTACTCTTAAATTCAGAAGGAAACACTGCTCTACAGCAAGCGTATGCTCTAAATTGTTGAATAAAGTTTTACTTTAAAAAAGGAAAATGGTCTTTATCTTTCAGTACTGTTAATTAATAGCAGCTTTATATAGCAATATTTGAATTTTACTCATACATGAAATTCGGATGTAAATAAACAAAAACAAGTGCATTTTGGCTTGAAAAAAAATTTAATATGTACCAACTGCAATGCCAGATGCACACTGATTTGGAAATCTAAAACCAAATAAGTAATTCAAATTGTATTATATTTATTTTCATCTGCACTTTTTTTTTTTTTCTGGGAAGAGCAAAGAAAATTCATGTGATATTTCAATAAATGTCACCTTTGCATTTTTCAATCAAGTAAACAGACTGATTGTTACAGTTTTAATAGTTAGAATTTTTAAGAGAATTGCTCCTGGAAGAGAATTCCTTAAGGCATCCAGGCAGCGTAGTACAAGTGACACAAATGGGATTGCTTGAAGTAGCAGAATAAATGGAAAACATAAAATGGTATTTCCATTAGGTGCCTCTATGTATCACAAGATTTTTAAATGCTTTTGTAAAATGGTTGTAGCAATTATTCTAATTTCTTTGGGTTTAATTGTTTTCAATTAGAAAAACAATGCAAGCTATTAGCAAATCACTATTCTTAAAAAAAAAAAATCCAAGTGTAAATTTCAGAAATAAAATCCTGGTGTAAATTTCATTTTTAATTCCCAGTGTTCAAACTTTTCTGGTTATTTTTAACATTCATATTTTACAGGGAGGTCATGTAGAGTATGGTTCATGGAAGTGCATTGGATTAGTTCAAAGCCTGAAATTCATCAGTTTACTTTCAAAGGGCAAGGAGAAAAAACATCTTTGGGTACATGATGTTGAATGCAGTTAGGATTTTAAGCAGCTGAGCTCATTAGAGTCGTTTATATAAATCTTACCTGAGCACCTACAGTTTTGTGAGTGCTTGTTATTTTAGTGAAAACTTAATTTGGTGCCAAAATGTTTTATGTTCCCTGAAGCATCACTGTCTTGGCTTTCAGTGCTGCTGTCTCCCTTCAGGCTGTTTATGATTTACAAACAAGACATTTCAACCTCAGCTCCTCTGGGAGGTCAGTTCAACCAGTGGTCTCCCGGCACCTCTAACACACATGGACTGCATTCAATTCAGCACAAAGTACAGCAGTCACAGACAGTTTCATCCAAGAGTACAGCTGGAGGAAGCATCAGACTTGTGTATAACAGTCTAGAGAGTTAAACCAACTGTCCAGGAAATGGAAATTAGGATTTCCAGACTCTCCTCAGTCCATACATGTTCTATCTGATTTTTCTCAGCTTCCAGGTGACTGCTCAGACCCTTAGCTGATAGGCTAAAATGTAATGCAAACCAGTCACCACTTCTCTTACTCAGTAATTTAGAAAATTAATTTGAAGAACATTTTATTTTTACTTTTATTCAGATATTATGTCTGTGTAGCATAGCCCAGTATAGCATGCTGTGTCAAAATTCCTACCTAGATAAGGAGTCCGGGACAAGCAAAGAGTACAAGGCTAACCTTTGTTTCTGACAGATAGACAAAAGAAGGCTAACACCATCTTTTCTATTTCAAGGGAGATGGCAATAATAGTGATAATATACTGATTCCTTGAATTACCCTTAGCTTAATGTATCACTTTCCGAAAAGTGACATTTAATCTTGTTCTTTAGTGGATGCAACACTGTAGCCCTTTTACTTTCCTAAGTACACAAAATAAAATCAAAGAAATTAAAAAGAAGCAACCAAAAGAAATAGGAAAAAAAAAAGAAAAACCAAAATCGCCATACCAGAAATAGCTAAACATCCCCAGTGACAGCTGGCAGTGTTTCAGGAGTAAAGGGAGACATGAGACACTCCTAGGCTACTCTTCTGGCTATCTCTATTATGAGGAAGAGACAAGGGAATGAGAAGTGGGTTGTGATGCAGGTAGGTAGATACTATAGAAAGGAGTAAATCACTTTGGGCGATCTGAAGATGCAACTACATTCACTTCTTAATCTGGAGCAGCATGTGCTTCTAAAGAAAACCTCCCCTTTATTCTGCTTTGGTTCACATTACAGACCTGTATTGCACAAACTGTATTCATTTGAAATGAGATTAAAGCAGGAGTGCACCTTAAGATCTCCAGTCCTTGCATTGTCTGTGGGATCAGATCAAAACCAGTCTGAAGTCTGCAAAACCCAGTGCCTGCTATGGGCAATTCTGCTCTGTGTGTTCACTCCTTTGGATATGCAGCACTTGCAGGTGAAGGAGTAGAATGATAAACACCTGGGAAGAAAGTACATCTTTCTAATGTTTCTAGGTGAACCTCGAAAGATTAGCCTGATCAGTGCCCAAGAACAGGAGGCTGAATAAGATCAGTGAATCTCACAGGATTTTTCCTCCTTTTGTGTTAGGCACCACATAAGCCTGCACCTCCTTATTGTCAATGTGCGGCAGAGTAAAGCTTCAGTTCCAAAAGAGTACCATTTGTAATATTTATATGAAATTGTTTCTTTCTTCTGCACTTGTTGTGCCCTCACTTAATTTTTTTTCCTGATAGGAATGTGTTGAGCGTTTGTTACTGCTTATGCAGCTTATAAGCAAATTGTGGTCCACTTCAGAAATCCATGACCAAAATACTATATTTAATAAAATAAAACCACTAAATATTAGTGCTCAGCTTTTAGCTCAGATAAAGGCTCAATATATTCTGGCTTCAGAAGTTATTTCATGTCAGCTGAGCTGATCTCGCTGTTGACATACATATGCTTAACCCTATGGAGATGTGAACTTAACCTGACACTGAGTTGCATTTGCTGCAAGCTGAAGGTGAGTACATGGAGAATTACTCTGGTAACTTGGCTTTTCAACTAAACCTTCCTTCTATTCCTAGTGGAGAAGCATTCAGTCATATGAAAAAAACCCTACAGCCATGTACCTTGCATATTATTTCTTTTCTTTGAGGTAATAGGAATTTATATGCTTTATGATTCACTATAGAGCAGTGGGAATGGTTCATGACCTAAACTATATTAAGCTGCAAACACCAAGATTTAGAACCGTGAAAACTAATTCTGCAATTTAGGTTTAACAGACAATACTTCTTTACACCTCTTTGTGGATAGTGTGGCACTCACTGGCACTCAGAGAAACAAATGGTTAATGGTGAGGATAGCAAAATAAGCTTTGTAGAAACAGTGATCGCCAAATAAATGTTTAACTAAAATAAATTTGCCCGAGATTTCTTTGGCAAAATAACCAGGACACTGAAAAACACACAGAAGTGTTCCCAGCATTTTTCATGGAAAACAGCAGTTTAAAATTTAAGAAAAAGAGCTCTGGTCTCAAAACGCTTTGCTTTCTGTTAGTATTTTTTCATGAGAAATTCTTCTTAAATCTGTAGAGGTTTTTCTAGGAAGAGTTTTCTGTCTTTAGAAGGTATTAGAAACCTCATAAAAAACATGGTGAATCTCAGTTTAAAAGATACAAGTTCATTGTTTTCCTTTGGGTTTTTGGGTCAGGGTTTTTTGTTTTGGTTTGGTTTTTGGTTTTTTTTCTTTTATGAAGCATCTTTAACTATAAATATTTGTGGCTTCTGCATAATGTTGTAAGGGAGAAGAAATGCAAACCCACCACTGGGAGGGTCCGTGGCAACATGGTACATAACTGCTTTTAGCCAGGGGATTCTAGGAGAGCTGTAATCTCAATAGACCCTGACTGTAACTTTGGGCCAAAAACTTTATGTTTCAGTAGCCTTTACCTGCTGTCACCTCTTTGGTTTGAGAGCCTCAGTCTGAGCATGTTCTATGCCAGCCCTTGTCCAAGTTGGAGATTTATGAGTGTGCTGATAATACAAAGACAGAGCAACTGGGATTTTTTGGCTTAATCTGTTCCCTTAGCAGATTTTTTTAAAGGATAAGTAATGAAATCTTACAGGCCTGAAAAGTTCTTGAAGGCCCTTCCTATTGCTCTCTGTGAACAAAAACTCAAAGGCTGAAATCCTGGCTCTCTTGTAGTTGATGGCAAAACTCCCATTGACTTCAATGGGGATAGGATTTCTTCCAAAGTGCACGGAGTATTCCCAAATCAAAATGTAAGCACACCAGCTTATTAATAAATGCACAATAACACAGCAAGCCAAAGGCAGTATAAATACTTACACGGAGTGTGACTCAGTTTAAATGCCAATAACAGACTTACTTTTGGAATCTGTGAAGGACCCAGATGCCACAGCTAAGATCTCTCACGTTCAAACATCTGGATTCATGGATTGCTATTCAAAAGGAAATAATTAATAAAGAAAAAGTGGCAGAGTGGTGCTATATATCTAATGGCACAGGACTTTATAGTGATTATGAGCTGTTTTCTAATGTTTAAGTAAGTGAGAGCTGGATTCTTTTTCTACAGTCCTTATTCCACCTTTTTCCGAAAGAAAGTGAATAATAACACCTGGAGTTAACAGAGTGCAAGTGAAAATGTCAGGAAGTTTTAAAATTGCAGTTTAAAAATATGAGACAATATGAATATTTTAATTAATATGTTTTCTGTTGTATAACTATCTCTACAAATTATTATATATGTTTGAGTTAAAGATGAGTATCCCACTATTGACTGCTTTCTCCAAAAAAAACCCCAAATCATACATATTCTGGGGACATCTCTGCTGTATGAAGTTAACTGGGGCTGAGTGCAGTGGTCTGTTCATTTTCTCTCTGCTTCAAAGCAACATATCTGCAAATTAACTTGATGCGAATGAGAGAATTGTCTTATACAATTGTTGAATTTGTCTGTTAATTTTCAATGTCTCTTATCAAAGAGGAGTCTTAAAATCACTCTTCTTGCCTGTAAGGGCCTCAGAAAACATATTTTGTGCCTTAGAGAGAGAGAGGGAGAGGGAGAAGTCCTTTACATAAGGTGTTTTTTCTGGGTTTTTTAATCCTATCTTTGGAGGTGACCCTAACCAGAGGCTGCAGCAAAAATCTTTAACAGTGGTCTGATAAGACTGTGAAGTAATCACCTTTTGTCTAATCATTTCCACTGCCATCCTATAATGAAAGCATTTGCAAGTCAGGGAGCTACTCAGTAAAACAATTTTCTTTGCACTCATTGCTACGTGATTTTTAGTTTATGAAAACTGTTTTTACCAGCTTTTACAATCGTATGAAATGTATCATACTAAGACTGCACTTGAAATTCCCACACGTTCTTGTGACCCAGAGCTTCAAGCACTGCTCATTTTTACACTGCAGATATCAAACATGATCAAATGCTGACTTCCTCTCATTTGTAATTAATGTTGAGTGGGGAGCATCACACATGAACTGTATAGTTGTTTACAGTGAATTTTGTATTTAGTTTCTTCTTTTTAAATGCCGTTGTTATCTTTTGGGTTAACAAGTTTGTGCTGAGTGTCGTTACTTTGATCTTTCTTCATTTTATCCCATGTACTTTGCTCCTTGACCGCTTCCTCAGACTGAGCTCAGCTTGGCATATACCTGTGTAGCAAGGGCTGCAGAGCATGGAGGTGATCTTGAACTCAGTAATTGTGGTTCTGTTATCAAGCAAAGCCAGCACAAGGCAGAGCTCAGAGCACCTTTGGTGTCAGTCAATCACCCAGCTTCTAAGGTGGGCTTTGCTGCTTTGTTGTCATGATTGATAACAATCTAAAATTGCCTTTCCCTCTATTTTACTGTTAAAAGCCAGAATTGATACTTGGACTGTAGCAAGACACTAGGAAATTGAAATCTTAGCAGGTTTACTGATGCAGAAATAATAGACGCTGTGTATTTTTTTAATGTCTGTAATTGCAGAAATACATTGGGCTAAATTGAATGCAGATTCAAAGACAAAGCATTTTTGATGGCTCTGCTTGCCTTCTCAGAGATAGTCCACGAAAGCAGCTGCTGCTCTGGCCAAGACACAATTGTTCTAAGCCTGTGCCTCTTTCCAGGGTTTCACATGAATTCCCAGTCAACACACAACACACATTTCACATGCAATGAAATGGTATGTCAGGAGTTAGTACCTTTAAGCAACTTCAGATACTTGAGAAATTTTCACTGTTGTGACTAAGAACTCTGAAAACTAATTTATTCCATAGTTTTTCAAATACATTAGGGAACAAAAAGCATCTCACTAGTACCTTTTAAAATGCACCCCAAAAAAAGAATGAAAGATACCACTGGACATCTGTAAGTTTCAAAAGGCTTTTTGTTTGTTGTTTTGGTTTTTTTGTTTTGTTTTGTTTTGTTTTTTGTTTTTTGTTTTTGTTTTTTTGTTGTTTGTTTGGTTTTTTTTTAATGCTTTTTAAAAGTTAGGCTCCCAAGTCTTTATTTAGTAGTAGAAACTGATTTTCATTCGGTCAACTTTGTAACCAATGTTTTTAAATTTAATGGAGACTCCTTGGTTTTGAAATAAATCTCTCTGGTGCTTGTTTTAATCAGTTAACTATGCACTCATATTTAGTGCAGTTATCAGCCTCCTTTTAATTATTGACATTTTAAAAAATCCTTTCCATCATTAACTTTTATGAGTTTATCCATATCTCGCTCAAATATCTAAGAATGTCTCTCTTTTAGGTATGTTCATGACATAAAGAGTTTTTCACAGTTGAATTTATTCCTTTGCTAGTGAAGCACAATGTACATGTTTTCCCACTGCCACAACACCTGAGTACCATTCCTTGTTTGATATAAGCAGCCACCTAAATGCCAATGGAAAATAAATCTTTACAATATTAATAGGAATTATCACAAGTAATGACAGCATAATAGAATTATAAACACATACACACACAACCCCACAAATGTGAGAATAGTCACTACCTTTTGCCAGTAAAGTGTCAACATTCATTTACAACATTTAGTGGTTTATTAAGCTCTTTACAGGGACATCACTTTCCCGAATTATACCAGAAAGGTAAATTAAAGTTCACAGAGAGTTTTGTGAATTCTGCTGTCATTGAACAGTTCATTGAAATGCCTTCTATTCCTTGTAATTCTTTTCTTGCCAAAAAATTGTATAAATTAAGTGTATTCTAATAAGCGGTGATTTAGAAAGTTGTTTTTCTCAATAAACTTTCTTAATAAAGTAATCACTGAAGGGAAAAAAATCATGAGCATTTTGGGAGAGAATCCAGGAAAGGACAAAATGGGACCTGGCAAATTGTGACTGTCGGAAGTGGCTAAACCCGCCTGCTGAAGGGAGCTGGGATAATCCATGGGAATGAATCTCCTTAAATCTTGTCCACCACTGCTCCAGACCTTGTTAAATAGTTTAAAGGAAATTATTGTAAGCATTATTCCTCTACATTAATTAATAATATGAAATGTTTAATAAACACAGTGTCTTATGCAGGCAGAGTTTTTCAGAGCAGGCTGACTGCCTTGGGTTTATCAGTTTAGAAGAATAACATTGTCACATTAAACTAGATACCTCATTAAAAACTGCTACTTTCCAACAATTCCAGTCATTGTAGCAGAACAGGTCTGTTATAATATTGTTTTCCATTGTAAAAGCATTTCTTTTTGCTGGGGGTGCAATGAAGCCATTTTCTTTAGTCCAGGCAAAATTTTACTATCGGTTTTAAGGGAAGGAATTTCTCAGAGAAAAAAAAATATCCAGTTGTAGAGCAGTTGCTTTGACAGAAGACCCAGATTTATTGCTGTGATTGCATAGATTTTTTCTATGTAACTGGTAGACCTATGTACATTATTAATTGCAGAAATTATGGAATTTTATATTCCATATGCAAAGGGAGAATAGCACTTAGGCACCCCTTCCATTGATTAACAGTTCTTGGAGCATTTGAAAATCTTTCTTCTTGTCTTCTTCTGTGCTTATGCATTCCCTGACATAATCGTGCATCTAATAATAAAACATAGAAAGTGCTATATGGAGCTGAATATTTTGATGTCATAAGACTTTAATACTGTGTGTTTCTCTGCAGAGTTGTCTGCCATAGACAAACACAGTTTTTATTTTAGAAAGATTCATTAAATCATTGGTGTAGGTGGATTTTTGTTTTTCTAAAAACCCATTAGTGTTTGAGGAAAAATACCATCTGATGTTGCAATGAGTGGCTTCACCTTTCAGGGTAATGTTTAACCTTAGGTGTAAATGCATGCAAACAAAAAGTTTTTCTGTAAGAACTCTGCAGCTTTGGTCTAAGAAGCAGAGAATGTGTATTTTCATCATTCTCTTAATTATTTCTGCTTAGCTAAGTTCTGCAGCATTTCTGAAGAAAAAAAAATGAAAGGACTATCAAAATCCTTGGGATCATAGGACTTACTTCCTATCACAAGCACCTGTTTTCTGATGCTGGTCATAAATGTATTAAACTAGGCTCAAAAAATGTTTGGGTTTGGTTCCTTAAATGCCACTGTTCCACTGCAAAGGCTTATAGACTAATGCATAATTTCCAGTCTTCAGCCTTGGTGTACCATTGTCTGCTTTATTTTGTGCCTATAACAACCTGATCCTTAAGCTTATATGGCTCTTCTGTCTTTCTGTGGATTTACAGAGATCAGTAATTGCCCTGTCAGACTTTTCTAGGATAGAAATGTCAGGCTGCTTGCTTTCTTCTTGAAAAAAGACTCAAGAAGTGCTTAGGATTCTACATGAAATCCCAGCAGTACCAGTGAAAATAAACAGCAATTACTGCCATATTCTAGTGCGTAATTGTACCACCAGTACAATACTTTCAGTTCCTTCTATCTGTTCCTAAAACTTTCTCTTTATACTACAGGAAATTATGCTATTCCTAATATTTGAATTCTTAAGATAATTTAGTTCCTTCCTGGGTCACTTTCTGATCTCTTCCATGTTGACTATAGCCTAGATCCACAGAGAGATATTATAGGATTCAGCCTAATTTTTAGGTTTGCTGTTTGTGCTGGGTTGCTCTCCATCTCTGATGGCAGTGTTATTGTGAAGGACCTCTCTTTATGGCTAGAAAGCATCACAGCAATTCTGCTACTCTGTGCCCCAAGCTTTGATAGAGAATTGAGTTTGATGCCAATTTAATTTTCAGACCAAGCTTAACGGTATCTTTCTGTCAACTACTCTCTTCCTATCCTTCCTTTGCTTTGTTTTTTCTTGCAGCATTCGTACATTCCCTCTGGAGTTTTCACAGGTCTCTCTCAACCTTCCAAGACGTAATTTTTTGCTACTCCTTTTCTTAATCATTGTTAATATTCTGTATATTTTAGTAGTATTTTCTGACATGCTGATTTATTCAGTTAGGCTGGGAGTTTTTCATTTCAAGTTTTGTCCTCTTGTTTAATATGGAAAATCTGAAGTAGTATTGCTCTAAAGAAGTTACATTCTTCTTATAGGTGCTGCAGATCAGTCTCTTAATCTGACTTTTTTTCCCCTGATAGCATTCTCTTTCCATAAATGCTTATTGTTGGCTAAACATTTCTCTGATTCCTAGGAATTAATGATAAATAATCTACCTATTTTCCTTCCCTTTTCAAGTCTTTATTCTCCTCCTCTGAAATTAAAACTATTAAATTGCACTAGAAGAATCACTGGAAATAACTTTCTTGACTGTTTTCCCTGCACTGAACTAAATAGACATGCTTTAATATGAAACCAGCAGAATCATTGCTTTCCACTTCCTTACCTAAAAATTAGTAGAAAGTTTTCCAGGTTTCCTCAGATTTGTATCTCGTATCCTTACTTTTGTGTAGCATTGCATACTTTTGTTCACTGCCCACACTTTGATGACAAAATATGATGACTTTGATGACATTTTGAGTAATTCTAGGTAAGGTGCTTCCCAGGTTTTTAGATCTGACCTCTCCTGGATTTGAGAGCAATCCCAGCATTTTTCATTCCTGCTTTTCTTTGGTCCTTAGGTCATGGCATTCCACTGCAGTTCTCTGTGTATTATCTTCCTGTCTCCTTGGACTCTACTCTCCCAGGCTACACCTACGCTAGGAAACTAAACAGAACTATGGCAAATGAGCCTTACGTTTTTCTCACAGCTAAACAGCAGAGTCAATAGCAGGGTTTAGTGCCCTGGCACCATTTCAGACTTCTCTCTAGTTGGGAATCACTCCCAGTACTCATTTTGCATGTGAGCACCTCATGTCAATGAGAGGGTTTAACTTGATGAACATGGACTGTGCTAGGACCCTTCAACTCTGACTCAGAAAATTATCCTTGGCCCATTTTATGTGTCAGCCTGTTTTTAACCAAAAAAAGGTCCTCATCGCCCTTTCCCCTGGAACAAGTTTAATTTCTCTTCTTTGCCAGATATTTTCTGTTTGTGTCTCTCATATTCTCTACTACAGCAAATCTGTTTGTCAAAGCAGTCTTTCTGTAGCAAGGGGTGTCTGAATTTCTCTTCACGAAAATTCCAAACTGTCTGCATTTCTGGGCATTTTTAGGAGTGTGATTTTTTGTGCATCACATTCACTCTCCTAATATCTCTGTTCCATCCCTACTTGAACACCATCTTTCCACTCCTCAGACATTTTTTCCCCTTATATTCTACTTTCTCAAATACGGAGTTTCATCCAGGTAGTCATCCAAAGATAATACACATTCTAGCTTTCTGGACCTTCTCTCTCCTAACCATCATCACCTTCTCTCTATGGACCCTAACTTTAAAGAAACAGGGGGATAATCCCATCCAAAGTAACCTATTTGTAGACTATTTGACTGCTGACCATTTGGTGTTTGAATCTAATCCTACTTCTGTGCTTTGGCTGAGTTGGATGTCCATCAGCAGTGATTAAAGGCTGAAAATTTCCAGCACCAGTTGAGCTAAGAACTGGTAAGTCCATGTGTAACTTCACTTCAGAATAATTTTTTACCAAAGTGTAAAGTTATGGGAAAATTTCAAGCACTTTCCCAACATAAATCTCGGGTAACTGAAATTTAACATACTATAAAAATATAATTAAAAAAAAATAATAAATTATTAATAAATATTAATAATAAAAATAAAATAATAATAATTAATAATAATAAAAATGCTAACTTGAAATTCTGAGCACAACTTTCATTTCAAAGATTTGAAGATGTTTTACATCCTCATATTTACCTCCTTTAAACTCTACCATCTGTCAACAAGTAACTTCATTCTACCCTCCACATTCTCCCTTAATCTACATTCTACACTTTTGGGTGCATCAGGAATTATTCCACTTAAGGTAGAGAAAAACAAATTTCTATCTATGTAAGCCATTGAGAGAAAATTTTATGTGAAAAAATTCTTGACTCTTTTAAATTTATTTTCCAGCCCACTAGAATGAGACCTTATGAATTAGTGTTTAGACTGAAAGATGGGGTTTTATAGAATATAATATCGATTTACAGGAACAGCTACACTCTTTCCATAGCAACATCAGGTGATGCAGAGAGATGTGCTGTAAACTATCAGAAGGAGCTATAGAATTATCTTGTTCTGAAGGGAAATTCTTAGCTCACATGCTTAAGCATGACTATTTGGACCATTTCAAAACTGTTGTCTGTGATGTAGGTGCCTGCAGGTAAAGTAAATGTCTACATTTGCATTACACTCTGTGGAGATCTAAATATTTAATGAGATGAGTGCCTAATGCTGTCTGAGTTTCCTTGTGCTCCTCAAGTAATGGCAGCTATTTTATCAACAAGTTGTTCTTAACCTTTTGGTGTGGCAGCTGGAAACAAGACAAGGTCCTCTAGGATATGAAATTACTTAAGATGTTCAAGTTTGCAAGCACATAAATTGCATCCTTTCTATATTCTTGTATTTTTGTATCTGCCTGCTTCAGTATCTTTAGGTTGTATTCAGATCACCAGCTCAGTCAAGGAAAGAAGTCTTCTTTTATGTCTTCGTAAAACACTACTTCACAGTCCAACCAGAATAGGACTTCCAGGAGATAGGCAAAACCAGGAGTTGCATAAATAAATAGATTTAAACCAGAGATCTAAAAAGCTGCCTGTCGGTCGTATTTATTCTTTGGTTTTGTTTAGTCAGATTAGGTTTTTCTTTCAGATATATTGCCAACTCTCAAGTTCATTGAATGCAAGATTAACTAAGCCTGTGCATCTAGTATAATTTCATCTACGGTGGATTGTCTTGTTTGAGCATCAATTGATAGCTGAGATGGCCACAAATCTCCTGTAAAATCCATATATTATTTCCAACCACCATACAAGTGTTCTTGATATCCACGGAATTAAAAATACATTTGGCAGGAATTGTGTCAGCAGTGGATTTCACATACAGGCACCCTCCAAAGGTCTTCTAGTAGTGCAAGAAGAGTAGACCCTCAGTGCTTTTCATCTTCCTCTGTATTTCTAATTGGTTTGTGTGCCTTTATCTTAGCTCTTCTTATCTCCTCTTCAAAGCACACAATTAGAGCCTCTTCAGTCTCTCTCAGATAAGAGATGTTTTGGCTCTGACCTGTATTTCTCTGATCCTTCTTAGCTTCCACTACATGTTCACTGAACTGGAACAGCTGGAACTGAGCAATAGCTTTGTTTGCTTCTATTATTTTTATTGTTGCCTTTGAGAACATATCATTGCTAGCATTACTACAGTACTGATAGAGTATTTTAACACTGTTCTCCATTCTCTTTCTTCATTATGTTACGTCTTTGCTTTTTTGCCCACCTCTCCACATTGACCACAATCCTGAATTGCTCACAACTGCATGCATGTTCTCTGCCCACCAAATCCTTACTGTTGCTATGGAACTCATCTTACCTGAAGCTAATATCCAAACACTCTAGGCCTGAAGTCTACACTAGGCTAGGAAAGAAGGCACGAATTTACCATGAGCTTAGGAAGAGGGCAGAGGGATATTTCAGGAAGCTCCACAGCAAACACTCTGAGGTTATGCATGGTTTAATGCCACAAAAGTGATTAAGAGCTGAAGTAGTGTATGATAAGAATCTGCTAGGTTGTCCTAGCAGAGGAATTCCAGAGGTGATAATGGATTCAAAGGCTTAGTGAACAGGAAAATGAGGATATTTCAGCAGTATAGCACTAAAGCAAGACTTAGCAAAATGCTAACTACGAGGAAGAAGTAAAGGTAACAATGAGACAGTGTGGGGTATGGGTGATGTGCTGAAACAGAAAATAGGAAGAAGACATGAAAAAAATACATTAGAAAATAAAATTCTTTAAGTGCAATTGTGGTAAAGAAAACTTAAACAGAGAGACTGGATACAAGGGGAAAGATGGTGAAAGGTCAAGGAATAGAAAGCAAAATGTAGAGCAGTCAACAGAGAAATAGCTGCTGAGAACATCAAATGACAAAAAAGAGGCAGCTTCAGAATACAGCCAAGTCCTCATATCAGACAGATTAACATAACTTCATCACGGTCACCAATTCATTCTTGCAGTTAAAGTGACTCTTAGCACTATATGTCTGTAAGAAACCCTTCCTTTTTCATTAAAATATGCCATAATTGACATCCTGATATGTTGGAAGTGTATGCCAATTCATTAATCTTCATTCTTGCCAACTAAATAAATAGTTGAATGTTTTATTTACCTTTATTAAACATGTTTACAAAGAACTTTAAAAAAATCAACTTCTGAAAGTTTTCTCTCTGTTACTAAATAACATCTGAGCTAAGTACTATTTGAACAACAGGATGTTCCCTTTTTTTTCCCCAGTGGCTATTGAAAGATTAACCTTAACCTATTTTCACAGTTTATACCTTATCTTAGTGTTAAATGAGGTTTGGTTTCATTTACATGAGCAGCATAATGAATCACTACATTGTTGATAGCAGAGACAATTGGACAGTCATGCACAAACATAAGACAAAATGCTCCATCTTCACTGAACTCTTTAAATAAAGGAGTTTTAGCTTAAGTGGCAACTGTCTGCAACTGATTATTATCCAGAGAGGCACATTTTCCATAGATGTCATGGACTGATTTTCAAACCCTCAGACCCCAAAACAGAAGCTCTATACAGGAGGAATTCTGTTCCCAATGTGAGACCATAACCACATAATTTGATACTTAAAATTGGAATCCTGTTACAGTGTCAGTCTAGCCCCTGGGACATCATCAAATGTGTAGGCAGGGCCAGAAAAGGTTAGCATGCTTATTTCCAGCACCATTCTTTCTGACTCTGTGGTGGAGTTAAAAAAGTAACAGATTTTACAAAGAAAAATATAGTAATGTTGGAAATAAGTTTTAACCAAAACTTCAGGTTTGGAACCCCCTTAATTTTGTCAGAAGTCTGTATTAATCAATGCATGGAAGTGTGTATCTAAAGACAAGTGAGGAAATAACCATTCCACATGTAAGATGTTTACAGTAGAACTCCCATTTGCTGTGTGAAATAATAGGGACAACTTAGTATTCTGAATAAATACACTGCTCTCTTGCTGATTTATATTCCATCTAAGTTATAATTCATCAAAACTGAACTTCATTTACAAACATACCTCTTTTGCTAGTATGGATTTTAGGAGACACACTTACTTCTTTGGCAGTACAAAAACAACAACAAAAAAAGTTTCATCCTCATTAGAAGACAGATTTTTTTTTTTTAATCCAAACTGATAATATCAGAATCACAGAAAAAGAGAATCAAAGAAATAAAATAAAATGAAATAAATAAAAAAATCATGAAGTACAGAAAATGCTTTACTTACAAAATACATTAAAATACCCTGAAAAAACTTTAGATTTGACAGTATATTTTAGATTACTTGTTCCTGTGATAAGAAAGTTCGTAGTATTTTTATGCACCACAATATTGTCCCATATATTGTCCGATATAAGTAAGGATACAAGTATTTTATGCAATAATTATAATACCTTAGTATTAAAATATATTTTAAATATTAATTTTATTCCTGTTAGTTGTATGTTAATCTAGGTAGGTATATTGAGTTTAGAAAGGAACTCAGAGGGTAAAAAGTCCTTTCTTCCCAGATGTCTTCTAAAAATGAAGAATTTTGAATATCATCAGTAGAATTGTGCTGTTTAATCAGCAAAATACTCAGGTGTGTGGGTAAGTGTAAGACATTTCAATGATACAATCCATGTTTAGAGAGAAAAGGCAGGAGTTTTCTTCAAATCTCTGTGACTCTTGGCCTGTCCTAGAATTTAAAATCACAACCACTACAGTAATGTTTCTAATTTTGAAAACATTTTTACCCAGGGAAGGGAAATTAACCCACTGCTCATTAAGGTTACATTTCTAAAGGTGACCAGAAAGTGAAAAACCTTTGATGTCAGTACCAATAAGATGAAGAATATGTCCCCCTTCTTTCTGAATTTTCAGAGCCTCAAGCCCAACAGGTGCAATTCATCATCCAGTAATGAGAATTATAACCTGGTCAATATAGAGATTAAAGTTCAGTCCCCACCTGACAGCCATATCTGCTGTCATCACTCTTGTGGCTTTGTGCGTTTCGTTTTCGTCTCTGGTAACTTCCTGCAAGAGCACTGACTCATTGTTTTTCTGCCTTGTAATCCATCTGCACCTTAGTAAATGGAAAAATTATGTACAGATATCTCTTTCTGCTCCTCAGATGAGACACTGGGTAAACCTATTTCCTTGACTGTCATGTGTGAGTTCAGTCCATGAGACTTCCTTGTGGCCTTCAAGCACCTGGAGTGTCACAGGGGGAGTCTTCTGCAGTATTGATAATCTAACATTAGGAGAAAGCTGGTGGTGAGGGCTTCCTGTGCTCTGTAAGGCAAGTTAGTCTGTTCATGGTTTTATTCCCATATTACTAATATGAAGATGGATTTTTTTTACCCTCTCCAAGGAGATCAGTTCCCTAAAAATACTCAGGACTAATCTAGTAAAATTCCATATAACATTGTGTAGAAATCTGTGTTGCACAATATCAATCAGTTAAAACTGATGGATCAAATTGATGGATCAGCTCAGAGAGAGTGAAAGTAACCTGTCAGACTCTTTGACTTTGAATGATTATTGAACAGCTCTCTAAAGCAAAAAGAAAAATTAACTGCTCAGAGTGGTGGAAAAAATGAGCTCCCAAAACAACTGGAAAATATTTAAATATTACTCCTCAGTGTATTTGTGAGCAGCAGAAGCCAGCAAAAAGAAAAACAGCAAGGCACTATAACTATAAATGATAATTCTTGCATTCATAGCCTCTGTTTAATTGAAGTGCAGAAGGCTCAGTATTTTACTGTAGTGTGCTTCTTTGAGGAACATGGTATTCTGTAGAAAATTGACATGTGGCAGATAAATATTTGAAAAGAAATAATAATCATTAAAAAGAACCCCAAAACCTGAAGAAAGAAACTGTTTCTGTTTTGATGAATTCAACCCTTATGTCTGGAAAAAAAATTTAGTCTCTGAGAAGTGGCCAGATGCGGAGATGAGGAAAAGCATCATAGAAAGCACAGTGGTGGTGTGAATTAAGTTTGGGAAAGGATCTGGAATTTTGCAGGCAGGGATGGCATCCTGTGTACATGAAAGCCTGTGGAGACAGCATGAGCTCCAGCAGCATGAGAATGATGGAGGGTTGAAACCATGGGAGAGAGGAAGGAAAAGGTGCCCAGAGTTTCAAGTTGGAGTTCTCCGAAACCACGGCTCACTGAACCACTTATGTCATGAATACAATATTTTGGCAAGGCAGGCAATACTGAAACATTACAACCTGGACAGAAAGGATGACAAAATGCCACTGGTTCAATGGAACTTACTAGAACAGCAGCATGTAATTTCACTACAGGAAATCCCCAGATTGTCATTGTGAGAGTAAATGGGTTATTTCTTCGTCTTACCTTTTTGGAAGATGCAGTGAACATCTGTACCAGAAACAGTATTATTAATACTAAAAGAGACAATACATGATCAGTCTTCCAGCAGTGAGCTTAAAAGCAAGCATTTGAATGGAAATTATGGACAAATAAGAAAGAAATGGGGAAAAAATGCTGGTTTAGAAATACATCAAGCACTTCATGATTTCACCTTGTTGATGAGAGAGAATAAATTAGAGGTTTGCAACATCATTTTAGTTATCTCTTGGCAAAAATCAAAACTGAATATAGAGATCCAACCTACCACAGTTTTGAAAAGCATATTTATTTGCCTAATGACAAAACAAAATGAAGGAACTGAGGAGGTTTAATACTTCGAAAGGACCTTATGAATAAAATGTTCAAAGGATTCAGTACATTTTCTTGTTAGTGCTAAAAGAAGTCAGATCCTTTGCCCAAGAACATACTCAAAAGAACTAAATAAATATGTAAAAAGGAAACATTTTCCACTACCTACAAGGAGAGAAATTCTGGAGGAGATGGCTTATGCTAAATATTTTTCTACTCTTGATGCCTCAGCAGGCTTCTGGCAGCAGTTCTTACACAAACAGAGGGTATGTTTATGCACCTCCAACACCTCCTTTGGGAGACACAGTTTCCCCCAATTGCCAGTGGGTTATAGTTAGCACCATAGGTGTTTCACCAGAAAATACAACCATTTTTCTCTGATGAGGGACATGCTAAGACCTAAACAGATGACACTGAACACTGGGAAACACAGCAGAAGACTAAGACCAATGTTTCCCAAATAATAGAAGTGCTGGGCCTTGTCCTGAATGAGATAAAAAAAAATGTGAACACCGTGTAGTGAGTGTATTTCTTAGAAGAGAGAAAAAGAAAGAAGGAAGAAAAAGGAGAGAAAAGAAGTAAGGAGAGAAAAAAGAAAAAGAGAAGAGAGAGGGACAGAAGGAAAGACAAAAGGATTCTTTGGAATATAAGTAGGAAGGAATATAAGTAATTTAGTACCAACCACAACAACTTCTATAAACTGTCTGGTTTGTTTTCTTGCAAAAATGAGATGCAAAACTTAATAAAGTATTTCAATGAGTTAATTAAAGAAGCCTTATCCTAAGAACGTGCAACAACCTCTCCTAACAGTACTGTCAAAACAGTACTGACCAGTCTGACCAGTCTCCAGTGAGACAAAGAAACTCTCAGCATCACCAAGCAGATGAAAAGACTCCATTCTATGATATATCATATCATGTATATAATATGTACATATACATAATATACACTATATATATATATGAAATATACACTATAGAATATATAACTAAAGGTTAATGGATTTTTTCTGATTATATTAATATTAAGAAAACCATTGCTGGCATTGCCAAAACAGGCACGACAAAAGTAGCTCCCTTACTGGAAGACACAAGTGTAGGAAGGAGTGAATTCAGTTTCAGATGAGTGATTTGATGCAGATTTCTCTGTGCAGTTGCGGAAAAAGGGTGAAGTCTGAAGAAAGAGTCTCATAAAATAAATTACTTTTAGAAACAGTGTAACAGATCTCCAGAATGTCAGGAGAACTACAACTAAGAGTTTTCAAAAATAAAGTGTTAATGCACAATGTGGTTTAGAAACAAAATTTAAACCCAAATCAGTTTAATAGGCTCAGTTAAAGTTTTAGTGTCAGATGGGCTTTTTGTTAAATTGTTAACATTTAATAATTCCACAATTGCTAAGGCTTCCACAGCACATCAGAGATTTTGCACATCCATAATATACATGCACAAATTCTCTCTCTGTATAAAATTAATTCAGCCTATCAGAAGTATTGTCCTACTTCCTACATTTCATAAGACCATCGATTCAATCCATACAGAGGATGTCTGAGGAAGGCACAAAGCTTTGTGGCACTGCAACAACTACTAAGAAGAAAATTAACTCTATCCCAGCCAAAACCGGGACAATACAGCAGTATAAACCTGTCACAGTGGGTTGGTGCACTCATGTTACCTGCGTGCCTATGGGTTGAGTCATAACCTTTGTAATCTTTTTGTAGGCATGCAACATGATATTAATACAGTCAGGTTCAACTTCAGCCCAAATAACCACCTGAAGGCAGTGAGGAAACACAGGAAAAATAGGGAAATAGCTAATTCCAAATGCTGGGCGCTCCAGAGCTATATTTATCTGCAGTGCTACAGTGAACAAGTAAATAGATTTTAGGAAATAGTCAAAACCTTTATGTTTCAATCAAATGCTATGAACAAAATGCTATCTTTGTGCAATCACTTTGGTACAATCATACTATAAGGTAAAATTATTTTTACACATCACAGCACATATTGGGGCAGCTGTGAACACAAAAGTAAACGAAAAAGTGTTGCTTTTTGGAAGTGAAAAATAACAATAAATAACAATCTGTTATTGATTTATTGTATCTGTGATTGGTATAAGCCCAGGACAGAAACCAAAATGGTAAAATCAAGTAAATGCTTTCTTTCTGGTGCCTCCAACCCTGATGAATCCACAAAAGGCGTTTCTGCAAGAAATGTCTATGAAATGGCATACTTTTGTTAATGTCATCAGACAAAATCCTGATTACAAGACAGATGCCTCCCTTATTGGAAAATACACGCCATCATACATCGATGGTTACCATTTGGCCAAGCTCCATTTGATGTTAGGAGTTACATGATCTGAGTACACCCTGGGAAATGTAATCCAGCTATTAAGTCCAAGAGAGAAAGGGTAGGAAGAAATATGAGACTTTAAAGATAACTACCATGATGTATGGTAAAATAGCAACATTGCAGGGTTATAGAAATTACTGCTTAGCTAAGCCAAAATCTGATTTTTGATTCAACAGGCTAAGGAAAAATATTTAAATATGTGAATGTCAAAACATTTCCACTTGATCAGATATATGAAAATTAAATTTACTGAACAAAATGTTCCTAAATATTTCCATAGTAAATTTTTTCACTGCAGTTAGCTTTGATAAATATGAATAGAGAAAGAATTCAAACTACTAGAATTTCTCATGATATAAACCCTGTCTTTTTTGCCAATATATGTGTCCCCCTAAAAGGGCATTTTGTTTGTATTTTAATCAAGTTTATCTTCTTCATAGGTTTATATTCTTCATTCAGATAAAATTTATTGTCTTATTTTTATATTTTTGCCATTATTAGCAAAAAAAATTAAATCTAAAAATAAGGAAACAAAAGAATTATCGAGAGCTTACTTTCAACATAGGCACAACCTGGTCTACCTGAATATTGCAAGTCAAAGTAAAATATTTTTTTAAAAAGCATATGACAACTTTTATTCCAAAGGAAAAAAGCTTTGAATCTCCTGCCAGTAGTTGCACAATTTTCTCAAGTGCTTGTATTATTGAGCCTCTCAACATCTATACTAAAGTATGATGCAGTGATAATTTCTTCCATCTCTAACTTCTGCATTGTAATCATTCTTATGTAGATGTGCTACATTTATTTGAATGCACTGTTAGAGTCTGTAGTTGGGGGATTTTGCCCGTAAAACTCTGCTTAAGGAAAAGCCCAGTGAACTGGAAGAGTGACTTATCTCCAGCTCAGTCTTCTGCCTTCAGATAAGCCTGGGGGCAGCATGCCAGCATTTGAGGGACCATATCCTAGCACAGCCCTTTGATCGGCCGGCTCAGTGGAGGTAGGGCATGGAGATCTGCTTGAGTGGCAGCAAAGTCACAGCAGTGGTTGGTGTGTTAGAAACAGTGGATGTACCTGGCAGTGATCACATAGGAGTTAGAGCTCATGCCCTCAAAAGGTGGCAGGACCAGAAGCTCAACTCGAGTGCATCTGTGCTGATGCACACAGTGTGGATAACAACCAGGATTGGAAGCTGGAAGCAGGGAATCCCTGTGCAGCAGGGAATCCATGGTGTAGTGACCATTATGGGAGCAGGGTGGGATCACTTCAGTTGCTAGACTGCCATAGTAGAGGGCTCTAAACTCTTCAGAAGGAGCAGGCAAGGAAGGAGAGGCATTTGGATAGCCCTGTATTTTAGGAGTGTTTGGAGTCATGGAGTTCACAAAATGATAGTTTTCGATTCTCAGAGGAGGAAGGATGGGGAGCTAGCGGGAATGCTCACTGAGCCACTGTAAATCATTTATGGGCAGTCATGGCTAACTGGAGAATCCCCAGTTTACTGGAGGCTAGCTCAATGACCTGAGAAGTTTTTTCCAACCTAAATGTTTCTGTGACTATCAGTACCCAAAGCAGGGCATGGTGTGGAGCGCAGTGAGGATCTGGGACTCTCACCTTTGGACCTTTGGCAATCTGCTCTGAGCTTTCTAAACTGTTTGACTCAGCTGCTTGCTACAGACTATATAAATGGAGGTCCAAGTCAGAAGGCTCACTCTCCCTCCGAGGCAGTAGGGAAGACTTGAAGAGGGAAGAAAAAAGAGGAAAAGAAAGAGCAGCAAGAGGGATTGGGGCTCACCATGGGCCCTGTGCAGCTCTTGCTGCTCTCCCTGCTGCTCAGCAGTGGTGTTCTCACACGTAAGTACCTCTTTTATGTCAGTGCTCTTTGCTGCTTTATTTATGAGCCCATTAAAACAAAAATATTGAAAAAATCGAAAGGACAATGTCTTATAGATTTAGAAAGGTTCAGTGTGGCAAAGATATCATCTCTTCCCTTCATAGGAATGGGCAGTCAAAGGAGGATCCTGATGTAGAAGAGTCATGGATGTTGCCTGGTGGCTTTTGAACAGATTTAATTTATTTTGCAACTTGTAAGGCCCCCACTGTTTTTCTGTAGCATTGTCCTTTTAGACCCTCATGGAGCTACTGTAGCTTGGAGATGCCATGCAGATTTAGCCCAGCTGTTGCTAACCTATTTTGCAGCAAATGTGAAGAGAGAGAGCAGTAAAGCAAATTGTATTTGGCAGGCTATTTGAAATGCAATTTTGTATTGAAGGGACATACTTATCAATAAAAGGAGTGGCCCACTAGAGGGGTTTTCTCCTAAGATTAGAAAAGACAACTGAGATCAATATGATGCTATGGACTGTGAGCTATCCTTGCTTCCCAAGAAGTGACTTTTTATAATACAACCCTGTAGTGTTAACTAAGGCTTCAGGGAGCTTAAGGAGAAAAGTGAGTCTAGAGCTAATTATGATCTAGTTTTATATGCAGATCTAATTCATCATAACTACATCTTTGTTAAAGTAATATTCTGTTGCTGACCAACATTACCCAGATATATTGCTATACAATAAAACTTGTTTCTAATATTTATTAATAATATTATTAATTTATTTTAATAGCAATAGTAGTATTTCTGATGCTATTATTGTTACTGTGACTAGTGTTACAGTCTATTTCTATAGACT
>VZRF01005926.1:163502-355425 GCA_013396875.1 Vireo altiloquus | reverse complement strand
AAGTGTGCAGAGAATATTATGAAAGTGTGTGTGATATCCCAAAGAATGACATAGCATCAAATAAATGCAAAAAAATTACTATATTATGTTTAATTTAATTTTATTATATTTTATTTTAATAGAGTCATATGGAACATATCTAAGACTGATTGGAGCAAATGATTCTTCTTAACTTGAATAGGCTTCCAACCAGCATTCTTTTCCTCCAAAGAATGAGCTCTGAATATTAAGAAAAAATTTATTGGCAGAGAATTTTAGTATTAACCTTCAAAGCTGTCCTTTTTTAAATATACAAAAACCAAAGTATAGCCATTTATCCATTTTGCAGTATTTTTTGTGTGGTCAAATACACTAAAATTTAAAAAAAAATGTGTTATATGGTACATATCATCTGTCTACCTCTGCATTTTGTGCCCATCATTTACAAACTATTTTACATAATATAGGGCTTAGTTTAAATCAAACTAAATTAATTCAGTGATTAAAGATCCTATTCTGAGGTTCTAGTTCTGTATCAAGGCAACTTCTTGTACCTCCCTTTAGATTTGGCTCTGTACTGTCAATGTTTATGGGAGCTTTGTTATTTACATCTGTGTCCAAACTACATCAGAAGTTTGTATGAATTAAAAAGGGCTTACAAACACAGTGTAGTATTTACATTTATATAGTCATAGCCCTTGTTTTACAAACTTTTTCGTAAACTGCTTTTCCAGCTTTTAATGCTTGTTTGTTTGGGTTTTTTACAGAAGAAGAATCACCTGAAAGTCCAGGATGTTCAAGTAAGTAATTTCTTGCATTTCTTTTTGTTATCTTATGTCACTATTTTAATGAATACATCTTTCACAACCTGACTTTTATTTTGCAGTAACTTAAATGAAAGTGATGGTAATATTCTAAAGTCCTTGCCATTTATTTTAAGTATTCAATTATCCATTAGGCTTGGGTCAAATAATTTTAAGACTTTCCTAAGGTTGTACAAGCTGAGGTTGAGTTTCTTAAAGTTCCCATTAAGAAACTACTTTTCATAGGGTTTGTGGGTTTGTTTTTTATTTATTTATTTATTAATTTTCAGATGCAAATTCCTTAATCTAGAAATCCCTGATTATCAAAAGTGAAGCTTTAACCGTGAGGTTATGTACACTGCACTTCAGTGTGGACTGAATCTCAACGTTTTATTTACTCTTCACAGCTGCTGCTAAGCCCACAGAATGGCACTTAGATATCTGACTAAATACCTGTAGAATAAATCATCAACTCTGTCAGCAAGAGCAGCAATTTCTTTAAACAAGGGAAGAGCCAGGAAATGCTGACTTTACGCACTATCTTTGTAATGAACTCTGACTGGCCCTGACTGCTCGGTTAGATACATAATGTTCCACCACAGGGTCAAAGTACTGGATGAGTTTGTTGTCTTCGTGGTTTTTTTTTTCCCCTTTGTTGGGTGCTTTAGCACCATCTCCAGGCAATTTGGTTCACTTCAGATGCCTGAACCACCTCAAAGACTGCTGGGCTTCATTGCCAACTTCTTTTGTTTATTTTTTGATACAATAAATTATTTGTTATTTGTATTTCTAAGCTTATCATTTCTCTATTTCTTTTTCATTTATTTCTGTTTAAAAGCAAGATATGAAGCAATAATTTTCACTTTAGTAATGTAGATACTGGTGTTGCAAATTTTTCCGAGTACAGTTATAGACCAAGATAGCCAAAAGTGACAGGGTTAGTGATGAATCTCTTAATAGCAGCTAATTTTAGGGATAAATAGATAGTTTAATTATTTACAAATGTTCGTAAGTTGTTGATTACTGTATGACAGCTAGTATTTATTATAATAATTCTGTTTAGAAATTACATGAAAATAATCTCAGCTAAAACATTATTAAAGTATGTAAAGCTTATAATCATGCAGTGAGGAAATATGAGATTTATAGTACTATTCTGTTGTCCTCCCTGTGTATGAAATGGTGTGACATAAAGGGCAAGGTAACATTGCCACTGGCCACTGACATGACAGATTTTATAAAAGAAGAGAAAGCTATATTCATGCAGGCATAGGCAGGCAAAGTCATACAGATCTGATGGTGGGCATTTGGGTTTACAGCAGGATTATATTTGTTTTTTCTATAAAAGTATATTCAGACTCTAATAGGGTCAGGCGGTCACAAGTAACCACAGAGGAGCAATTTAGGAAATTGCCTTTCATTCAGGATCACAACAGAATCACATTTCCAGTGAGTTGCTCAGTCTAAACCAAAGGAACAGTAATTTTTGCTTCAGATTGATCTAGACTGCTCCAACAGGGACACTTCAAGTGCCTGATCATCATCTTTGGTTTAAAACAATGCCTGCAGTTTTAGTGGGAGTCAATTGTGATTGAGGATATTGTTTGACTTATGTTACTCATTCCAAACACCAAAGGAATATATTATATCCCTGTATTTGACACTATTTGTTTCTTTAGATTTGTATTACCACCTTCATTCCTGCTTGCAGGGTTTAAAATTACAGATGGTTGGCTCTGAGGGCAACAGATAGAGGTTAAATACAGGTGAAATTCATTCTTTTGAGGAAGCCTATTAGGTTTTGGGGCTTCCTTTGATAGAAAGAGAAACAGGTCTGGAAATACTCCCTCCTGCCATAGTCTTAGGCATAATTTAGTGCTTTTCCCTTGTTCTGGATGCTCTTCATGTAATGAAGCTTAGTTTCATTAAAAATAGTCTCCCCTAGAAAAAATTTTAGATCTAAGAAGTGAATTAGAGTAAATCATATTTCAGAGAGTCTGAGGCAGAAAGATCCTCCATAAATTTGGGTGAAATGGTGTTGAGGAGTGGTAGTTTTGGTGTTATGTCTCTTTCTATGTTTTTTTGCTTTTGGTCTCAGTCATGTGACTGGTAAAGCAGCTCCTTGCATTTGCATTATGATGGAAAAATCTGAGCTGAAAGGAATCTTTTTATTACCAGTTTGAGAATTAAAATTTGTTTGGCTCAATTTAGAAACCATGGGGTAATTTTTAAAACAGTTTCACACTTTCAGTTTTCTTGTTTTACTCATTTGCTTTTTGGGCATGATTTGAAGGACAGGTGGGGTCAGATCCCATCCGAGTAGTGGACCCCAAAAACTATGCTGCCTCCACAAGTTTTTTCTTATGCTTCAGAAAGTATCCACCTGACACGAAGTCATCACTTCTCTGTCTGAAAGATATTCTGTAAAAGGAAATAGTGGGATCATGGGTCTGCATGCTTCCTCTTCCTGGCATTCATTTTAGTTACACAACTCTAAGCATGTATAGGGATTACACATGTATATCCTACCCAGGTCATAAAACCACTCTCATTTTCCCAATTGCAGAGGATGCAACCAGATTTAAACCACTCAGAAAATACGTTTACTCATACGAAGCAGAGACATCAAGTGGGATCACTGGAACATCAAATTCTGGGAGCGGTTCAAAGATCACTTGCAAGGTAGGCAAAGAGGAATAAACACACCCAGTTACAGACTGTCTACTTAACAACATGAGAGCTGGCAGCTGGGGAGCATCCTTCAATGTTTTTCCAAATAAGATCATCATTTTGAAGGGCACATATTGAGCATCATGAAGGCTAAGTCCTCCCTGTTCTACACAGGGGGCACTGAGGAGGGCAGAAGTCCTTTCTACCTCTGTGCCAGTGCATATCAATCCCGTTCTGGCTGTACTTTTACGTGAGAAAGGGGCAGGACCTGGTACTTCATCTTTCCTTCACTCCGAGGCTCAGTCTACCAATGTCCATTAAACAATTCTAGAAGTTCCATTAAAATGAGTCATTGATGCCATGGAGACAACATGAGAGCCTGCTGATGGTATCTCAAGGCAATATTAGGGCCATAGGAGTAAAAGGTCCCATAGGCCATTTAATTACCCAACATCACCTTATCTTGACCAAAACTTTCTCATCATCATGTCAGTTTTGAGGGGTTTTTTTCCTGAAATGGAGTAACTGGGAAAAATATTTTTTTATTTAGTACATAGTGTTCTGGTAGAGTCTAAACATTGATCAGAGTAATGACTCAAATTTTCATGCAGTTCTAATACTTGAAATTCTCAGAAACTAAGTTGCTTATTTGTCATGTTGCTCCATGCCATTAACCAAGCAAACACTTGCCCTCGTATCTTCTTCATGGAGTTACCTTAAGCTATTTAGAGCACTTTGGAGTCTTTCCCAACAGCTGGTAGCAGGGTGGTCCTGACACTTTACAAAACCCAAGGAATTTTCAAAGCAGTAACTGGGTGATCCTGGAAATGTGATAGTGCAAAAAAGAAAAACATATAATATTTGTGTTTTCAGGTTGAACTGGAGGTACCCCAGCTATGCCGCTTCGTCCTGAGGACAATGCATTGCTCCCTGAGGGAGACATTTGGTGTTGACACCGAGGGAAGAGCTATTCTGAAAAAGTCCAAGAACTCTGAGGAGTTTGCCAATGCCATGTCCAAGTAAGCAACACCAATTGTCATCAGTACTTGTGACCTTAACATGGAACAGGCTGCAGTGTCAACAGTCAACCTTGATCATGTTTTCCTAGGCATGGAACACATTTAATGATAAAATGATAGATTTATAAGCTGGTTCCACAACAAAACTCTCCTATGTTTAGGGCTAACATAGTTCCCAACTGCTGGTAGGGAAGAGTTTTTTACATACAGCATTTTCATCTGGAGTGGTTTCTTCATTTTTGTCATCTACATCAGGAAGTTGTTGGGTAGTGCCCCAAAAGATTATTGCAAGTGTAATTATTGTTCCTTCTTGTAAGCACATTCTCAGATGGCTGCATGCAGCCAGTTTAGGATCGTTTTCCTTTGCTAACAGACTGTGCAACAGAAAGGCATTTGAGACTGAAGTCCAGATTTCCATTCCCAATCTCTTATGACCTGTGTAGCTAATCTTTTCCTTACTTATCTGCTTTTGTAACTAATTTCTTCTACTCCCTCAACCCAACTAGTCTCTAGTGCTTGTCAGTGCATATTTTAGTCTGGCACCTTTATGCTTCTTTCAGTGCCTCAGTAGTCATCTTGTCTCACAAGCCACAGATCTCAAACCACCTTGAGACAGTATTAAAATAGGTTTTACAGAAAACAAATAAGGTTTTATTTAAAGATTCCAACTAGTAGAAAATCCTTCCCATCATTTTGTAGCTTATTGCACTAGTTAATAACTACCTCATTCTAAAAATTTACTTAACTCCTCTCCAAATTTATGCAATTCCAAATTTCAGCCATTGCTCTTGGTAATTACTTGCCCTTAGATGACGTAATCTGGTGAAATCAAAATGTCCTTGGTTAGAATTTTGCTGTGTTAATAGTAATACTTTCTGTTAGTAACAGCAGTGAATTGTAAATAATGACAGACGAAGATAAACATGATGTTTTATCTACAGCTCAGCAGGTTATTGATAACATGGTCTTCACTGTGTGGTTTTAATATGATTTCATACTAATGTTGTTTTTCTGGGGGGCAGGAATGAGCTGAAATTCAGCATTCAGGATGGAACAAAAGTCAAGCTGTATCCAGAGAAGGATGAGCCTCTGAATGTACTGAATCTCAAGAGAGGTATCATCTCAGCTCTGCTTGTGCCAACAGAAACAGAGGAAAGCATAAAAACAATTCCGATGGTAGGTCTTTTGAAAGCATTCACCTTATTGTGTTAACTAATGGAAAAAACTCACCTAGACAGAATTACTTCTGAGCATCATTTTCAAAAGGCCTGGACGTTCAGATCAGAAAGGGTGCCTTTCAACTAGATCAGAAAATGTCTGACAACATGAGCAGAGACACTGACTTCTTTCTTCTTTCCAGGATACTGTGTACGGAAAGTGTGACAGTGAAGTTGAATTCAAATCCAGAAAAGGAAATGTTGCAGAAGATATTTCAATTACCAGGTACCTGAAAGGCTGCGACAACTTCAGTCCTATCAGAGATCATGTCAGCCCTATTGCCATTGTAAAAGGACTAGTAAGTATGCCATTAAAAATTATATAATGTAACATTTACACCAGCACTTAAAATGATAAACAACTACTACCATGACTAAGTTTTATATTTATTTTCTGAAAACTAAGTTTTTCTGCACCCTTCCATTAGATCAGTATTGTTGGCCATTAATAGAGAGAAACAGATGCAGAGCGAGAGTGTAATTACCTTCTTTCATGTTCTTCTCTTTTGTAAATGAGAGCTTTTCATAGATGGAGTTAGTGATATTAATTATTTGATAACCTATCGATGCATAGCCAAATTTTTAGTTTTGTAGGTCAAAATTTTCAACATTCCAATTTTATCTAAAACATGTAATCCACCAAAACTCTAAAGTGTATGTGATGTCCAGGAGGAGAGGGCTCTAGATGCCCTGAAGTAAGAGGTTTGAAACTGTTCAGTTTACCTGTTAATCCACAATGATCAGATGCAGATGCTTGTGTGAAAATTGTCAGATTTCTTTTTGATATGATGGAGTCTGTGCTTTTGGGTGTTTTAACAAAATATAATTTCATATAATGCTGAAAACATATTTTATAATATCTGCCATTTCTACAGCTTGTTGTAGAAGTGTTTGAAATTTGTGTCATGAGACTGAAATTAAGGAGAGCATCAGTTGTTACAAGGGAACTGAACTACTCCAAAAATTACAAGTTGGTTTTATGAAGGAGCCTTTGTTGTAGGCAGCAGGGGATCAATCATGAAGTAACTACTAACCCAAACACCTCAATAAGGCCTGAGGGAACATTTCAGTGGGATTTTTGCCTGAGAAGAGACTTAAGTGTAAAGATTGTTACTGGCACAATTTTGCCTTTGTGTAAGAATGATTCCAGTTATGCACCTTTGTTTCCAGTATGTGACTGTTAATCTTACAGTAAAACTGTGTCAGCCTTTAAAACTATTGATTGTTTCCTATTCTACTCAGTAAGCTGACTGCCAAACTATTTATTTTACAGAACAGCCCATTATCTACCCTTCTGAAGAGTACTCAGTTCTGTCATTACAATATTGATGCAAAGAAAAGGCACATAAGAGATGCTGTCTGCACTGAAAAACACCTGTTACTGCCTTCCTCATACAAGTAGGTTGCTCACTATTTGTCATTATCCTTTATTTAGAAATATCCATTTTAAACTGTGATGTATCACATTCTGCCCTTACTTCATCCCTAAACATACATTTTGGTTTTAAGAAGGCAGGAGGCATGTCAAGACCTCTCAAAGGCACTCGGACTCAACTTAAGCTTTGAATTTTGCTTTCTTTCCTAGAAATCGCTATGGTGTAATGACAGAGGTCAACCAGACCCTGAAGCTTGAAGATACCCCAAAGATCACCAACAAACATTTTGATGGAGGTATCGCTACCGTTCTTAATATTACAAATACAGAGACAAAATTTAAATACAGGGACAATTTTTGTAGTGAATTAATTTCACTCTTTTTTATGGTGAATTAATTAAATATGAGGGGACCAAATAAATTCATAATTTTTAATGAAATTTTATCAATTTATTAAGGAAGAAGTTTGAGTATAAAATGAGAAAACCTGAGAAGTTTAAAAACACTACTAATTTTAAATAATCTTTGTATTTTCGTTTTAATTTTAAAATTCTTTTTTGTAATTAAAAAGGTATAATTTGCTTGAAGAGTCATTTAATCTTACTGGAAATTAGTTTAATGAGCCCTTTTCAGCTACCCATAATTTCTTATGGATCTTTTAGCTTCAGTGCCAAATGTAAACAATCCATTATTACTATATATTTTGTTCTGAAACATACTTTTCTGACCTGCAGTTGTTAATCCCAGTCATAACATATTTCTTATAACATATATATATTAGAAGTTGAAAAAGCAAACTATGCTGATATAAGAGGTGTTAAGGAATAATCTTTATGAAAATATAAAAGAATGTATGCAAATATTCAACTTCTAGGACAATTATGTTAAATTCCACACCATGTTTTTTGTAAATTGTTCAGCTGTTAAACAGTTACCCTATAAAATAATGTACAGACTTTGTATTTATTCAGAATGTATGATAGAAGATAAAAATTAACATAGTTCCCTGATAAAGACATAAAGAATGCAATTTTTTCCAATTTCTAGATGCCCTGGAAGAGAAGGGACTTGCACTGGAAAGTACAGATGCCAAACTCCCCAGGCAGGGCGATGCTGTTCTGAAAACCCTTCAGGAACTGCAGAAACTTACAGCCTCCCAGGAGAACCAGCAGAGAGCAAGACTCTTTTACAGATTTGTTTCTGGGCTGAGAAGTTTGCATAACAGCTCTCTTGGCTCTCTTGTACCAAAGATGATGGAAACCTCAAGGTACACTACAGCAGTTCACTGTGCAAGAACACCACACATCAATGCCATGGCAAAACCATTCTATTGTTGATGATTTGCTGCAATTATTTTAAATTAGAGGTGCATTAGACGTAAAGAGTGGCTTTCAGAAAGATAAGTATTATGAGAACTATACAGAGAGGAAAATAAGGGAGGGAGTGTAAAACCAACTGTGTGTGTCTGACACAATCCTTTGGATGCATTATTATAGCCAAATATCTTTCACACAGTTTTGCTCAAGGACAATGGCTGTAATTCCAAACTCCCAAGTGTGACTTACAGCAAAGAACACAGGTTTGAATATGAGACTTTGGGAGACGTATAAGAGTGCTATTGTTTGGTCTGACCCTGCCTTCCAATCCACACCCTTACTCTTTTGTCCGAGCTGGACTTGAGCCAGTTTACATATTCTTTATGTCCTCCATCTGTAAAGGGACTAGAGACTCAGTCTGGGTCAATATAGTAAATTATAATACTTAAAGTTGTGGAAAAGTGTGTTTTGAAGGAAAAAAAATATGTCCATGTAATGATGATATTGTTAATACCTGCTTGTTGTTCTTATTTAATTTTGTTATTACTGCAACTTGTAAAACTAAGCTTCTTTTTAGTAAGAAATTGCATGATTTGCTTCCAGTCACACATAAGCTTACATCATTTATATATAAACACCTTAATAAACCTGTCAAATGTTTATTTCAAACAGTCAACATGAAGCGATAACTGCAAACAGAGAATTAATTAATAAAAGTAATCTCTTCACCTTTCAGCTCTGTCACCGTCCAGGCCCTGGCCCAGTGTGGGACTCCAGAGTGCTACAGTGCAATCCTTCAGATCCTGAGAACTGGAAACGTGAATCCACTCGTGGCAGACCTGGTCACATACACCCTGGGACTGTTGCCTTCTCCAACTCCACAAAGAATAAGGGAAATTCTTAACATGGCCCAGTATCAGCCAAGTAGAGCTTCATTTTATGGCTTGAGTCATTCTGTTACCAAGTAAGTAATGATAACATGCAATTGTGCAAAATAACCTCAAATAAGCATTACAGCGCTTAGAGTATACCCTAAGAATGTTCACTTTTAGTGGGTACTTTTTTTTTCATGAAGTTGCTCTTTAGGAAAAAAAATAGACATTTCCCATTTTCCTCTTCTGTTTCTGATATGTTTGTCTATTTCTTTAGGTTCTACAATGAGAAGAAGATTGTGACAGAGGAAATAGCAGATGTGGCAGACTTCATGGTATCCCTGCTTGGCACTGATTGTTCTGGGGAAGACGAACTCACATACCTCACACTTCGGGTATTTTTATTTCCTTCTTTCCTTATGCAGGCTATTATTATATAACTGTATTAAATTATGTTATATTATATTATATTATCACATATGTTACTCTACTTCTCTTGGTGGAGAAGAAGTGTTTATCATGTTTCTGTTTTCATCACTGACAGGCTATTGGAAACATGGGTGCAGTAATGGAGAAAGCTAAACCCAGTGTGAAATCTTCCCTGAAGTCATGTATCAGAAATGAAGCTGCATCACTTTCAGTTCAGAAAGCAGCCATCCAGGCATTCAGGAAAATGACAATTACTGAAGAGGTAAATTGGTCACAAGAACCAGGATAAACTGTTCTCTGTTCACCTTGACTCTTCACAGGAGTTACTGAATATGCAAAGCTATTCCCATTATTCCAACTCTGCTATCTCCCTTTCAGCTCTCTCCAGCTTTTTCAGAATCCCTTTAGTAAATTTCCATGCACATCTCTGAGAAGCCTCCTGACTTAGTGGGTGTTACTCTTTTTACAAAAACACAGTTTCTTTGAATAGATAGTCTCAGCTTAAATGGGAAGTTTGGATCTGTTCCTTTTAGTATCTTAAATGGAGTTCTGCTTATTTAAAGGTAGTGTTAACTAATTAATTACCCCAGACTTAAATGTATTTAACTAAGAAAAAGCCATGTCCCTATTTTATGCTGGCATTTTATTGTCATTGTTAACAGTACTGGGTAGATGTGTGTTTACAATGCAGTGACATTACAGCATCCCTTACAGAATGGGTGTCATTATAACAGAGCATTTCTGCTCTGTATGGTCTGATAGTTTCAATATCAACAAATTTTTTCTCTAAAAGATATACTCTTGTTTCCAGACAAGGCTTAAAAAGTCTGGGAGACTGGAAACACCTGAAAGTCATATCCTCAGTTTCAGTTTAATAAATTTAATTTTTTAAATTATTAATCAATTTTAAACTATGTTTTTAATTTTCCTGCAGCAGTGGATTTTGATCACCTTCTTTTCCTAACTTGAATTATCTTTTTTTTTTTTTCACATTTTAACAGTTTGTCTGCATTTATGATTCCCAACAACAGAAAATCAGAATTCTAACATAAAAATGTAACCTATATGTATAAAATAAGAAAAAAAAGGGTCAAAAAAAATTAAGGGGAAAAAAAGAGGGATAAAATAAATAAAAAGAAGTATAAGAAAATAAAGGATAAGAGAGACTATTTACAAATCATCTAGTGACAGGACAAGGAGGAATGACTTCAAACTGGGAGAGCAGGTTTAGATTAGACATTAGGAAGAAATTCTTTACTGTGAAAGAGGTGAGGCGCTGGCACAGGTTGCCCAGAGAAGCTGTGGATGCCACATCCCTGGAAGTGTTCAAGGCCAGGCTGGATGGGGCTTTGTGCAATCTGGTCTAGTGAAAGGTGCCCCTGCCCATGCCAGGGGAATTGGAACTGGATGGTCTTTAAGGTTCCTTCCAACCCAAATGATTCTATGATCCTCAGATTCTGTGAAAATCAGTTTTAATAAAGCCATTACTTCTATGATGTTTTCTAACAAAAGAAAATTTAGCAAAATAACTTCAAAGCAGCTGTTGTGATAAGTTGTAGAAGTAAAGTACACAAAAAGATAGGCACTTGCTAAAGACTCAGGCTCAGTGATTCTTATGGGTCCCTTCCAATTCAGAATATTCTGTGATTCTGTGATTATTTCACCCTATATATTCCCAAAAGAGTGTAGCAATATCATCCATGAGCCAGTTCATCAATGCAAACCTTTCTCTATTTTTTATAGGACCGTTCAGCTCTTCTCAAAGCATTCCAAGAATTGGATGCACCCACAGACAAACGTCTAGCATCCTATCTCCTAGTGATGAAAAATCCTTCCCCAAGTGATCTCGCAAAGATTTTGAGAGTCCTCACAAAGGAGAAGAACGAGCAAGCGAAAAGCTTTGTTGCTTCACACATTGCCAACATCCTGAACTCTGAAGAACTGGGCATTGAAGAGTAAGTCAAATTTAGGTGTTTATTGGTCTTATTAGACGAACAAAGTTTTGACCACAGTTGCAGTAGTAGTTATCTAGCAGTGGAGTTTTCGATTGGTTTTTCTGCTTATTTGAACAAGCACATCAGCTGAGTAAACTGGCTTTGTCAGAGCAGTGCCAGATTATAGTCTTTCTCTTAAGTGCTATGTTTACTGTTAATTATGTGCAGAGCGCTTTCCATTTGCAATCAGCACAGCTGTATGAATGTCTGCACGTGGCATAAAAATCCCTTAACTAAGATTAAATGAATGTTTGGAATATATGCTAATCATATTTTAATTGCTCTCCTCTTCTCTAGTCTAAAAAGCCGAGTTGAAGAAGCTCTGAAAGGAAATCAGCTTCCAACTGCCAAAGATTTCAGAAAATTCTCACAGAATTATCAGGTTTCAAAAAGAGTTTCTGTACCTGGTATTGACCCCATCTCTGCCAAAGTAGAAGGAAATGTGGTATTTGACCCAAACA
Organism: Vireo altiloquus; assembly: GCA_013396875.1. Taxonomy (NCBI): domain Eukaryota; kingdom Metazoa; phylum Chordata; class Aves; order Passeriformes; family Vireonidae; genus Vireo; species Vireo altiloquus. Next base: position 343,290 of record VZRF01005926.1, on the reverse strand, counting down.
GCTATGTTCCTAAAGAGACCATGCTGAAAACCACCCTGCATGCATACGGATTTGACCCAAGCGATGTCTTTGAGGTACAACAATTATCAAAAACACTTGCTAGGATTCAGCTGCTTTCTTTCTCACTTCTGTTTACTTATAACAACTTTCTGTGAATAATGTACTGTTTTTACAAGCCTTGGGAGAAATCTAAAGATCATTGTGACTACAAGGAGACTTTGATTTGGTCTCAATGGGCTTTAGAGCAAGCCATCCATTATGTGATGTCACTTGCCACTGGCTGGATGGACGACCCTGTTGAAGTTATTAAAGGTCTCAGGGTAAACTGAACCCATCTGTAATAAATTGACTTTGTGCTAATGAATCATTACTGGCACACTGAAGTACTCATAGTAGATTTTAAGTGAGATTCAACCAATGCATAGGTTTTTTTGTTGAACCTCAGCACAGAGATAAAATTAATTAAAAAACATAGTGCTCTGTATCTTCCCTTAAGATTCACAGGCTTCTAGGATACACTTTAAATGCATTGTTTGCTCCCCAAAAATTCTGTTTGTTGTGAAGTTCCAAAGAAAAGGGGGGAAGCTTCTCAGTTATGCATTGTCCTTTCTGTTCATTTCAGCTTGGCTTGGATGGAAAGGGGTTTGAACCAACACTGGAAGCATTGTTTGGAGAGAAGGGATTTTTCCCAGACACTGCAAGCAAGGCCTTGTACTGGGTTGATGGCAAAGTGCCAGAGCAGGTTTCCAAGGCACTTTTTGACTATTTTGGTTACTCACAGGATGGCAAGCAGGATCAGGTACAGCTTGAAAACATTCTCTGTGCAGCATAGCAGTCCTATTTTTACACAGTAATTACAGCACTTACTGCTTTACTCGATACATTCCTTCTCCTCTTCTGGTGAGATAAACAGAAGGCCATAATGCTATTTAAGAATATGTTTTCTTAATTGTGTTTGGAGGGGTCTTTGCCCAGAGAGAAATCTGTAAGTGCATGTGCAGAATAGCTGATATTCACTAAGTTCTAGATATATGATCCTACATATTTCTTATAAATCTGTTTTATTGCTTTCTGACTGAATTTTCAGGATATCATGAAAGGAATAATACTTAATGTTGAAAAACTGATAAAAGAATTGAGCAGCAAAGAAGCTCCTGAAGGAAGAGCATATCTGAGAATCCTGGGAGAAGAACTTGGGTACCTGAAACTCAATGATTTTAAACTGCTGGGAAGCTTGATTTTAAAAAGTGTTAAAACTCTTCAGACTGTTCCCGAAATGGTACGTTTCCGATGCACCAATATGCATTATCAATATTATTTTCTACCAGATTTTTTTTCTAAGATTTAGGATGTATTTAACTATTATTTAAAAATATTTGATACCAGCATGAAAATATAATTATTTAAAATAAAATATCCAGGCTTAGGTTGAAGGACATTGAGAAATCCGTGAAGATTCCACAATAATCAAGTGGAGTCCTCCTGGATGATTGGTGAGGGAAAGGAAAAAGGGAAAGTTTGGATCATATTTTATTATTGAGATATCTACTGGAACAGTGCCCAAAATCTTATTACTGGTTCTTAAGTTATACTACTAAATTTCTAATCATGAAAATATATGTTAATATTAAAAATTTCATCCTTGTCATGTTAAAATGAAAAGAAGATGTAATACATTTTAGAAATTTTTGGTAATACTCTCCATTCATTGAAGTAAAAAAATGCTTTGCCATTCACTTTGGGGAAGCCAGAATGTCATGTGGTATCTAAACCTATTCAGTTTTGCATGTGTATGTTAAGGTTGAGCAAGATAAAGCTTTTAGGTTGATACACAACCTGTGTGTATCAAGGCTGGTAAAAAAATATGGTATTCATTTAAAGTCCAGATCTTCCTAAGCAGTCTTAAGCACATTTTTTGAAGCAAGGAATCTGTAGAAATAATATTCTCTACTTCACGTGAAATTAAATTTTGGATTCTAGCATTTCAATCATTCCATTTTTAAAGTACAAAATGGGCATATTACAAAGTGTGGATTTTTTCATGTTTATTTCCTTGTTCGATTCACAGATTGCACAAGCCATTGCAAAAGGTGTTGACAGGGATCTATTTGTCCACTACATATTCATGGACAATGAGTTTGAGCTTCCCACTGGAGCAGGTTTGCAACTGAAGTTTGCCTTGTCTGGAATAGCAACACCTGGGGCCAGAGTAGCTGCAAAGCTTCATCAGAAAAGTGTAAGTCCCAATACTTGTCTGTATTTTGTCTCCTCTCAATAACATTTTCATTTATGGATAAAACTGTAACACCAGAAACATTTTAAAGATTGCAAAATATTCTTGATATTAAAAAGCCCCAACTCATTAGAGGTCTTTGGTTAATTTGTGGATGACATTTAGAATAGATTAAGAAGTAATGCACATAAGTTACAAATGAAACATAATAAAAATTATTAATTAAAAGTATTTCAATCACTCTTTGAAAAATAACCCTTTTAATCTGTTTCTTTCTCTCTCCCTGCACTCAAATTACAACAGTAGAAAAGCTACAGTTTGTGAATTTGCTGTTCAAGTCAAAAGCTTAACAAAACATTTTGTTGTGGCCTATTCAAAGGGAAAAAATTTGATTTGCAGTTAAAAGAAATATTGAAAATTGAGTCATAAAACATTTTTTCACCTGAAAGAAAACATTTTAAAATTGTAACAATGAAAAAGCATGTGACACAAAATTACTTATCTACTCAAAATTTAGAACACTAAATATTTCTCTTCCTTTTTACAGTTCTACTAACTACTTTGCACTAATCTAGTCAATATTTCATAAAAATTTCTTAGTAGTTTTATTTCATCTAAACTTATAATTTTTTACCATGTATAATATTTAAATAAGAATAAGAAATAAGTCCTCAAATTTAGTACTTGTTGCCCTTAAGTAACCTTTGGAATCTTTTCCAAATTTGCATTTTGTCCCTTCTTTCTTGATGGCCAAAGCAAAAGCTTGAAAATAAGCTGATTTGTGTTTTAAGAAATTCGAGTCTTGGATCCATTTCTTGTCAGTTTGCTAACTGTTTTTGAAAATGGCTAGGTTTTTTCTTACAATGGAAAACTGACTCTTGTCTTCAGAATTAAAAATACATGCAAGTAGCTCCATGTATAAAATCTTTCTGAAGTATGAGTATTTTTACATTACAGTAGGAAGGAATCCTTGGCATTATCATCTTGTTGAAATTGTAATATTACAGTTACCACTTTTATTATGTGATTTGGGAACCAGATTTTTTGACTAGCAAAATCAATTTGATAAAACTTACCTCTGTATTATCAGGAGTGTTATGGTGTTTTTGTATAACCAGCAAGATATATTGGGCAAATAAATACCCCATTTTGTTTTTATTAAATAGATGCAAGCAGATCTCGTTGCTAAACCTTCAGTAGCAGTTGAGTTTGTGACACACCTGGGAATAAACATGCCTGAATTTGCTGGAAGTGGTGTCGAGTTGAATTCTAATATATTCCATGAATCTGGACTTGAAGCACACGTTAGTGTAAAAGCTGGACAACTGAAATTCAGCATTCCTGCTCCAAAGATTCCAGTAAAGCTCCTCAGTATCAGGTAATGAGAACTGAATGAGAACTTTCAAGGCTATGCTCTTCCTTCTCTTCTTGGTTATGGTGGAATTGAAAGGCTAGGGCAGGCATTGAGATATTTTCAGTTCAGAAAAATCCCAGACATTATAACACTGGGATAACTTCTTTTGTGAGACAATCAAATAGGCCAGATAAGTGACAACATGGATTCATGGTTTATTTGCCATAGATTATTTGTTGCTATTTTTGAAATTCTATACAAGACTCTGACCATTTCCATTATTTTGTTTTCTTTCACATAAAATTATTATAATAGCAATACCTATTTTAAATTGAATTTAAATGAACTACTTACATTATTTTAGAGACAGAAAATGGCTCAATACACTAAACTATAATTATCAGTAATAATACCTACATCATTTAACAACAGATGTTATTTCAGTTAGCCCCTTCATTAATAAGCGAGGTTTATTCAGATAAAACCTTGTTAATAGGACAATGTCTGAGCACCTTTCCTGGGAATAAATTACTGACTTTTCTGTTCCAGCAATACACTGCATTTGGTGTCTCCAACTGAAACTGAAGAGATTACAAGCCTGATAGGCAACCAAGAAAACTCAACTTCTTGCAAGCCTTTCATTCCTGGTCTAAATTTCTGCACCAAGTTATTGAACATTAATTCCACTGACACAGAGGCAGCTCCATATTTTCCCTTGACTGGAGAATCCAGGTAAGTCATGTTAACTTAAACTGTGTTTATTTTGTGCTAACTACCTTCCCTTTTAGTCTCCAGTAGTCTCTCACATAAAGCTACCTTTAAAATCTTTCAAAATAGACTGGCAGCAGCAGCTCAGAAAGAGAGCTGGTGAGAATGGTAAGATTTCTTCTCTTTGTTGTCATGGCCAAAAATTTATTCACAAGATATTTATTTACTCTTTCTGTAGATTTGATGTTGAATTAGTGTCCACTGGGGAAGTAAAGGAATACTCTGCAAGTGCAAACTACGAACTGCAGAGAGAGGGAAATGACCAGATAGACACCTTAAAGTTTGCCGTCCAGGTAGAAGGTAAGTGTCCGAAAAACCTGTGTGGTTTTTCTCAGTTTTGAACTGTGTCATTTACCAGAAAAGAGATTTTTATTAATAAATCTTAACAGTATCCTTTACAATATTAGATAGAATACCATTTTCACGCCCCAAAAGCCAACACTTTAACTACATTTCCTTTCATATGTGCAATCCCAGTGCAAGATTTTCATGATGAGAGGCTGAATTTGTATTTTGCATGATTTTAGTAACAGTGTGATGTTAGTGAATGGAAGCAAGGATGAGGAGATGTTCAGGGGGTCTATATAAGCAAGAGGAAAATAAGTTTCTGATGAAATATGGAATGAAAGCATAAAAACCATCTGTGGGATCATTTAAATAACAAAAGTATTGATGTGGATCAGCCCATGGAGTGTTTAGAACATGAGGAGAAAAAAGATGACCCAGTTGCTAATCAGACTCATCAAAAGTTGCGTTAGATCTTTAGCGTAATATAATCTCCAGCTGATCCTTTTTTATTCTCCTTTAAGAAAAGTCCAAACAGATTCCATAGTTGTGTATAAACAAAGTACATTGTATTTTCTAGGTGTAAACCAGCATGAGGCCACATTGACCTTCAGGTACAACAGAGGCAAAAAGATTTTGACCAGTGATGTCCAGATTCCAGATGTTGATGTTGAGTTCGGTACAAACTTGAGAATTACTGATGAATCTATTCCTGGGAAGAAAGCATACACCTTTGTCTTAGACTTCAACAAGAAAAAGGTTCCTGAAGTTACTCTTACTGGCCAGATAAGGTAAGTCAGGAACACTTTTAGAATTTAACAGCTACCTTTGAATAAGATAGGTTAATTTTTTATTGTAAAAATGTGGGGAAATTTTATCTCATTTTGGAGAAATTTCTTATACAGAGAGATAAACTTGCCATTGAAACCCCATTTAAAAAACTTTAAAGTATTTTCTTTGTAATACATCAAATGCATACATATAATATGTTGATTGATCTTTCCTACTCTATGTATATAAATAATTTGTATTACAAATTCTTTGAGGTAGTTCTTCCATGTTTGCACACACATGACTACAAGAATGCATTGTACTACTGTTATTGCAGGTGTGATAATCTAAGGATATAAACAAAGCAAGGTTTGTTCAGAGAGGTATTATCATTTACTGGATATGCTTGGCTCTAAAAACAGTTATTACATCTCCCCATGAAGAAATCTAATGGCACTCAGTAAGAAACAAAACCAAAAATAACTGAGAGCTTCCTGTAAAAATTCCCACGCTTCACGATGAGAATATTTCCGGGAACATCTACAGGGGAGCTAACAAAAATGTCCAGCCTGCCAGGGTTTCTAAAATTGTTTGCCTCAGAAGCCCATAGTGAAATGGGCTGATCACATTCTTTAATAAACCTCAATCTTCCATGGAATTCTGTGATCTTGATGGTGCCCTGGGGAGTCTTTGTCTTTGCTGTTCATGTAGAATTGCCCCTGATATCAGTGGGAGCTTTGGACAGATGTCAGGGACCTCAATTCCCTTTCATTTGCACTAACATAATATTAGAAGTTTGCTCGAGTCAACAAAATTACAGAGATATAAAATAAATGTGAATAAAGAAAAATGAAGCCCAGTGGCATAATATATTTTGTCAAGTGTTTTGTTTATATGTGATTCATGGCCACAGTCTGTATCCTGAGTAGAGAATTCAGCTTGAGAAAGGCATTCAGAATTTTGTTCAGTTGCAGCTTTACCAGGACAGGTACACATTTCCATCCTTTTCACTCTTATGCAATTAACACAGACTTGCTACTGTATCCACACCCACTCATTGTGTATCTGCACGTTAGCAATATAATAGTCTACTACAGATTTTCCAAAGTAACTACCAGAAGCTAAAAATATTCATTGAATTAGAACAATGTTTACAAGTTTGATCCAATCTAATTTTTTATAACACCTATCATGCCTGTGCTATAGATTTAAATGCTGAAATTGCTCCTGAAAAAGTACAGTTAAATATTTTTATTCACATTTATTTTTTCTTTCACAGATATGCTGGACTGGAAGAGGCAATACTAAGAGGCATCATTTCTTTTCCTCGCCTGCAAACAGAACTTAAAAGCGAAGCATTTGTTAATTACTCACCAAACAAAGCATTCCTTCAGATCAGCTCAGGTGGAACAATTCATGGAAACTCAATTTCAAAAAGAGTTCTTCTCAGATATGGTAGGGGCAAAAGCATGATTCACATACAAACCTATAAATTTAAGCATCTTTTTACATTAGTTTATAGTATCTCTCAAAATAAGAATATTACTAATTTTACCCTTTTCTTTTAAAATCTTGATTTTTAGATGCTGAGAAAGTTGAGCTAGAGTGGGATTCAGGTGTCACTGCTGCTGTGAAAAAACTGTCTTCTGCCTTCCCAGTTGACTTTTCAGACTACCCAAAAACCCTAGAGAAGCATGCCAACGAACTGCTGGATCGGAAAGTGGCTCATACAGATATGACACTGCGACATATTGTGTCACAATTTATCGTGGTATGGTTTTCAACCTGCAGTAGATATTACAGCTCCACCCCATAGCCCTGAGGAATTCTTGCCTCCCCCATGAAAGCCAGAATTAGAGCTAGTTGAAAAATCTCTCATCAGATTGAATAAGCTGTGTATTTCGTGTATTTTCAACTATGCTAGAACTAGTCACTTGCAGATACCTAGACCTCAGTATTTGGCTAGTCCAAATAACTTTCAGATAACTTCAGTTGGAAGTCCTAAAACTTGTTATTTACTTTGAAAAACTTTTCTCCTCATTGCAGGCAACCAACACCTGGCTGCAAAAATCGTCAAAAGATATTCCCTATGCCCAGACTCTGCAAGACAAACTAAGTGCTCTGGAAGAACTCAACATTCAGAAACTTAACCTGCCTGTTATCACCCTTCCTGAAGAACTTTTCCTGGAAAGGTAGGGAATGAAATTGGGATACCAGTACAGGAAACTGAAAATAGATATTTCTTCATATTTTTGTGTTATTTTATTTTACTTTGGTTTTATAAAACAGCATGGAATTGCAGTAGACATTAGCATAAAATTGGAATCTTAACAAAGAACTTTAAGGTCAGAGAAATGAAATTATGTGGAGGAATTGATGCATGAATTTAATAAAAATTTCTCTTCATGCAGTGTGTGAATAGATCTTAAAATATTATAATATAATACAAAGTATTGTGTTATATTTTAAGGCGTACTGAATAAAAATACAGCATTTAACAGTCTTTAAGCCACAGAACTACTGAAGCCATGTTTCTCATAGATTTGTATCCTGCATCCTTGCAGACACTTTGGCCATAACCCTCACAGCTCTACATTTTCCTGTGCAGTCCTGGGGGACAGTTCTTCCCATTCCCCTACACATACTGGTTAACCTCCACCAGAAGAGCCACCTGACCTCTTCCCATGTCTGACTTGCTCAGAGGGAAGTTTCACACATATGGACTGGATTCTTGCCCTAGTTTGGTCCCATCTCTTCTACCTAATGGAGAGTTTCACAGGATTTGCATGAATGTACTTACCCTTCTGTCAAATTTCATAGAAATGAAATGCCGAAATGAATGTAAAGGACAACAGAGGCTAGTGTAAGATTGGATTCCAAAAACAAATGGAGAACAGCCTTGAATTTTATCTCTCTTAGATCTGTTTTTCCATGTATTATCTTTCATTGTGCTACTATGATATTGTATGTTCATGATATGTATCTCTATTGCTGCCATTTTGTTCCTGAGCTAAGGATAAGCAAGGAAGAAACTTTTTTCTCATAGATTGTTATCATCTGTACTAATAATAATAAACATAGGATTTTTTTCCTGCTCTTTTATGTTGCTTTTAAAATCTTTTGGTGAAAATGAACAAATTTCAGAAGTTTTTGCTTAATTTTCATCTTAGGATGTAGCTCTAAGTGTAAAAATTGAAGATTTTGCAATATAAAAGAGCAATATAAAAAACAAGAAAAGTATCTTTTCCAGCTTATTGTTCATTCACAAATTAAGGCTAAGTTTCCTTCTCTTTTGCCTTTTCATAATTATACTTTTTCTGCCAAGAATCCATTTTCCAGTCCTAACTCCTGGTCACATGCTTAGATTTTTATTTCCTTTCATTCAGAATAAAAAAAAAATGCTGGATATTTGAATGAAACTTTTGAAATGTTTGTAATGAGAGGTAAATGCCTAATAATTTAGATTCTTACCGTGTCTAATGTTAATTTGATTTCATGCATTTCTATAAGAATACATCACTTTTTTAAAAATCTAGAATTGCCTTTTTCTGGTATTCAGCATCCTGCAAGTGTGCCAGTGTTTTTGGAGGATTTTTTTCCACTTGACCTATAAGTCTTTCTGTTTATGAAATGAGAGGAAAAAACATTGAGAGAATTCCCTGATACCAAAAGTACTTTCAGTAAATTGTGATGAATGAGTGCTTAAAAATGTTGATATTAATATTTGATCATTACATTTCTCTCTAAAACTAAGAGATATAAGTGTGTAAGTAAGCTCAGTATCATGAGCAGAGCAGTTAAAAATGCAAGTTCCTGTATATGCTTTTTGAACTTACAGTTTCTAACAGAGTTATCTTTATTTTCCAGTGAAGGCCGGGTCAGATACATCTTAAATAAAAACAGTTTTGTAATTGATATTCCATTGCCATTTGCGGGAAGATCATCCGATGAGATATGGACGCCGCAGACTGTTAAAACACCTCCTCTGGTAGTGGAGTCCATGGGAATAAGTGTGCCATCTCAGGAGTACAGAATCCCAAGATTTACTGTTCCAAAATCCTATCCTTTCCGTGTGCCTTTGCTGGGCAAGTTGGAGGTCTCTGCTAATGTGCACAGCAACTATTACAACTGGACAGCTGCGTACACCGTGACCAACAGCACCACAGAGAGAGCCACCAGCATCAAAGCTACCTACAACACAAACGCAGATTCAGTTCTTGAGCTGCTTTCCTACAGTGTGAAGGGTAAGAATGTTTGCTAATACTGTAATGTTTGCACACCTACTTTAATTATTTTATTTCCCTTTTATCACGTGCGGTACATTCATTTGCCTGCACGCATTTAAAGGCAGGTGTTGCACAATCTCAAATCACTTTCTGTTTTTTCTTAAAGATGTGTGTCTGTTTATTCAGGCACTGAAGGTGAAGTCAGTTCAATTCAGTAAAGACTTTTAGAGCCCATATTTTCCTGGATATTCCTTACTGAAGAAAAAATGTCCTTCAAAACTGAAGGCATGATTCTACAAACACTTGTGTAGCTGTTAAGACAAGTGTAGGTGTATGTGTAGGTATTCCAACAATTTATTTCTCAGATTATTTATATATGTATATATATAATTGCCTTATCATTTATCTGTGCCCTTATTTTGCCATAAATGTTATTTTTAAGTTAGTTCCCCTAAAATTGCAGTTTGAGTTCTCAAACTGCAAAAAGACAAACTGACTTCATTTTCTTCTAAACTCCTCACTGGGACTGGGGCATGATAAAGAAAACACTAAAACCCAGAAATGTTAGATATGAGCTATTCTTGAGTCCATCTTCTTATAGAAGACATAACTTTGTATCATTTCACATTATTTTATTTAGTTGTGTAGAGAAAAAGTTTATTTGTAGTTCAAAACTTTAGCTTCAAATATCAAAATGGTAGCCATTTTTACAGAAATATTTAGTGTTTACCAAAACACTTAGGCCTTTAAAACAGAATGGTATAACAGTAACTGCAATTCAAGCAGTAGCAGAGAAGTTCAGTGGCATTAGATGAGTTCTTAAAGACAAAAAGGTACAGAAGGACTCACCTTTTGTCTCCTTTTTCTTATTTCAGGTTCTGGAGAAGCGTCATATAACAGAAATGGATTCATCTATGCATATGAAAATCACCTGCAGCACAGAGCCTTAACATCAGTTTTTAAGCTGTCTGGCAGAAAGAGTTATAAACCTACTCCAGTTGCAAACTACACCTTATCACTTACAGCATCAAGTCCTCTGGGTCCTCAGCTTTCATTTTCCAGTGATATTGTTTCTGAAAAGATTAATAACATGAATACCAATAACGTGAAAATGGAAGGGCAGCTGGAAGTGGCTTCTGTGTTTGCAAGAAGCATTTACACTCTGTCTACCACATACAATGAAAAGCGACAGGTTTTAGAAGGAAAATCAAATCTGAAACTGGATTCTTCTTACCTTCAGGCTACCAATCAGATATCTGGCAGATACAGTGATGGTTCATTTTCCATTACTTCAGTTTCTGATGTACAAAACGGACTATTAAAGAACACAGCTTCACTGAAGTGTGAAAACAGCCAGCTGAAAATGTCATCTGTAACCAACGGGAGCTATCGACATACTGCAGGTGTCAATAAGCTTGAAATAATTTTGTCAAAGAAGATGGCAGCACTTCGATCCGAGTACCAAGCCACTTACAAGCAAATCCAGTATTTCGCGTTGTTTGCAGGTTCTCTCAATTCCCAGGATCTTGTTTTCAACACTGATATCTCCCTGACTGATCAGAAGAATCGAGCTGCACATAAGTCATCACTCAATGTCAATCGGTACGGTCTGGCCAGCAGTGCAACCACCAACGTGCAGCTGAGTCCCTTGGCAGTGCAGAGCGAAATGAATGCCAAGCTTGACACTGCTGGAGGCTCCATGTCCCTGTCCTCTTCCGGGCGCTATGGGAAAAACAACGCGAAATTCAATGTGGGTGGAAGAGTGAGCCTAACAGAAATAACACTGGGAAGTGAATATCAGAGTACGGTTCTGGGTATGGACAACAAACATGTTTTAAACTTCAGAGTTAATAGAGAAGGACTCAAGTTTTCGAATAATTTGCAAGGATCATTCAAAGATATTAAGTTGGAGTACACAAATGATTTGAATATTCCAGGCTTATCCTTAACGTTTGTTTCAAAACTAGACAACAGCTTCAGCTTTGACAAGTTCCATAAACACGTTTTTGACCTTCAACTGGAGCCTAGCTCGCTAACAGCTAAACTGAGCAATAATCTTAAATACACTAAAACAGAAGTTTCCAACAAAGCAGAACTCCTTCTTGAGCCTCTGAATATGAACTTGGGTGGCAACATCAGAGGAGCCCATGGAACAGATGAAATAAGGCACTCCTACACCCTCACGTCTGCTGGTCTAACTGCAGACTTGAAAACAGACACTGTGGCAAACGTTCAAGGCACATCAGTGAGTCACAGATTTCATCTGGATGTGGTGGGACTTTCTTCCTCAGCTACCATGAACACAAACTGTGATTCCAAATCTCTCCGTTTCACCAATGCTGTGCGTTCCACTATGGCCCCATTTGTCATCACCGCTGACGTACACACCAATGCCAATGGAAAGCTGGTTGCCATGGGTGAGCACACCGGAGACCTGTACAGCAAATTCCTGTTTAAAGCAGAGCCTCTTGCTTTCACTTTCTCCCATGATTACCGAGGCTCTACCAGCCATAGCTTGAAGTCTAGAGGAAGGTACACTACGCTGCTTGACAACAAAGTTCATATGCTTTTTACTCCATCTGAGCAGTCCAGTGCCTGGAAATTGAAAAGTCAGCTAAACAAAAATGTATATTCACAAGATTTCAGTGCATATAATAACCCAGAAAAGATCGGTGTGGAACTTAATGGAAGAGCTTTAGCAGATCTCTCTGTAATGGACACATCAGTCATACTACCATTAACATCTGAAGAAGTTAATTTAATTGATGTATTGGGTCTCAGGGACAGCGTATCGGAGCCTCAAGAATTCAGCATCTCTGGCTTTGTGAAGTATGACAAAAATAAAGATATGCATGTTATTCGCCTACCCGTCTTGGAAAATTTGCCAATTTACTTTGAAAAACTCAGGGGCACCATTCTATCCACACTGCAGGCCGTACAAAGTTACCTGAAGAACATAGATGTAGAACAACACATGAAAAAATACAAGGCAACTTTGGACAAACTGCCACAGGACATTAACGATTACATGGACAAATTAGATATCAAAGGCAAATTTAGCAGCATGAAAAATAATTTTGTTGCTTTCACAAAGGACTACAGAATAACATCTGATGATCTCCAAATTATGCTGGAAAAAGCCATGGAAAATCTTCAAGAAATACTGTCTCAGCTGCAGATCTATCTGATAAAAATTGAGCAATACATCAAAGACTGTTTCGAGCAGTGTGACATTAAAGCACTTATTGTACAGCTTCTTGATCAAATAGTTGAAACAATGACAGCTCTAGATAACAAATATCAGGTAAGAACAACTGTAATCAACATCATTGAAAAATTGCGGGTTTTTTTCCAACAATATGATCTTAACAAAATCGGAAGCAACACTTTGGCTTGGATCAAAAATATAGATGATGAGTACGAGATTTCAGCTAGGATACAGGAAATCCTAGAACAACTCAAGATTCAGATTCAAAATATTGATGTCAGACGCATTGCAGAAAATTTGAAACAACAGATTAAAGCATTTGATGCTAAAGAATGTTTAGAAAAATTTAAGCAATCTTTGCCAATCAAAAAAATTAATGAAATTCTTGAACAAATCAAAGACTTTATTCTAAATTGGATAGAGGAATATGAAGTATCTGAGAAGATCAGCGCTTTCCGTGGTCATATGCACAAACTGATTGTAAAATATGAAATTGATAAGCAGATATATTTTTTAATTGACAGAATGATAGAACTGCTTAACAAGTACAGAATAAAAGAAACTGTCCAGAAACTGACCATCTACTTGCAAAATATCGATGTGAAGTCATGCTTTGATAAAGTTATTGCTTTTGTTGATGATGCTGTCAAGAAAGTACAAACCTTTGATTATGAAAAGATGATAAAGGAAGTCAACAAGTTCCTTGATATGGTTATTAAAAAGCTCAAGGCTTTTGACTATAACCAATTTGTTGATGACACAAATAACAAAATTCGAGAAGTGACACAGAAAATAAATGAGGAACTCAGAAATCTAGAACTTCCACAGAAAGCAGAAGCACTGAAACAGTATATAAGAGATTTTAGATCCGTGGTTTCAAAATACATGGAACAACTAAAGGACACGAAACTTGCTGCAATAATTAACTGGCTCAGGGAGCTCATTGACTCAACAACATTTGCCAATCTCAAAGCCAAGGTAAATGAACATCTGGAAGACCTGCGAGAGAGGATTTCTGAAATGGATATTTCCCAGGAATTCCAGTGGTGTCTTCAGAAGATAAGCCAATTCTACAATTCTGTTGTCATATACATTTCTGACCAATGGATCACAGCTTTCAAAAAAATCACTGTGTTGGCTGAAGAGTATGATCTAAAAAATTGGGCTGAAAATCTAAAACAGTTTGTTGAAACTGGATTTAAAGTCCCTGAAATCAATATGGTTATAGTCACTATACCTGCCTTTGAGGTTAGCCTCCAAAGTCTTCAGGCAGCAACATTTCAGACACCAGAATTCATTGTCCCACTGACTGATCTCCATATCCCCTCCTATGAGATCAATATTAGGAAACTAAAGGACATGAAAATTCCAATGAAATTTACTACCCCAGAATTTAAAATTCTAAACACCATTCCAGTTCCTTCCTTTACAATTGACTTGATTGAGATTAAGTTTATGATTGTGAGAGCAATAGACAAATTCATGTCTGCTGAATTTCAGTTACCATCTATCGATGTCTTTTTGAAAGATCTGAAGATGAGAGATATGTCTTTTTCTGACATTTCTTTCCCAGAAATACGAATGCCTCAGTTTCAAATACCAGAATTATTGATTCCAAAGATGAATCTAAATGAGCTCCAGATTCCTAACATAAAGATACCAGAGTTCCAGCTCCCACGTATCCCACATACTGTGAGTGTCCCTACATTTGGCAAATTGTCTGGTGCTTTCAGAGTCACCTCTCCATTCTTCACACTGTCTACACAAGCTGAGCTTCGTAATACTACAACATCTGCAAACAGTCCAGAATTTGTGAGCTCCATTTCAGCTCAAACAACATCCAAATTAGACTTCCTAGTTTTTAGTGTGATTTCAGATTCACGTCTCCTGGCCCCTGACATGAAGCAGCTGAACTTTAAAAATGCCATGAAAGTCAACCATAAGTTCCTTAAAGTTGATCACACCAATGAAGTGGTATTTTTAGGGACCTCGGTAGAAGGTGAAGCTGAAACTAGAGCAAACTTCCATACAAAGAAAAATTCAGTAGAACTACAGAATAATTTGATGGTTAAACTGCAAAGAAAAATTTGGATGCAGAGTGGAACGGCATATTCCCACAGACTGAATATTCCACAAGCAGATTTCTCCAGCCAAGCTGATCTGGTCAATAACATGACAACAGAGGTAGAAGCAGGATACATATCATTTACCTCTGCTGGTAAAGGAAACTGGAAATGGGCTTCACCTAATTTCTCCGATGAAGGAACTCATGATTCACATGCCACTTTCAAGGTTGAGGGCCCCAGTATTACATTTTCTGCCACCAATAGAATAAATGATAAGTACCTGAAAGTCAACCAAGCTATGAAATATGAATTTCATTCCTTAGTGTCTGCAGCACTTCAGATTCAGTCTGAAATTGAGTCACAGCGTGTGGGACGTAGCCTTCTGAATGTGAAAGGCACAGGAGAGCTTCTAGGAATGGAAGTAAAATTAACAGGCTCTCACAATGCTCGGCTCCATGGACGGATTACTGGAACTGTAAATAATGAGCTTTCCTTCTTGGCAAACCCTTTTGAAATTCGTCTTTCAACAAACAATGATGGAAATGTGAAAATCAGCTTCCCAATGAAACTGACTGGCAAAATTGACTTCCTGAATAACTATGGGTTTGCCCTCAGTTCTGCTGTTCAGCAGGTCAACTGGCAAGCTACTGGCAGATTCAATCAGTACAGATATTCCCATAATATGTCTGCTGGCAGCAATGATGACAGAATTGAAGCTCATATCGAAATGAATGGAGATGCCAACCTGGACTTCCTAAATATTCCTCTAACCATTCCTCAGATTCCCTACATTGGAATCAAAACTCCTCAGCTGAAGGATTTTTCACTGTGGGAACAGGCAGGCCTGAAGGAATTATTGAAGACAACAAGACAATCCTTTGATTTAAATTTGAATGCTCAGTATGAGAAAAACAAAGATATGCATGTAATACCACTTCCTTTAGCAAAAGTGCATGAAGTACTTAATAAAAACATCCTTTTGTTCAACAAGCACTTTGAGAAAGGGAGAAATGCAGCTTTAGATTTTCTCACAAAGTCATATAATGAAGCCAAAACAAAACTTGAAAAATACAAAATACAAACATCACTGAACAAACTACCAAGGACCCTCAAGATTCCAGGATACACCATTCCAATTGTGAATATTGAAGTGTCTCCTTTCACTGCTGAGATGCCAGCCTTTGGTTTCACGCTTCCAAAAGAAATAAGCACAAGAGGATTCACAGTCCCCTTTATTGGCTTTTCAGTTCCATCTTACACACTAGTCGTGCCTTCTGTTGAGCTTCCAGTCCTTCATATCCCCCAGGATCTACGCACTCTAAAGCTTCCCAGATTCAGAATCAACAGCTCAGCAAACCACATCTTAGTTCCTGCCATGGGTAATATTACTTATGACTTCTCATTTAAATCCAGTGTGATCACTTTAACTGCAAATGCTGGGCTCTTCAATCAGTCGGATATTGTTGGACATCTCAGTGTCTCATCCTCTTCTGTCATTGATGCTCTGCAATTTAAGCTGGATGGTTCAACAAGTTTGACAAGAAAAAGGGGGCTAAAGCTGGCCACAGCATTGTCCCTGAGTAATAACAAGTATCTAGGAGGAAACCATGATAGCACTATCACTCTCTTAAAGAGAATCATGGAAGCTTCAGTGGCAACAAATATAGAAGTCAATACACCAGTTTTAAAAATGAATTTCAGCCAAGAACTTTCTGGGAATACGAAGTCTAAACCCACTGTTTCCTCAGGAATAAAATTAGTGTATGATTTTAATACTCCCAAATATGGTACAAGTGCTAAGGGAGAAATTGCTCACAAATTTGCTTTAGAAAGCCTTACATATTACATATCAGTAGAATCTTCTACAACTGGAGATATTGATGGAGTGTTTTACACTGGAAATGCATTTTCTGGAAGTTTAGACCATGAGGCAAATGCTTATCTGAATGCTAATGGAGCTCGATCATCCCTCAAGTTTGAGGCCCTGTCTAAAGCAGACGGACTCTGGATCCTTGAAATCAAAGAATTACTAGCAGTTGAAGCATCTACCCGTCGCATTTATGCAGTCTGGGAGCACAATGGGAAGAACTATGCAGGATGTACATCCTGCTTCAAAACAACGGGGACTCAGAGATGCAAAGCAACCTTAGAGCTGGCTCCTTGGGATGTGTCAGCAGATCTTCAGGTTCAAGTCATTCAGCCAAATTCCTACCTGGGCATGGCATCAGTTAATGAGGTTGTTGTAGTGAAAATCAGTCCTGCAAACCAGAAAGCTGACTGGAAGGGTGAAGGCCAAATTCAATCATTATCTCTCAGTCATGATATGCAGTTATCAAATGAAAAATCAAAGGCAAAATTTTTTATTTCTGGATCTTTGGAAGGATACATGAACTTCCTCAAAGACATCAAGTGTCCCATTTCTGAGAAGAGGTTATGGGATATTTTGAAGCTGGATGTAACCACCAGCGCTGACAGGAAGCAGTACTTGAACGGCTCAGCCTCCCTCGTGTACACAAAGAGTGAGGATGGTTACTTTTTCCCAATACCTGTGAACAAGCTGACCGATGGCTTCACTGTCACTATTCCTGAGTTACACCTAAAGGCCCCAAGCCCTGTTCTCAGCACTCCAGAGTTCAGCCTTCCTTTCACCACTCTCCAGGTCCCAGCATACACCATTGACATGCGCAACATAAAAATTCCACAGACACTAAGCACAATGCCATTTGATGTCCATTTACCCACACTGCCAAAACTAAGATTCCCCAAAGTGGATGTAGGTGCAAATTATATTACTTTAGAAGAATATAAAATGCCATTTTTTGAGGTGACAATACCTGAATACCAAATAACTATGTCTCAATTCACCGTACCAAAGAGTGTTTCATTTGGCAGTTTTTCTGTAGATCTAGATGAAATAGCTAATAAAATTGCAGATTTTGAACTTCCTGCAATTACCATTCCTGAACAGAAAATTGAGATACCTCCTCTGAAAATATCCTTGCCTGCTGGAATTTACATTCCATCATTTGGTGCCTTGACTGGATCTTTCAAAGTGTCTTCCCCTTTGTACAATGTCACTTGGAGAACAGACTTGACAAATAAGAAGGACTCTTTTGAACATTCCATTGACTCTACCTGCAGCTCGACATTGCAATTCCTGGAATATGACCTGAATGGTAAGACATTAAAATTCTAAATGCCATGATTTTGGGGAAAAAAAATTATTGTAGAGTAGGCTTTTTTAGATCTTTTTTCCTGAGGGCTTTGCATATGAAGGTGTTTCTGTCTATTTATCATTGACATTAGATGACACTTCTTTCATCAGCAGCAGCATTTTTTCATAAATTACTATTAGAGTGTCAGTCAGTCGCTCTGAAGGCTAAAGACTATATATATGTGTGTCACATCCATGTTGAGATATAATGTAAATTTTAAAATGCTCCAGTCCAACAAATGTTTTAATATCTTTTTATTTGGGTCGTTATGGGCATTCAGTTTCTTGAAGCTTAATTTGACATACCGGTGAAATATTCCACAACTGGCCATCTAATGTACAACTGGATATGTCTTTTGTATTGTTTGTTGGTAATACACACATTTGAAATCTTTTTCACAGTTGTTTCAAACTATGAATATAAAGAAGGCGTGTTAGTTATGAAGACAACTGGCAGCTTTGCACATCGTGACATGAGTGCAAACTACAAGGAGAATCTGACTATTTCAGGATTTGGGTAAAGATTTGCTTTCATAATACAATTTTTAGTAGACATAATTGTTAATGATGTGTAGTTGCTTTGATCTCTAATGCCCCAGGGTGCTTTGCAGTAATCGATAAGAACCTCTGTATCTACCCCACCATTATTGGCTCTGTCCTTTTCCTTCTCAAGGTAATTTTAAAGCTATTCCCCCTCAGGGTTTCTAGAACACCTTTTCTCACCAGCCCCATGTCAGAAAATCACTGAGACATAAACACAGTATTTTATAATCAAGCAGTTCTAGATCTAACCATCAACATAGTTGGGTTTCTTCCCAGTGGATCCCTCTGTCACCACAAGCCACTACAGAGTAATTTTCATTCAGAAGCGCCCACACCAGGGATTAGACTTGGCTCTCTTACTGCCTGTTTTGATCTTCAAGTATTGTGTTCATACATCCAAGGGACAGAATTGGTGAAGGCACCTGCAGGTAAATAGCAGTGCTTATACTTGTGTTGGTAGAAAAAGTGCAGTCAGTTTGTACAAATTTGGAGAAAGCTGACAATGGAACAGCTACAGGTTTTATTTTGCTACCCTAATTTAATGAAAATTCTCAACAGAGCTCATTATAGTTTTAGCAAAAACAGGAAAATTGCAGTGACATGAAGTTTTGAATGTGTCAGGATAAATTCTAAGAAATGTGGATAGTAAACCTTACATTTTCTTTTCACAATAAAGGCATTGTTTACATATATATATATATATATATACATGAAATTATAGGTGGTACTGTGTTCAGACATACAGCATTGGGCTTGTGCTTTGTGCATTGATTCATAGCTGCATATTTACTGTGGTTGCAGAGCCCTGGAGGACACTTTATCACTAGATATCATCAGCCCAACTTTCACGGATGTTCATGTGCGTTACCAAGAGAATGAAAATAAATCATTTGGCTCAATATCCTCACCCTCAGCTGGGACCCTTGCTTATGTCATGGAAGCGGATGATGAAATTTTCGTTGCCAGAGTTTACTACCAAACTCAGGTAAGCTTGATATGAGCAGTAAAAAGCAAAAATGTTTGGTGTGGTCAGAGGAAAAGTTCCCTTTTAAATTTTGTGTGTGTTTATGTTGAGATATAAATTAAAAACAAAATAAAAACTATATTATCAGTAATTAAGGCTTTATTTCCTACATGGGCCTTTCCAGTACTAAAAGTATTATCTGTGTAAAGAGGTGTCTTCAACTCCTTCACACAGGTATTTTTTCCATCTCCTATGGTCAAGAAGGCATACTCATTGAAAGTGAAGAATGTGCAAAATCAGTTTTAGACAAGCTACCTATCAGGTTTAATAGATAGCCATCAGGCTACTTAGAATTACTACATAAGTGACCATTATAGAAATAAGGCCACTGGGAGAGGTTAGACCATCTGTGAAGTGTCATTTTTAATCCATTAATATGTTACAATACATGCTTTTATTATTGGCATACTACAATAATTTCAGAATTAAAATCTTACCTTCTAAAAATATATACTAATTTAGGGATCACAAGCAACTCATAATTCACTGTTTACTATACATGTAAATGTATTCTCATTTAAGGATTTATTAACTACTCTGAGTGACTGTCTAAATTGTCTCATTTATTTAGATGATTACAAAATTAAATCCTCTAATATTTTCATATGAAAAAAAATCCTTTTTGAATTCACTTTAATTGATTTCAGGAATGAGTAGAAGACTCATTTTCCCAAGTAATTCACCTGCCTTATGAGACATGATAGGTATTTAATACAAAGGAAGGAAAAATTTTATTTGCAGTCAGATATTAAAGAAGAGCAGACTAAGTTATGTTCTAGCCTTGCTCTTTGAAGAAGCTTGAAATAACTTGGTACAAGATAATTTCTTCCAATATAACCTTTCAAGATGAGAGCAGACAGACAACAAACAGACAGTCGACAAAAAATTGGAGAGTGTTTGTCTTAATAAATGATAAAATGAAAGATGCAACAACGAGAATGTTGAGATACGCTCATAAATAATGTTGGAGTTTTCTTACCCTGTTTTGTATTTTCAGTCTGCTCCCCAGAAAGACATTGACATACTAAAAGGTGAGATATCCGTCAAGGAACCTGACCAGATTCAAATGAAATTCAACTGGAATGAGGATGCTGCCAAAGACTTGCTGTTGGGTCTGAAAGAAAGAGTGCCTAAAATGACAAATGCAGTCTATAGGTATGTTAATCGGTACCATAAGGAGCATATGGGACTGGAAATTAGTGCTGCCACCTTAAAGATGAAGAATATAATGCAGAATAATGCTGAAAAAGCATATACTTTTGCTGCAAGTCAAATAGATGAAATAGATGCTCAGCTTCGCTCAGCCGCCAATGAAGCCTCTGACAAATATCAGGAGCTGAAGTTCAAAGCTAAAAGGCTTTATAGAAGAGCAGCAGATCAGGCTGAACAGTTTGACTATCAAAGAATAAAGGCAAAACTTTTGGATGTTTTAATTGACATAATAGAAGAGTACCACCAGAAAATAAAACACATAATTGACTCAGCCACTGAATTCCTGAAAACCACAAAATTCCAGGTCCCTGGGCTGTCTGAAAAGTACAGTGGTGCAGAAATATATGTCATGGCTACAGAGAAAGTAGCAAAAAGTGCTGATGTGTGCCTTTCAAAACTACAGGAGTACTTTGATGCCCTGATTGCAGCTATCAATGAGCTGGAAGTCAGACTTCCTGCTTCTGAAACAATTCTTAGAGGCCGTAATGTACTTGATCAAATTAAAGAAATGCTGAAAGATTTGCAGGAAAAAATCAGGCAGACATTTGCTACTCTTCAGAAAGCTGACTTTGCAGGAAGGCTTAAGCAACTGAAACAAGTAGTGCAACAAGTTTTTCAGAAGGTAGAAGAAATGGTTAGAAGCTTGCAATCCAAAAGTTTTGAAGACATCAAAGTCCAAGCACAACAGCTGTACAAAAATGCAATGCCTTCAGACTTTGTCCAGAAGCTGAGATCCTTGAGAAAAGATGTTACAAAATACATTATTCAGTTCAAAGACTTCATCGAGAAGGCATCCCAGGACCTCTCAAAAAAGCTGCACCAGCTCCTCCTCTACGTAAAGTCATTGCGGGAGGAATATTTTGATCCAACTACACTTGGATTGTCAGTGAAATACTATGAGGTGGAAGACAAGGTACTGCAATGGCTGAAGGATATCACAGATCTTCTCGTGGATTGGTGCAACATGAGGTTTGGATATCTTTCTGGCATTGTTATACGCCTGACAGAACAAGGAGGACAATTGCTGGAAATCTACAGTCTGGAATTTTATGACCTTATAACTGATTTTGAAGGAAAAGGAAAACAGAAGATCGTGGAACTCTCATCTGCTGCTCAGGAAAAAATCCGATCTTGGTCTGCAGCTGCTAAGAGGAAAATCGATGAACATAACAAGCAACTCAAAGAAAAAATTCGGGAGATCTATGGGCAGCTTAGTCAGTCCCAAGAAAAGCTAATCAGTGAAGCCAAGAGGTTAATTGATCTAACTATAGAAAATTACTCTGCTTTCCTGCAATATATCTCAGAGCTTCTTCGCCGGCTTGAGCAAATAACAGCCGAGAGCATAAAGCCGTACGTAGCTGTTCGCCCAGGAGAGCTTAGAATACAGGTGCCCATGTGACTGCCAGTCCATTTACCACATGCCCCAAAAAAGCACAGAGGCACTCAGGAATAAAGTGGAAATGACACACATACTGATTCATCAAGGCATTGAGAAAGGCTCCAGGAAATGGAAAGGAATGCAACAATTCGCTGTTGAACAACTTGA
This sequence comes from Vireo altiloquus, assembly GCA_013396875.1. Taxonomy (NCBI): domain Eukaryota; kingdom Metazoa; phylum Chordata; class Aves; order Passeriformes; family Vireonidae; genus Vireo; species Vireo altiloquus. Next base: position 320,840 of record VZRF01005926.1, on the reverse strand, counting down.
CACTGAGCAAGTGAGTCCTCAGGAGATTATGGAAAATATTCGGCAGCGCATGAAGACCTGAATGGACATGTAGTAGAAGAGAAGTAACAAGTTTCTACCAAAATGTATTTAAATATAACAGCAATCAGTATACTGGAGCTTCAGGTAGATATGTTTGAATCTGAATTTGTAAATGAAAACTTAATAATCTACACTAGGTTATTTTAATAAGCTTAATAAGCCAATAAATGAGTTCTTTATTACATTTTTGTGTCAATTTTTTTACAACTACTTTTACTTGGAACCTAGGCTTAATCCAACAATTTTCAAGGTCAATGGGAAGTCTTTTCTTTGATTTCACGGTATGTTGGATCAAGTTAATAATGTGCAATGCATGTTGTAAATAGTCACAAAAGCTATGGAATACATAGAATAAACAGGTTTTAAGATAAAGGTCACATTCATAAGCCAGTTGAAGGAAGACTTGGAAACGCATCTAATTCCCAGTATAAAAATACCTTCATAAATAAGTAACGAAAAGAGCATGTATAAAAACATGAATTTAAAAAATGGTAAATTCTGAAAATGGCATCAAAATTTGAAAATTAACATAGAAATATAAACATATGTAGAAATCCGATTCCTGGAAAAATGCAGATAATAATCCAAAGGTTTTCTTAATACAAATTAATTTATGCCTGCACCAGTTTTAAGACAACTATGCCAAGATTTTAGATGGGTTTTCTTTCTACTGGCTAATTTATATTTCAGAAATGCAGGGTTTTCTCACCTGTTTCCCCATGATATTTCTGGTTTTACTTTAAATTGTCTATCTTTTACTTATTGTGAGTTTAGTCAAGTGTCAAAGTTTCACAGACATCATTGTGTATGATGGGAGTCAAAAAGTTTTCCCCTGCTAGCCCGAAGCCTATCATTCATTTAAATGAATTTTCAGTTAAAGATGAATTTAATGCACGTTGAAGAAGTCCCTCACAAAATAAGACTATTTTCAAGTGGAAAATATGTTGACCTGCAATGGTGTGCTTTCAGCTGTTGGAAGAGTATATAGACAGTCCTGGAGAAATGCATGCTCAGGCTGAAATAATGTTGCCTCTTTGAGAATAAACTTTTTGACAAACAACACTAGAAAGTTTGTGCACATATCTGTTTTGATGCAATCAGTTCACTCTCTAATATGGTTGTTGGCTGTTCAATAATGGGAAAACAGAGAATCTACTTTCATTCCATGGTATGATGGAGTACATATGAGGAGCACTGGAGTACCAAGACTTTGATATCCCTATTGATAGATAATATTATTACGTGAGTAGCTTTGCCAGTAATGATTCATATCAGATAAGCTACTTTAACCCTGAAATCAGAATCTCACAAGCATGGTAGTATACACACACCTATCTAGCTGTCAGCAAGGGGGTATCTCTTAAAAAGTAAGGTGAATCCATTTTCTCTTCAGAGCTTTCAGCCATCACAATTACAGCAAAAATTCTCAGAATTAGAGGTAGAATAGTCCCCTGTGAACTATAAAATAAGTTTTGATTGTGAATAGAACCAATGCTTATGTCACCCTGCCCAGGGGACCGAAAGGTATAAAAATCCCTATTTACATGTTCTACTGAGTATCCTAGTAAAAGAGATGTTGGCTACAGAGCCCTTTCACCTTCATTCACAAGGAAACTGAAGCCTATGGGTCATCTGATCTTTATTGGATGTCAGATTGCACCACTCATTTCCCTGAATTTCACAAATGTTTAAGCACAACCAGATTTCTCAGACACTGACTGATTGTTGCTTCCCTTCATCACGACAAACAGTCCTGTGAAACAAAGGACAATAGAATAAATTATAATAGTTATGGGAGAAGAGAGATTTAAAGTTTTGTTTTCTTTTGTTTTCCCCTTCATGTCTACTTATTTCTGTCCATCATCCCTCGTTCTTGGAAGGATTATAAATTCTGAAAAAGGATTTACTTATAAGGAATGGGTTAACTTATTAATAAATATGCCAAATAGTATAAATACTGGCTCTTATTAGCAGAGTGAAGCTTCCCAAGAGCAAACACAATAGTTTGCACACTAAGCTGTGGTTAGAGGTTAGAGGAGATTTCCAAGACTCATAGCAGCATTGCTGCCAATTGGATTAAAGCTCTCAATCCTGTAATTGATGTGCCATCTTGTAGTCATCCCACACTTGGTCAGGGGAGGGCCTGGAAGCAGAACATTGCTCTCAAAATTGATCTTACTGGAACTTAGCTGTTTTGTAAATCCCCACACCAGAGAGGTCATCTCAAGCACCCCTTTGAAACTCGGGTAATATTTTGACACAGGAAGAGGTTGTTTATATTTGTGTGGATGTGTCCCACAAGCACATACAACCAGGTGTCAATTTAATTTCCATTCCTTTTCCTGTTGTTTGGTTGTTGTTGCTGTTTTCTGTCAGGATCTAGCAAATTTTAGCCTTATTTCCCATGTAGTATGTTACAGAAATATAGACAAAACCACAATTATTGAAATTGTGTTGCAATTTATGAAATGTTTGCAATATAATAATTTGTACTATTATTAGTTCTATTTTGGCTTCTTTTCAGTCTAGTTTATATTATAGGAAAGATTCTATTTACTTAAGTCTAATTGTGTGGGAGATAATAGGGAATCAGCAACTATCTGGGGCTCAGTGACACTGCTTCTTTTCTTTTTCTTTTTTTTCTATAGTCTTCATCATCTGAATTCTCATAAATGCCAGAGGGGCTTTTCTTTGTAATTTACAGCAGGTATCAGACATAGAGCAGAACTGGTTGTAAAAGTTTAATTACGTGAAACATTTTAACAAGAAATTGAGAGAACAATATGCCCTGCTCTAACTAAGTGATTGTAGAAATAACATTGACAAGAAACGTGTGTGTTCCTAAATGAAAAACTTTTGCAGACGTAGGACAGCAAAAATGTTCCAGAATTTTAGATTATGCAACCAACAAGAGCTGATCTTTTATTAAGTGATTTAAAAGTACATACATAGTTTGCTGCTTATACAGAGATTCTACACACTTATCCACATCCATGCACGCCATCAGCCACCTCTGGCTCTAAATTGTGCTATTGATACTTTTAGAGCAACTGCCATTGTGGCCTACTGATACCTTTCAAAATTTATATTAAAATATTTAGTTGTTCAGTAAGTGACACCAAAATTTGTACTACTCTTCTGCTGGCAGATTTATTGTCCAGGTGGGAAACCAGAATTTATTAAAGGCCATGCGGACATACAGAATTGCTTGTGTTCCATTTCTACACAGCCAAATCCTGGCCCAAATGAAATCGATAGCAAAATGACTATTGGCCTCAGCACGAGTAGGCTTTGGCCAGTTAGGTGTATAACTTGAGAAGCACTCTGGGATCCTGTAGGATAAAGCTATATTATTATCTATAAAAATCTACACAAAAATATCACTGAAAAAACACACAGACAAGAAAATTAATCACTAACAAATTTGGGACATACCAGAATGAAGCTTGCCTGCACAACATTAACCAGAGCTTCTTTATAAGTTTTTACCCAGTTTTACTTAGTATCACGGAGAAAGTCTGCCGGGGCCAAGAATTCTAGTTTCTGGTCCCAGGCCTTAGACATGGAAATATACACATACATCTCATCACCCTTTCCCTCATTTCGTTATCCATCCAAGGCGTTAAGGGAAACTGGGACCTTCTAGAATAAAAGCCTGTGTTGGATGTTTGCAAGACCCATCTGGGCAAATTCTTGAGCAGCACAATCTGAGTTAAAGCTTGCCTCTGTTTGGAGAAGTAGGTTGTACTACAGACCTCCCAAGGTCCCCTACAACCTGAGTTACTTTGTGATTCTCTTGTGACTAAATTGATATGGCTATAGGTTGCCATCTCTAACACTGTACCTACCCTTTGGTAAATGGTTTATGAGCAATTGGCTGCATCATTATTGTAATATATCATTATACAAAGACAGAGAAGTTTTATGGTATCCCTGCATCTAAACACATCCTCATTCTGATCGCAACCATGAAGCATCCTAAAATACCCTGAAGCATTCCAGCAACTGAAGCCTTCTAGGTTGGCTCTGTGTCTTTCCTCTTCTGTGCTTTTCACGTGAATTTCTACAGAAGTGCCCCTCTGCCTTATCAAACCACAGACACTTTCCCAACATGCAGGAACTGATGTTATGATTATTGCCATTCATATTCTGGCAGCGGGATTGTAGTAGTTAGAAGAGCAAACTGCACATCTTCTCAGCGTGGCTGGAGAAGGGTCCTCTGCTAGGCTGGGCATTGGCAGAGTGAGAGGATCAAGCACATGAGCAACAGTTCCACCACTAACTTGGGGAAGTAAAAAAGGTCATGCAAAATGCTTACACCATGCATCTGTTGTGAAGAATTTGCCAGGTGTTTGCTGTAAGCAGAGACCCACCACAAGTTATAACCTCATATTGATTTCCCAGCAAATGAATTCAAGGGGACATGTTAGAAACAATCTTGAATTTATGGATAAATCTATTAATCTACACTGCCTTTGAGACTCAAGGGGCAAGTTCTTGTCTCTGAACAAGTGATACGAACTAGCTCAAATATTATATAGCCTATAGGAAATATGGTTTGGAACAACTCTCTGTTCAAGTGTCCAAGTTTCCTTAAAGAGGGAGCCAAAAGCCATATGCAGCATAGGTGCCTGGGGGACCTGAGACTTGGTCTGAAGCAAGAAGTGAACTAAACACACAGCAGAGAGACCATGAAGAACTACATCTACTCTGCAAATGGCATGGTTAGATACTTAGAGGAGGCCACTGGGGTGAGTAAAGATGGTCTTAATTAAGACCATGCATGGGGAAAAGTATCAAACCTACAACTCTTTACAACTCTCTCTTCCTGCCACTTCTATTACACTACTGAAAGAGGCTGATGACTCCCCAGTTTCTGGGCAACCTGGTTATTCTTACAGGGATAATTCTGCTCTCATTTCTGTGCAGTTTTGACTAAGGATGGAAAAGAAACAGCCTCCATACCATACTTTTCTTTCCCCATGTTTTCACTTCTACCACTTCCTCTGTCACAGTCAAGATGTATTCCAATGTTGTTGCCAAATAGAAGAAAAAAGTTAACATACTTGTTATTTTGCTGTAGTTTATTTTCTGGTATTTGCAATGACTACAGGATTTTATTTCTAAAAAGCTTGGTAGTGCTTTTATTCAGAACTGTTTTCTGTAGGAAGTGTTTTATGGATATCTTCGTATTCAGCTCTACCACTCCTCTGGGAACATTGGTAATTGTAGTTCTATTGGTAGGTTTCATCTATGGAAGGTTTTTTGCATTGGAAACCTCAGAAATAGTTTCATCTGCTAACATGTTGTTTTGTCACCAGTCTCATAAACAGCCCCACACAGTGCCCACCACTCAGTCTGAAAGGTCATTTGTTTCTTTCCTTCTAATATCTGTAATATTCCCAAGTTTTAAATCAGTGACTCACCTGGCTGAAAGTGAAGATCCAAAGCCAGTTGGATGCTATTAGGCCCCTATGCTAGGTCACCAGTTCAAACTTCTGCATTTAGCCAGAAACTCCCCATTTACCAGGTATATGCTCACTCCTTTATACTTCACAATCCCCTTGAGACTGCATCATATTATACTGCTAAAAAGGAAGAAAAATGGAAAGGTGGTATCACTGTCTCTGAAGTTCAGCATAGATGTTAATTTAATTTATTTCAAGATTGCTATCTTTGAATGATCTCAAAGAGACAGTGGATTAAAAAAAAAACTCTGACCAACACCTACTACCTCCGTGCTGCATGACGCTTTGAACAGACATTTCCCATTGATAGCAGGTTGTTTGTTTCTCCGTAATACTCTTTCCGAGTTGTTACTATATTTGTTTATTTAATAAGCCTTTGTTTTTCTCTATGGAAATGACTAGTTTATAACTTCTTGCAAACAATATGGACAGTTATGAAAAGGCATTTCATTTTAAAGCTGCAGAAGAAAAATCCAGCCAAATCTGAAGGAACACACATCTCTCACACATAGCCCATATTCCAGCAGTACAACTCCCACAAAGTCTCTCTCACAGACACATCTGTCTATACGTGCGAACATCCATGCAAACACAAGCACACGTACTATGTACATTACTGTCAAGTTAAAAGCATAAAGTTAATCCTTAATCCTTAGGTCATCCCCTTCATTTCAGCACATTGAGCCAGCCAAGCCTTCCCAACACGCCTGTCAGCAGTAAGCTGACATAACTCTTCCCACTCAGGACCCATTAATTCAGCAGTTTCACCAGTGGTGTTCCACTAGGTTCATCTTCCAAAGCTTCAATTTTTGTTTAAACACAAAATCAGAAAGTTACAGATTTTGGGTCCTGCAGCTTTCCTCTTTTATTTTGCACTCCATTTCAGCTGGAGTGTGAATTCATTGCACAATTATGTAAAGTGATACAGTTGATCTTAGTCAACAATGGCCAGTTCCTCCTCCAAAAGATTTGAGCTGAAATTTTCCAATCCTTTAAGAAACACACTTTTTTAAAGAAAAATTTTGTTGCTGTTTTGCTAGTCCAGTAATGACCTAGTGACTTCTTCGTGGCCATGTGTATGTAGGTCATCTGCACTCTATGTCATCCCTCTTCTGGTTTCCACTGAACATCACTATCTTTTTCCTTTTTACAAATCTTGATGTATACCCCATGTCTGACTTCCCTTAAAATGTTTTACCCATTGTAGAGACAGGGTCAAGTTTTAATTGCTCACATTCTGAATTGGGGTTCAGTTCTTAGGCTAGTTTTTATCCACTGCATCATTCATCCACCTCATTTTCTAATACATTAGTTTCCCATGAGTAAAATGGGAATTATACTTCTCTGCTTTTCAATGGAATTGTCAGAATGAAACTAACTCTTGACCTGGATATACTCTGATAAGTCTCATAGTGCTGAAGATCACGAAGTAGATAGACACACGGTAATGTCAACAAGAAATCAAGATACATGTATTGACTTCTCTCTCCCATCATCATGTTTATTGTTTTAGTAACTCGGAGTTGATTTCATGTGCTAAATCACTCAGAAACACTCTAGTCCACCCCAAAACCATCATACATACCAGGCATCAAACATATAACACTCTCATACAGATAAATGATCCGAGGACTGGACTCAACGGCTGCTAGCAGTTAATTTATATCGTGGTTTCACCATAAACTTTTAACTTTGGAAATAATCTGCCACCCGTTTCAGTTTTTGGCTGCCACATAATGCACCTTTGTGAAGTCACTTTTCTGTCTAATAGAGATGTTTCTTTTAACGGGTGAACATTTGTTTAAAAATAACAAATAGTAATCTCATTTACCGTTCACAAAAAGCATTCTACTCAACTGTATGTAACCAAGTTCCATTTCATCTGGTTTAATGTTTAGCAAGGCATGCAAACTAGTTGATATTACAGGGAGAAGATGATTTATTTAAGAAGATTACATTACTCTTTTTTTTCCATTAAAAAACAAATAATTGCAACCAAAAAAAAAAAGTGTTTAAAGTAGAAAAGCATAGCCTGCAAAGATTGATACTGAAAAGTCAGCGCATATTGGAAAGTCTGATGCTAAGCTCAGCTGCTTCTTCACCCTGTCTCCACTTCTGTTCTGGGTCTGGTGTGCAGCCAGTGTCTGTTTCTGAAGCCGAGTACTCCCATAGTGATTACTGATATCCCCCATAATGTAGTTAGCAGATAGCCCATTCGTTCCGCTCTGGATAAGGTTGCAACAGAACATTTTAAGCACACTTTATTCCCTTGGGGAGGATAAAATTTAGGATATATATAGATATAATATGTAATGTGCAATGCCTAATATATACATTTACATGTTATATCTACCTGTTTGTACTCTCCCTGTGACAAGAAGTTGAACAAGAGTCAGCAGTATGGTCTTTTTACCCAAGAAGGCCAACCACATACTGGGAAGCTTTAGCTAGCAGGTCTGCGAAGAGATCCTTCTCCTCTATTTCGCATTTGTGAGACCACATCTGGATTACTGTGTCTGGTTTGGGAATTCCCAGTGAAAGAGAGCCATGGACATACCAGAGTGAGTTCAGCAGTGGCCAGCAACCCACTCAGGGGGCTGGAGCATGCAGCGTGCAAACAAGAGGTAGATGGATGAGTTTGCTGAGTCTTAAGAGGAAAAGGCTGAGGAGAGACATTATTTCTGTTTTCCATGACCTGTTTCATGACTACAGAGAAGACACAGTCAAGCTCTTTTCAGAGCAGAAAGACAAAAAGCAATAAATAAAAGCCATAGGAAGGATAAAAAAAAAAATTACCCTGTGAAGAATAAAACTCTAGCACAGATCCAGGAGAGGTTGTGGAATGGATCTTTTTTGGACATGTTCAGAACTTAGATGGGAACAGTCACAAAAAACTTCATCTGACTTCAAAATTCAACATAACTTCCAAGTTAGTCCTACTTTGTGTAGGGATCAGATGATCACAAGAAATACCTTACACTCTGAATTACTCTATTTCATGATAAGACCAAAACCCTGTAGGCACCCCAAAAACCGAGAAAAGCTGTGAGTTCACACCTGTGGCAGAGATTTCTCAAAGGAAAGCTTAGTTATGAATGTCCTACACAGGAAAATCTTCCAGTGGAACTCACATTCAACCATGCAACACAAATGTTCAGCACTTGAGCTCCCAAAGCTATTCAGTGTAATGTGAATACTCCCACTCACATTGCAAGTCACAGAAAATTGCCCTACACGACATTTAGTAGTCATAGAGTCCCTGCTTTGCTGCTGTTATCTTCAACACATGTAGAAATTGTTTTGGTGGAAAGATGGGCCAGTAAATATGATCTTTTGACGTAATGCATTCCTCTTACTCATTAGATGCCTTTTTGAGATTAATCTAAGAATGTTGCTCTTGCAGTCAACCAGATAACACTTCTTTTTTCTTTTGGGGAAGGGAGGGATGAGATGTCTACAATTTTCTTGGCTAGAGAAACTCTGATACTTTTATGCATTTGAGCTTTTGTTCTTAAAATAAACACATAAACTTGGCTTAAAGTAAGAAGTAGTAGAATTTGTTTGTTATTAGACTGCACTTGTGATTAGAAGAACCATTAACCAGCAGCTGTTCTTATGCACTCTGTGAGATGACCACACTTTCTCCACATATTTTGGAGGGCAAGAATGGCATGTGCTATGATGCTAAGGATCTCACAAATGTCAAGGATGCCTTTTAAATTACATTTACTGCTCTGTGTTTCTGCAGCCAAAGAAGCACTGTAGGAAAACAAGGAGACCCTGAGCGAGACAAAAAGCCTATGTCCAATTATATTTACCTCTGAGCTTGCCTTCTGCTATCAGGTTGTCAAGTTGTTTTCTTGGGACGGTGTCCTCTCAGAGAAAAAATACACAAAAAAAGACTATTCATGCAAACACGCACATTTTCCTAAGAGTGTCTGTAGCACTGCTATGTGTGCACCAGAGGTCATGAACCTTTTTCAGAGGGCTGTAATTTCTTCAATCTCTTCTATTTAAAGTTGTTTATACTCTTTTCATGTCCCTTCACATACTTCCCTAGAAGCCTTCCTGCTTCTGGTAGGAAGCCATGGTGGATTTCCCCATATTTTTCCCTATGTTGGCAAGTGGGCCTGACTTTTAAGATCATTGAGACCTTTACAATCATTGAGTCCAACCATCAATCTGACACTGCCAAGTCCACCACTAAACATGTCCCTAAGTGCCACATCTAAATGTCTTCTAAATACCTCCAGGGATGGTGACTCAACCACTTCCATGGGCAGCCTGTGCCAGGCCTTGACAACCCTTTCCGTGAAGAAATATTTTCCTAATATCCAAACTAAATGTTCCCTGATGCAACTCAAGGTCTTTTCCTCTTGCCCATTCCTTGTTATTTGGGAGAACAGACTGACCCCATCCCCACCTCCTGTCAGGGAGTTGTAGAGAGCAATAGGATCTCCCCCAAGCCTCCTTTTCTCCAGGCTAAACACCCCCAGCCCCCTCAGCAGCTCCTTACAAGACTTGTACTTCAGACCCTTCACCAGCTCGTGCACCATTAGGCTCTCCCTGTTTCAGAATATCCAGCCTTCCTGCACTTCTTTGCCCTTCAGGCAGAGGCAGAATCCCAGCCAGCAGCACATTGTAGTGCTACCAGCAGCTGACAGCTCCTCACAGCCATGGACAAGGGGGCACCCCCACCTTGCATCTCTGTACCCCACCACAGTTCTCCTGGCAGCTGGAAGCTCTATTCACAACAAACCTGCCTGGAACAACTGAACAGACATCAAAGTAATGTCAAACTAGTTAGCTATACAGCTAATTTGTCTCTAAAGGTAAGAGTGATTCCAAATTGGGAAAATATCATTGGTATACAGATTTTAGGGTGCAAAACTCTTGTGCAACTGCAGTCAGGAAAGGACAGATTCAGGAAAAATGGAGAAAAACACAGATTCACAAAAAGCAGTGCAGCCCGTGGAAGCCAAAGAGTGGCTTTAGGAAAGGGTGATTATCCAAATGGTCGCTCATGATTAAGGCATCCTGTGCTGAAGAGTGAGACAGCAGCAGCAGCAGTGAGAGCTCTGGCCTTACGTTAGGCTCTATAAATACATGGATTCAAGGCATGAGGGAAGAATCTTAAACTGATCTTTTCCCCATATTCAGTCCACGTACAGACCTCACATTGTGGTTTGACCTTCACTGGTCCAAAAACACTTGAAGTACATTACTTTTGGCAGCTCTACAGTGGGGTCAGCAACCTCCAGCAAGAGCCAGTAACAAAGAGCTCAGGTGCAATAACATCTTAAATCACCACAGCTGCTTGTTTGGTGTGTGTGAGTCACAGGTCCAAGTGGATGAGTATAAAAACCTAAAGGTTAAATCTATATTAGTAAACTAAATAGTGTCAGGGCCATCAAGCCATCTGGAACAATCTGACACATCCAGAATATTAAACACTCTTAACCTCTAGCACAGGACAGCTGTCTGCATGTTGCCTGCTGGCAATGGTCCCTGGCCTGAGCTAAGTCACAAGCCATACCTAGGAATTGTTTGGGAGGTTGTTAGTTGATCTAGGCCAAAACCACACCGAGGGCTGTTCTAACAATTGAATAGTGCAGATGAGTACATTCCAGTGCCTGTGCCCATGCCTTGACACTGTTTAATTTACCAGAATACATGTACCCATAGTTTTCTGAATGTGTCACTAATCCATCTGCTGTCTCTAAGTATTTTGGTCTCTGAATTTATGTATTTGAAACATATGCAGCCTGCCAGTACCTCTTTACTCTACACATTCATAATTGGTGTGCTGGCATACAGCACCCAAAATTTCCTGCATAAATATACATTTTTTGATGACTGCAAATGAATACATCTCTACTTGGAAAAAAACCTTCCAAATTTGGTCAAGCCAAGCATATGTTCAGAACTGAAGCAGTCTGGAACACACATCGGGAATGTGTGATGGCATTAAGAGATCCTAAATACCAGAAGAGCAACAAGTTGGGCTTCTGAACACAGCACTTACATTTATTGCACAGGCTTTGATATTCGCTGGTTGTCAAGCCTCTGTAGACACCACTGTGGTCTGAAGAGTCTTGGTGCTTTTTAACCCATCAAATTTTGGTAAAATTCAGCAAGGTCTCTGGTTCTGGTCCCACAAACATGTGACAAAGGTAGACTTTTTGCACAACACTACTTCTGGAATTGCCTGAAGATTTTTCCATTTACTACCACTGGTTTCAGCACACTTCCTTTTCTACCCTGCCCTGCTTCTACCTTTCCCATGGACAAAGGCATGGGAAATGATAACTTAGGGATAGTAAGTGAAGAAACCTGAAAATCTGCAAAACAAGCCCAAAACGTAACTTTCCCCCTTTAAGTTGTTGGCTTCTTCTTTACTGTAATCTGCTTTCCTTCCAAATAAAACATGATTATTTTGAACATTACCATGCAACATGGTTTGATATCATTCAGTTAGTCCATTCTTATAACCAATCCTTGAGTAGGTCTCAGTTCTTTAGATATGTAAAAAAAAATCACCTTTCACAGAAAAGACATGGGCCACAGGTTGCTCCCCACCTCTCTGCAAGAAAGATTCGGGAGCAGGAAGTTTCTACCTTTCTAAATTTTTTCTCCCAGTTGTTTTGACAATGATAACTTTTAATGTTGTGTGAATAAATCCATTCAAATCTGGAGCAATGTTGGCTTGAATAAACAAGAAAAATTTCAAAAATAACCTTTCTGCTGTACATGTTCCAATAAACGGAGTCATGTTATACTCAATAGTAATTATGAGATGACCCTATAAATTATTGTACAGTGATTCATGTTATTCTATAGACTTTAGGTCATACACTTCATTTCAAGCTGAAAGTGCTGCAAAGGATATATTAGGCTCTAGAGGAAGCAGGGAAAGAATATAGTGTACACTTCATATTGGTATCACGGGAGACCTGGCTGTGAGAAAGCACTTTCCAGCAAAATATACTGAAATTACTGCAATGAACCTGAGCTGAAGAAGCAACTGCATGTTTCCTACTGATTTGAGAGAGAGAGGACCTCAGCTTGTCAGCAGAAGCATTGACTGGAATTAAATCTCCATAAATTCTTTGTCTGTTCAGCACTAGACAGAAGATTAAACATAATGACATTAGCATTTTTTAGGTTTTGTTTCAGAACATGATTTATGATGATGTGACACTGTATAAGAATTGACATACTTCATTTTCTCATAATTTTTTCTTCAGTCTACCTGAAAACACTTTCTGTAGGAGGCAAAAAGACCTAAATTTCAAAGGTGAGAAACAAGCATGAGCAACTAAAAGTGAACTATGTGTCCCACAACCACTTAGAATCTGAGAGTATGCTGGCCAAATCACATATCCCATCCTTCTGATTTTCTCAGCCATCTTTTTCTGTACCTAACCTGCATTCCTAGAGGAATCAGTGCATACCTGTCAGGTCTGCAGCAGCTAGAGAACCTCTCTCTGTTCAGCTGACTGACAAAAACCCAAACTTTGAGAATCAACAAAAGCTGGCAGGAGAAAGGAAGCCACCACTAAACTAGGAAATCTAGTTTGCCCATCTCAGTTCCTTTGGGTTTGAATTTTACTAATTCTGTGTTTTGCCTTTGATTTTAATTAACAGAGGGAAGTGTCTTGTTCCAGGAAAACATTTCTCAATTAGTGAAGATGAGCAGGTGGCTCCATGACCAATTTTCTCTCTACAAACACTGAGCAGAACCAAACCTACCTTTGCCTCCCAAATTCACAACATTGAAAACCAGACTTTTTTTCCACATCAGTGCTGGCTGGCTGGCCCCATCTGTGGGCTACTGAGACAATGCTGGGAGGAACTGGCTGCAAAACAGGTCAAAGACTCCAACAGGATCAGTTTACCCCAGCTCGTATCTTCCTGGTTTTCTCACACCTCTAATCACGTCACCATCATTCTGGTGTTGAATATATGGCAGGGAAAGGGCTGCCCCAAGGATGGCACTTGAAGCAGGCTGTCCCAGACAGGGCAGCTCGTCCAGCCTAACTCTTGCTTCCCACCCCACAGTGAGCAGAGCTCAGGAGAAGTGAGCTGTACGACCTTCCCTGTTTCCAGGGTTCCAACATCTCTCTCTTCTGTTTGAACTATAAAAACTGCTTTGACAACTTTGTCAACTTTTTTTTCAGATACACTGAAGTAGACAAGGTAAAAGTACCATGATAAATATGAAGATATTCAACATATACATGCTTATCTTTAAAAGTTTTTTTTACAATGGTGCAAGATTCATCCAATTGAACAGATCATACAACTATAATCTTCTTTTGATTTTGAGTTTGGCTATACTTTTTTGCAATTGTTGTATGCTCTTATGTATAGACACTGAATGATCGAAAAGGTTCATACAACACATTCTCTTAAAGTCTTTGTATCCATGTCCATGAACTAACGAAAGGAAATCAATAGCTGCATGATTTTGCAAAGTTGCATGTCGTGCACTTTGAACATCTGCTAAAAAATTGTTTAATGCAAGAGAAATTGCACAAGATTGCTTACTTAGCTAACAACTTAGTTTATTTAACTGTCTTAAGGCTGCCCCTGAAGCAGCTTGAGGGAGAAGGAGAGCTGCTGTAAACTTCTTTCTAAAGCTCTATCCTCTGCAGTTATCATCACAGTTAGGTTGATATTTATCAACAGATCTTTTTTGTTTACTTTCATGTTTTTTTATCATTTTTACGTTTGTCTCAGAAAAGTTTTTCAATGTTACAGGGACTATTTTTGACATTTGATGGAATGGCAGGCCAAACTCTGTCTCCACAAATGAGAAAAATCCTTTGTGGTAACAAAAATGGGATATGGTTGGATGCTGCGTGTGAGATTGAGGTGAAATTGCGCCAAGATGTTGCATTTCTGTACAAGCATGATCTGGAGTGACATCTGTAATTTCATCTTCGTTTTGTTTTGACTCAGGAAAATCAAATATTATGCAAAAATCCATTTTCACTGAGCCAAGGATTTCTAATTTNAATGGTGTCTAAGCTTAAAGCATTGGCTAAGGTCACTTAAACATTGGTCTTTGGTTAACGCACGGGCAGGATCACGTTACTTAAGGCAAACAATGAAGCGATAAGGCACAAGTATGATGTCTGATTTGGTTTCATATATTTTCTTTGGTTTTCTTTCTGATTCAAGGCACTGAGAACTATTTGTTCTTCGTGGTCTGATGTAGTTAAAATTTCTTATAGTTTGTATAAAATTCTGAATCTCAACACGATCTGCACCACGCTCTTGTCAACAAAATTCTAAGATATCAACAATTTTCGCAAAGACTCAAAGTTCACAATTTTTTGCATGCGTGACAAGAAATATTTGTCTTCTACCACAGTTCACGTCTGTGTGCTCGCTTCTCTGTTCTCGTAGTCTGTGTGTGTCTGTCGTCGATAGAGATTCACGTTTCTCGAAGGAATCCACTAGGGACTAGGTCTTGTGGAGATACAAGCACATCTTTTGTGTGCTTGTATACAGTACAAGCTTGTAACTGTGCCTTCTGGCACAAAAAAGTTCAAAATTCTCAGTTTCCAGGGTTCCAACACCCTGCAACAACAGGCAGTCCTGAAGGGCAAAGAAGTGCAGGAAGGCTGGATATTCTGAAACAGGGAGAGCCTAATGGTGCACGAGCTGGTGAAGGGTCTGAAGTACAAGTCTTGTAAGGAGCTGCTGAGGGGGCTGGGGGTGTTTAGCCTGGAGAAAAGGAGGCTTGGGGGAGATCCTATTGCTCTCTACAACTCTCTGACAGGAGGTGGGGATGGGGTCAGTCTGTTCTCCCAAATAACAAGGAATGGGCAAGAGGAAACGGCCTCGAGTTGCATCAGGGGACGTTTAGTTTGGATATTAGGAAAATATTTCTTCACGGAAAGGGTTGTCAAGGCCTGGCACAGGCTGCCCATGGAAGTGGTTGAGTCACCATCCCTGGAGGTATTTAGAAGACATTTAGATGTGGCACTTAGGGACATGTTTAGTGGTGGACTTGGCAGTGTTAGATTGATGGTTGGACTCAATGATCGTAAAGGTCTTTTCCAACCTCAATGATTCTATGATTCATTGCTTCCAGACAGATTTACTTTTTCCTCTTCAGAAGGTCAATGAGTTCAAGGCAGGTGTGAGAGCTGCTGCACAAAACAGCCAAAGGGTTACATAGTGCACCTTTCAGTGTGTGGTCCCACCAAATATTTTTGCATGCACTTTTAAGTTGGGCCTAAAATGGTTTCCAAAACAAGGTCAAGGGAATGCATTGGAAACTACTGCTGCCATCATTCAAAGAAAAAACAGCATCAAAACATTAAAACTGTGGAGTAAAATGTACCATATGTTCCTGCTTGTAATGACATCCAGCCTTACCTCTGGGGCTTTATTAGCCTGAAAGATCCAGGCAGCATGCAGAACACTTCTGCTGAAGTGCACTGGTCAGTCAGACGATGGCACTGCAGACCCAGGTCCACCGGCTGCCTCCTGCACTCATTAAAACTTGCTTGGCCGTTCATTATTCTGGTTTCATTCTCCATCCCAGTTTTCCCCTGGTTACCTGGTTGGAAACTGTACCCCCTGATAATTCATATGCTGGTGCAGACAGCCCATGGCAAACGTTGCTAAGAGAGGGACTGCCACCTGTTAAGAATCCATGGTTTGGGGATGCAGTGAAGTGTGCTCCTTTCCCACACTAGTATTTTAAAAGGTTATAGATCATGTGTGCATAATAGGCAGAACATTAGGTCACTTGTCTCACTTACAACAATAATCCGTTTTGATATGGGTCAGGCTGACACAAAGGGTCCACCCATACCAGATCTATTGACGAAACTGATCCCTTTCCCCCAAACTAATGAAATTTTCAACTAATGGGTACTTAAGTTAATAAAGTGTGCCACACATCTGCTAGAAGCCATTTGTAAAATAAAGCACTGGAGTTCAATTTTGAGAACATTGACATAATGTTTGAGTGGCATCCCACAGGGACCCAGCATGGCACCAAATTAAGGAGAGTAACACAATAAACGTGTGAGAAATAACGTTAGTATATAAACAGTAAGTAGGAGCTTCTCTTTCTTTAAAGGAAGTGTAATACTACTTGGGGTTCATACCATCACTAATGAATTGAACAGGACAAATCCTGATCTCCCCTCACAGCCAATGAGCAGTTGGACAATGACTTCAATAGGACCAGGATTTAACCTGGGGAATTATTTTGACGGAAATTGGCAACAAGCTGGTTCTTATAGCTAAAAAGTATCTTTTCACTGAACTTGTCATTACTCAAACTCTCCACTCCATTTTGTGGGGGATTTTTTATGAAGGAAATTGGAGGAAAAAACATTTCGGCGGAGTCCTAGAGATTTATTTTTTAATTCCTGAAGCTACCTCGCTTGATACAATCCAAGCTAAATGTTTCTTAGCAGCAACAAAGCTCTCCTTTTCTGTAGCCCTGGGGATAAAACACAGTAATCATTCTAGACTATCAGCTGAATTTTAGCAGTCCTCTTTCCTATGCCACTCACTGAAAACCAAGGAGCATCAAGGAATATCAGTGATTGCCTGCTCATGAGTGACATTGCTCTTTTTAAAAAAGGTACTTTACAAACATTGCATTGTGACAATTGGCGAACATTTTTGCACGAAAACATTTTTGATTTTAGAATTACATTGAAAAATGAAAAACAAGCAAGTTTGGATGGTACTACTCATAATCAATTTCCTTTTAAAAAAAGTAAAACGACATCTGAAAGAACACAAAAGATTTTTTTCTTTAACAAAATAAAATTATCTTACCTCTTGTAGTATTTCTGTCATATTTTGAAGAGGAAAAATTGCTACATTAGTAAAGCTAAAATTTATCTTAAAAACCAAGAAGGATTCATAGGTCTATTTACTAGTAACTCTTTTTCTCAGAGTTTATATAGGAGGGATAGGTTGATCTTATAAAAAAGACCTTTAAATCCCCTTGTTAGCATATTCCTAAAGCCGTTTTTCAGTTAAGTGGGCAGTTGCCAAGTGATGTGAAAAGCTTATACTGAAGAATTAGCAGAGTTTATGCCTTGACTTTGATACACATTTATTGTCCCATTAAAGACAGGATGAAACCTGGCCATAGACAAGAGATCCAGTCCTGCTTTTGCTTTGCAGATCCCACAGTTCACAATGCTGTTAAACTGGGATTGCATTTACAGCAAACATTGGTCATTATTCAATCTATTTTTTATTAATAAAATCCCTCCATTTTTAGACTTATTCATATTCCACATAGATTAACATTGTAAACATGCTGCTTTCCCTCTTTTCCCTCAGTTGTCCTCCATTTCAGCTTTTAGTTTTGAAAAACAGGAATCAAATGCTCATCCAAATTCATGGGCTGAGCTTAATCTGGCCTTAATCTAAATGTGGTGGGAGCCCCCTTAACCACCCTGCACTGGAACACAGTCACTCTCATCCCTCAATGCATACATATGTTGTTCCAAGAATAATGTTTCTCACAATATTCATAAGCTTTCATTACTGAGTTCAATTGTCTTTTACAGTATGTACATGGCAGGGTGGGGTGGGAATAGATGGGGATGTGCAGAGGAAAATCCCACTCAAACATCACTGCGGTGAGACTGTTTTTTCCGAGCTGGTTCGCTCCAGGATATGTTCATGAAATAGTGCTGTTTCTCAAAGCAAACCATTTTTTATTCCTCGTCTTAGAGCACATAAATGCACAGGAGCCTTCTCAGCAACTGCAGTAGGGTTTGAACTGCATCCTGCTTTGCTCAATAAAACCACCTTGAGTGGGCTGAGGTGCTGTTGTGTCTGCATGGCAGCTGAGTGGGTGGACTGAGTGAAGTTTAACTTTGGCCAGGGCCACATCCATGCTCACGTGGGTCACTCAGCTGCCAATCTCACCTGTTTTACCCTGCTCTCAAATATTACCCTGTGGGTCTGTCTCTGCAGGAGCGAGTGCTTATCATGGCATAGTGCTGGATATGTGTTTTACTGAATCCCTCAGCATCTGAATTTAGCAACTTTGAGTCATCTGGTTCTTTTATGAATATTATAGGCTTTTTGGGAGGGTTGACTTTAGAAGCCCAGCTCCCACTTTCACCCATTTCTGAATCAGACCTCTGTTGCTTTTAGCTCATTGGTACCATTACAAATGAGAGAAGAAGCCACATTACAGGTTATACTTCTGCTCTCTACCAAGGTACGACTTCAGCTGGTGTCCTTCCGTATGCAAGAATATGGTGAGACAGTCGTTTACCTGTTTGGCCTGATCCTGACACCTGAGGCAATGGAAAGTAATCTTCCATCCCAGGCTACAGAGTCAGCAGGTTAAGTTTTAACAAAATCTTCTTGAAATTGCCAAGTAGACCTGTTAAAAAAAAATGAAACCTTCTCTATTTCAAATGTTTTCATTTTGAAATATTTCTCTTTTCCATTTTCTTGATTATTCCCCATATTTATAATTCAAAAAGCATTATGGGAACAGCCAGCAACATTTTTCGTTTATCCAATACAGGGATTTTGACACATGATATATTTTAACATAAATTTCCTTATGCTTTCTATAAAAAATCTATTTAAGTAATACTGAGGAGATCACAATTATTTCCTGGTCAAAACTCATGCCAAAAAGTCTACTTGCCTGTGCTACCATTTGGAGGGAATAAATTGCCATCGTATCTATTATCAACTTTTTCTTTTTAGGGAAACACCTGCATAATCTGCACAGGGAAATCTGGCAGAGCTCCACTTCAGCCTCCTCATGTCTCAGTGTTACTCTTACAGCCTGAGGTTAAATTCTGCTGGCAACACACATTTATGTTCTGGAAGCAATTTTTTGTTAACACCTATGGTAGCTCTTAGCATCAAGTTACTTAACACAACAATTAGTAGAAATCACTGCAGTTGTGCTCTCTTTTATGTCAAATTCCTACCACAAAACCAAAAAGGGAATTAGCCACATCAAATGAAGAGAAGAAACACCACCTAAGTATTGTTTGGAATGAGGGGAAAAAGGTGTCAGACTCCATGAATGCTGTTATAAATTTATTTGTGCAGATGATTTTATATGAGTAATGCTTAGACATTCAATATGCTGCATATAGGTCAGTGCATTTTTTAAAACAGAACTAAAATTCCTCTTTAGCCCTTCCTTTCTCCAAGATTAGTAAGTTTTTGCACATCTGCAACTTTGACTTGGTCCCTATACCCTCACAGTTTTTCTACTGAAAGGTCACATTTTTCCGATCAAAGAATATTTGCTGTAAGCTTAGAAAAAGAACCTTAGGTACCTCCTAATAGCAAATTATGGTTTCATGCTCAGCTCTCACATCTCTGGACAAATGAGGTATGAACTCCAGACACACAAAAAGTGACATTTTTCACATGCACTTGAAAATTTGTCCTCTGCACATAGAATCAAGTGGAGTTTCAGAGCTCTAACCATGCAGTATCAGTAGTGTGTACTGACGGCCTCTGGAGTGTTTCCAATTGCCACACTGTCAAAACAAGAAGAAATCCCTCTGCAAACCCATTGCATGTACTTGGCATGTCACCTTCGTGTAAAATGCTGACTGGAAAAACTGATCATCAAAGTTTGTGGTCACAAAGTTTGTACCACTGCACAGACCAAGAGGGGAACCCAGAAAAATGGGAAAGATGATGAGTTCAAGGGATCAGTAGCTGGACACTACAAGGCAATCACGGCCTGACCCTCAAAGACATCTTGGTACCTATATAACTTTGCAAATCTTCATCTCAGCATCAACATAAAAAGACAGAATCTGTGCTGCAAATAGGATTAATTAATATATTTCCTAATTAGACATGCATATTTCTTAAAAGACATGACAAACTTCCTGGAGAAGAACAGCAGAGGGACAGACACTTTTTACTGCAGGGGAACTGGAATCAGATTGTGCAAGCAGCATCAGCAAACTCCATCTGTAATTGTCATCTTCCTGGTGGGCCACACCATCAAGCATCTCCAAGGTCTGTCATGGTCTCTTTGCTCTGTGGTGAATAAGGATATTCATCAAAAAGCTCCAGGTTCCCAGTTCTCACACATGGGTGGCTCCGCTTCGGAGTGAAAGGATACAACTGTATTGGAAAATAGCCACATTATAAATCCAGAAAAGGAAGGGATTTTGTAATAAACAGGGAATATCAGAGACAAATGAGAAATAAAAAAGTAAAGAGCCCCCTCCAGTGTCACCACATACGTGATTAATGAGACTTAAGGAATTCACCAATAGACTCTCCAAGCAACTGAGTTCTGTTTCAATGGTATGCAGTCAGGTTGAATTTGTATTCAGAAATCCCAGCTGTACTCAATACCCAGGACTATTCCATATATGTGAAAAGAATTACACGCAACTCAGCTAAGAAAAAAAGGAATTGCCATTCATAGGATATTTTTAAGGCCGGGATATTGCAATGGGCATTTTTACTATCTGACTGTTTCTCCTCTCCTTCTTTAAGTAGAATGCAGGGAAATTGGAAAGAGATTAAGTTACGAAAAAGTTATAATTTAACAGTGGTCTTCAGATAATCTCAATTTGAATGGTACAAAATTAAATTAATGTACTTTATAAAAAAACAAAATACAAATACAGTGTGGTGAAAAATGAAGATAATAAGGTTCTGTCTGCCTGACTTTTGTCTTGATATCTAACTTGCTTGCTTAGCTTCTCCTTGAACCTGATCTCACTGTCAGTGGAAAGAAGACACACTTTCCCTGGGTACTTTATTTTTCAGACTGTTGGCTTCAGATCTGAAAAGTCCCCTGTGCATCTTGCACATTGGTCATCTTTCCATGTGTTGGAGGCCACACACTGGGTCTTTGAGATTGTGGCAGTGAGACTGAAGACTAATCGACTTCACATCTGTAAAAGACTTAAGGAGAGAAACCTGAATAAATATTTCAAGGGGTGGATAAAGTAGCATTTATACAATTCTGGTCCATTTCTAATACCCACTGAGATCCCTGGCTGTTTCATTGTGAAGCCAGAAGTGAGAGAAAGCTGAGCTCCTTTCCCATTCATAGTTGTTCTCTTTCTATTTAAAACAATATTTTGAAACATTTAAACCATATGGTTTTTTTATATATGGTTTACATTTTTCTGCAGTCAAAAATGTATTGATAGCTCCTTATTAACTGACAATATGATACAATCATAATATATTAATAGTTAAGAACTAATATGTAAACTAGAAATAATGCCTAGCCTAAAAATTAAGAATCTATATCTTAGGACAATCCAGAAAGTGCTACGGTGGTTGTATGTGGTTTGGATGGAATGTTCTACGAGGAAAAACTATGTTTAGTCTGGCAAAGATTCACTTGAAAAGTGGTTTAATGACAGTATACAAAACATAGACAACTGAAATCTGGACAAAAGACAGAGGTATTAGAGAACCTAATTTCTTCAAATTCTGTAAGATGATTAAAGTAAAAAAAACAACCAGATCTTATTCTAACAGACAAC
The DNA here is from genome assembly GCA_013396875.1 of Vireo altiloquus. Taxonomy (NCBI): domain Eukaryota; kingdom Metazoa; phylum Chordata; class Aves; order Passeriformes; family Vireonidae; genus Vireo; species Vireo altiloquus. Next base: position 298,801 of record VZRF01005926.1, on the reverse strand, counting down.
TGCTGGTCTTGTGTAGCCCTTTAGCCTTTTAAAAATAACCAGGAGAATTGCAGAACAATTAGTAGAACAAATATTTGTTCTTACTCAAAGCATATTGAATAGATTTGGAACACAGGATGCAAGTAATTATTAGAATCAAAATAGGCTAATGTTCTCCGATGCTATTTGTAAAGCAATTTGAGTTTCATTATTAGAATGTGTATTTAACATATCATTTTGAATCTCATTACATGCTATTTGGACTAAGCTTAATAGGATTATTATTTTTGGCATTCATGGTCATGCAATATCCATAAACAATGTTTCTGAACCCTTTAATACAAGAAACAGACATATGGTGTCAAGAAATGAGCAGGCTTTTCAGCATTTTTAACAGCACACTTATAACATGCTTTCAATTTCTGAATTTCTAGGAATATTTGTGAATATGTCACGGTTAAAATAGATACTTGTCCATCTCTCTGCTTGTCTACTCTGTCTTCTACAGTGGGAATAAGCATGGTTTGATTAAAAATCTTATTATATATTTATAAACCTTATTAAAAACCTTATTTACTGCCCCGGGTTCATACTGAATTTTTTTTCTAGCACATTTCTAGACAATTACTTAATGTTTATGAGGTGATAGAGAAAAAACCTTAGCACTTATCCTGTTCTAAAAGTACAAGAAAAGGAAGCAGCTTAAATCTTATTTCCCAAATATGGGGAGTTAAAATGTCTCTCCCCACATCTGACATGGTTTCTAATGTGCACGCGAAGCCCCCGTGACTGGCAGAAGCTACCCTACAGTGTCTGCACCTTGAGACATTGTCCACAGAAACCTTTGAGACCCACCTTGAAAAGCCCAAAACCAGAAGAAGGTGAAATCTGCCCTGCCCTTCAGATAAGAAACCATGATGACAGCAACAAAGGTTACTGTTCTTCCTACTCATCCATTGGGCGTCATACCCATCACACATCCGTGTGATCAATGTCCACCACACGCTGATGTTACAAATGGTCACTGAGCTTCAAAATGAACATTTATGAACGGATATGCTAACAGAATCACAGGATGCGTCTGGTTGGAAGGAACCTTTGAAGACCATTTAATCCAACCCTCCTGCCATGATCAGGGAACGTTGGATTTCCACTAGACCAGGTTACTTTAAGTCCCATCCCACTTTATCTTGAATATTTCTGATGATGGGACATCCACAAGTTCTCTGGGCAACCTGTTCCAGTATCTCACCACTCTCAAATGTAAAAATGTAAAAAAAAATAAATTAAAAAACCTCCTTCCTTATGTCCCATCTAAACCTACCCTTTTCCAGTTTAAAACCATATCCTCATGTCCTGCCACTACAGGCCTTGGTAAACTGTCTCCTCCATCTGTCTTGTAAGCCCTTTTTATGTAATGAAAGGCCACAATAAGGTCTCCTCCAAGCCTTCTTCAAAACTTTTAAAGCTTCATTTCTTCATACCTCACCAATCTCTGCTTGCTCTCCATGGCCACTTCTTCTGAGAAAGGCTGAAAAATCATTTCTGTCACATGCTTCTGCATCACGGCCAGTATCTAAGTCAGCCAGCTGGGATCTGCCATGTTCCACTGGAGATGTCAAAGGAGGTCACAGAACTTGGACAGAATAAACCTTTTGTAATATGTCAGCAAGAAATGTTTAGTGGTTTGATCCCTGTGCATTCAGTCATGACTGATAATGTGTGCTGAAGGGAGGGAATGAATCTTCTGAGAGGATGTCAGACGGAGTATTTATCCGTATTATTTAATTCAATGTGATGTCTGTGGTATGCATAAGTATCTGTCAATGGATGCAGTGTGGAAGAAGGAAATTTAAAAAATGGATATGTATGAGAATATGGTGATTTTAACCATTAATATAGAGTCAGCAAGAAGCTCATAAGAGGAATTGGAAACACCTCAGTAAATAGTTGGTGCTGCCTGACATAGTGTATATCAACCCCATCCAAGTGATTGGCTTCTGAGTTTTTTTCCTTTAATCTTGCCTTGACTGAGTCTTTGTGCTAAATTACAAGCTCTTTGGGAGAGGGACTGTGTAAATGTTTAAGGAACACCTACTGCAAGAGGGTCACAATTATGACTTGGCAGCATGTAAGAAATAATGAAGAAAAGAAGAATGAGAATTGGGTTCCTGAAATGGCATTGTTCAACCTTCAATATCCCACAAAGATACAATTGAAAGTAACTAAATAGTAGGCTTAGTCCCACAGGTCTGAAAGAATTCCTGAAAGAATTTCCAGCCCCTTCAAAACAACAAAGGAAGCTGCCAGTCTGGCATGTAAGGATAGATTGGTGCCTGGTGGAAGTAAATTCCTTGTCTGAGGCAAACATTTCAATTACATAGCAGGAAATCCTATAGCAAAGGAGTTTCTGCCACATTCAGGAAGATTAGAAGGGCTTGACTCTACTCCTTGCACAGCAGAGAATTCTGAGAACAGTTCTCTGGCTCCCCAGAGCAAGAAAAAGGGTGATTCTGTTAATTCTGCCTCTCATCCTTAAACAGGTCCTGTGATACAAGATTGGGCCCAGGTCTCAATGAAGCATAGGTGAAACCAAAATGTAGGTGAAATTAAACAGGAAGCAGGAGAGAGAGATGCTATCTCCTCCAGATCTGCAGAGGAGTCAGCCTGCAATTAAGCAAACAGAAACTAGCCAAGGATGCAAAGTTTAGTAATTTGTTGTTTCCCAATTTGTTAATACAGCGTCCAAGATCAAAGCTTTGCAACGAATGCTGTTTTCATCAGAAAATTTTAATTGCTTTATACTAAAATTTAGGCTTTTGCAATTCAGGGCAATCTCTCAATTATGTTTAAAAAATGTGTGTAATTTTAACTTATTGTTGTATTTCAGCACAGTGAAAAACAGTGAAATATTAGGCATTACTACATAACTGTGTTGTGCTCTGTTCAAGCTTTTGTTTTACATCTGAGACATCCATTTCAAAACTGGATGATAACTCATCCAGTAACTCTTTGGATTAATGGGCTTCCTCATGTGATTTTGGGAAGCACTTCTTTATTTGAAACATTCCTGTTCCAACACTGCCTTGGCATAAATTTGCATAACTAAATATGATGGAAACCAAGGGGAAAAAATAGATCATAGATTCATGAGATTTACAAACAAAAGGAGAATAGGGTGATGATCCATCTCCTTGCAAATAGGGGGCATCATGGGGAAAAAACGACAAAGCTGCGAGAATTGGGCTAAAGACAAGTGTTTCAGTGGCTTACTTCTCTTTTTCCATTCACACCAAAACTGGAGATAAGTCAGAAAAGGCATTCCATCATTACCATGGAAAAGCTGTAATCAAGCTTGTTATTAAATATGCATTTTTTTCTTCTGAATGAGAACAGGACAGTGCTCAGAGGAGTTGTTTCAATATGAAGTGCTTGTCTATAAACAGTTTTATACCACTGTGACTAAATCAACAGAAAATTACAACCGGCAGAATTGGTGCAGCCCCACAGTGTAAAAGGAGATCTCTTGATCTGTGTCTAATGCTATTTATGCTGCAGGGCATTTTAACAGGAGGTTTTTGTCTCTGAATCTGTCTGTTCAGCCAGCAGGTGCCATAATGGCTATTGGTCCACACAGGCTCCTATGTCCTGGCACTGCTGCTCACACTCAGAGCTGCACCACAGCGAATGGTGAGGCTGGGAAAAGAGCTGCCACAATATCCATGTGTCAGCCACCTCTGTCCTGTCTTCACCTGATTCCTCAAGGCACCTTATTCCAAGTGCAAATGGATAAATGGTACTGAAGGGACCAGATTCATTTTGTATCTCCGCAAGGCGAGAATTTTAGCTGTACAGCTCTGCTCTCAATCAAACTCTTATTTCAGCCTTCAAGGTGCTGGTTTGGAGAAAGGCAGAGAAATGAAAATCTGGGGGAATGTCTCCTGCTGTTAATATTAATTTAATTGACCTAAGGAAAAGATGAGTGAAATTAAGAAGAGTGCATACAAAGGAAATATAAATTTTGATCAGAAGTAGAAAGCCTTTGGCATATGCATGAATATGCATTAAAATAGCTTTTATCCTGTACATACTTAGAATATTTGTGCTTAGAAACTTAGGATGGCAAAAATAAAATGATTAAAATAGATTCTGAAATGTATAAGCTTTAACAACCTTTTCATATCAAACCTGTTTTGTCAAAGGAACAACTCAAAGGTAATGGGGTCTCCATGACAAAGCATGTACCTCTGCATGAGAGAAAACTATCCCATGTACAGAAAACTCTTGGAGTAAGCCAGTCTGCACTTTGTCAGGCCAAATGCTGCCATATCACTTGAGAAGCAAGCAGGCATGCAAGGGTCAAGGGTGAAGGAGCAGGATGGCTCAAGGTTGGCTCCCAGGGATAGACTGCAATAATAACACTGAACAGTCTCCGCTGGCAGTGATCACAGCCGAGCCCCTTGGGTCTGCTTGGGAGACAGGTGATGCTGTACCAAGGGTAAACACAGCCTGAACAACTCGGGCTAACCCTCAGTAAAAACCAGTTAATACACCAGAAATCCAGGAGCCTGAGTTTTAAGTACATTGGTAATATAGGAGAAAGCTAAACCATAACGCTGCCAAAAGGCATAAAATAGAAATCAGTTTGCTGAGCAGTCAGGACTGTTTTCACACTTTACCTTTTGTTAGAGCAATTCATTCCTTACTGTTTCACTAAATTACAAAGCAGGGTTTCATCCACAAGGAATGTTTTTCTTACAGACTAGATCCTATTCCATCTTGGACCATTGCACCTCAGCCATCCTGCTGAATTCATGGGACACTGGAATCAGTTCCACAGCCACATTTGGGCATGAAATTCATAGATTCATAGAGTCATTAAGGCTGGGAAATACGTCTAAGATCATTGGGTCCTGCCATCAACCTACCACTGCCAGGTCCACCACTAAATCATGTCCCCAGGTGCCACATGTACATGTCTAAATACCTCCAGGGACAGTAACTCAAACAGTTCCCTGGACAGCCTTTTCAAATGCCTGACCGCCCTTTCAGTGAAGAATTTTTTTCCTATTATCCCATATAAGCATCCTCTGGTGCAACTTGAGGTCATTTTTTTTCATCTCATCCTGATGAGAGAGCACTCCTCTCCTCTTGTTACCCAGGAGAAGATACTGACCCCCACCTCAACACAACATCTTTTCAGGTAGTTGTAGAGAGAGGTAAGGTCCCTCCTGAGCCTCCATTTCTCCAGATTAAACACCCCTAATTCCCTCAGCCACTCCTCATCAGGCTTGTTCTCCAGACTCTTCACTAGCTTCATTACCATTCTTTGCTGCTTCAGCACCTTTGGACACACTAGAACACCTGAATGATCATGTCATCATCGGAATCAGAAGTAACTATAGCCAGAAATAAAGGTGTATTCCACTCAAACTAACTTTTTCCAGCTTTTACCACATCCATCATGTATCTTCCCACAGGTTTATTTTCTAATGACTAATTATAGCCACACACTAAAAAAAATTATTTGTTCACTCTACTCCTCATTTGAAATTCACACGCAAAGAGTGTATTCCCAAAAGACCTCACAAATAAAGAAGATCAAAAAGTGAGATCATCTTAAGATCTGCCTCATTCTTACCATGAGGGGAAATGGCCCCTTGCTGGTTGAGAAGGTTTAGAGTAAGTGAAGTTGCCATGGATAAAGTCTTGGAAATCATAGCATCCAGAGGGTCACCTCTTCTTGCTTGAAGGAGACACCTTGAAATGTGTGGTAAGTTGTTATTTTATAAAACAACATTCTGTTTTGTGGTCTTGTTGGTTTGTTTGGGTTTTTGTTTGTTTTTTCTTTAGTTAAACACAGATAATGGCCTATTGGAAGCTAGAACTGGCAAGGCTCTTAAAGCACTGTTATGTGGATAAATATTTTGATAAGTTAGTCTTATTTATGTCAAATATTTATTTTGATGGAATTTTTGCTCATGTTTTCAAAAACAGAAATGAATGCTTGTTAATCCATAGAAAGGATTTGTAATGTTGTAGCTGCCAAAGAAGGAAGCTCCAGTTTGGTTAAGTTGGTATAACTTGGGCAAAGAGCTGTTCTAAGTCTTGCATCAAGTATGACTTTCCATTTCGCAGTCTGATCTGGGAAGAACAGGACCTGGAAATGGGGTGTCACGCAGAGAATTTCTTACAAGCCAGTAAAAAATTAACAAATTGATGACTCTATAATTTTTTTTTTTTTAAGAGGAGGAGAACAAACATAAGTCAGGATAAAGGTCTGGTTTTCTTTCACTAAGTGTGCCTCTCTACCTGTTTCCTACTACTCATGTTAGGCATTTAGCACCAGCAACCAAGTCAGAGGAGCCTATAAGCTTTTATGTTCCTCCTGTGGCCAGTGGATTGAGAGAAGGTTCCAGAATGTGGTGCAGCTTCTGAACTGTCCCCTGGAATAGTCTTTTTTCAATGACTGTTGGGGGTATAGAGTCTTCTAGCTTTTAAATGGCTCTGAATACCCAAGATGGATCTAGGACAGAGTAGCATTTCAAATGTCAACCTCATTTCAAAATTGCCAGTATTCTAAATCAAAATGAACACAAATATTTCTTGTAAGATGTCAAAAAGCTCTTAGCCTTGGAGCTCATGCACACTTTGCTATAGAGAAAACTGAGAGCTCAAGCCTGCAATCAGAAGCTAAACAGTTTATCACAGGTGTCTGTCACTAGCTATGTGTGGTTAATATGAGTCCACCTCTCCGCTAATGCACTTATGAAAATGAGGATCCACACCATCAGGCACAAAAATGCAAGACAATCTTACTGCTTTAAATGACTTTCTATCAATCTTACTCTACAGTTATATTTAGCCAGTACATAGCTTGCAAATAGAGTTTAAACCGACTCTTAAATAGATATCATTCATAAAACTGTTTAAATAAACTGCAGTTGGGTTGCCAGGTGACAAATATGCACACAGAGATGTGTACAAGCCCTATATATAATAAAAGAAACTGATGCCAATTTTTAATCTCCCTGACTGCGTATTAACGACAACAGAAGATTGTTTTGAGTGTATAGTTACTTCTTGATAGTTCATCAGCATTCATGGATGGTAACCCTGCTGTATTGCTAGGGGCTTTTCTCTTTTTCCTGGCATCTGATGGAATGAGTATCTTATTGACATTTATGAGGCAACTTTTCTTTTCCTCACCTAAAAGCTGTCTTTCCATGCAGGGTTGACCATGCCAAAATACACACCTGATTTATGTGGTGGATTTGTTGCAGCCCAATTGTCACTACACATAGTCATAAATGATGCAAGAAACTCATTAATACCTCTAAATCAGCATTCAAAGCTGTTTATTTAGATGTAGCCAAAGTCATAAGGTGTCTGGATAGATCCCAGCATGGACAATGAGTTCAGCCATAGCTCTGCCAAAGGCAAGCTACTTTTTTTCTTCCAGGTGCTTGTCTACCACAGAAATTACTTAACACCTCAGCTGTCATTCAGTAAGATTATGAAAATGTCCCAGTTTCTTTCGCCCTTGTCTGCAGACTGTGGATGGCACCAGCTTAGTCCATCAAAGCAGTGGGGTGAGATTTTCCACTGCGCTCATTTCACTGGACTGGTGTGTAATTGCATTCAGAGGAAAATAAATCTTTCTAGAATAATCATGAAGCTCAACAATCTTTAATCCAGCAGCGCGTACTGGCATCACCTCCTTATATAATAAATACACGTCTAATAAATAAATGTCTAACGGAGGCTTCATGGCAATAGAATCCCATTAACAGGGGTCAGGGTTTTACATCAAGGCCTGTTGGAGGCCTCTCCAAAGCAGTAGGCTGCTTTTCAGGTCTACTGTGGAGGTTTTGCTTTCTTACACAAGCGAATGTGGTTCACCTCAAGGGAAAAGAAAACAGATCATTTGATGGTTCACAGTAGGCCTGCACGCCACACTGCAAACCATGAAGGGCTCATGGAAATACTCCAGGTGGAAGGCACCACAGCCTAATCCAGCAGACCTTTCCCTGGAACCAGCTCTGGGGACCAAGTCCATCAGAGAATAATAAAATGGTGATGGAAAATGCAAAAACAAAATGCAGAAAGATTAATTAAATAAAGGGCATCCTTCCAAAAAAACCGTAACAACTCTGTGAAATGTGTTTTCAACACCACAATACTCCTTCTCTGTTTTGTTTCACAGCAAAACCATTACATGTAAGTGCTGCCTTTGAAACGCCAAGGAAAGACATGATGAATGTTACACAGAAGAGCAGAGGCTGCCAAAACTAACTGATTTCTGTTTAGAGACCCTAAGAGTGAAATCCCTGTGAAGTAGCAGAGCTTGAAGAGTAATTAGCTACAACCATAACAAAACGGTGAGCTACTCACCACTCAAATCTCTATGACTTCTCTGTTGTTATGAGTGACATTGATCTTGCAGGTTGCTGAGAATGGACTGTTCATGGAAAGAATTGCTTAGCAGGAAAATAACCAAATGAGGAAGATGCAGAAATGTCATTTGTTATGATAAAAAACTAATTGTCAGTGTTATTGAACATTGATGTACCTGTTCTCACATTTTAAAGACTTAAGGCAAAATTAATCTAAATAAAATCCCACTTACTCTGGTGAACAAACACTGAGGGGTTCCAGCAGCTGTCATTTTATCATTTCACAACCAATGGTTTACTCAGATTGTTGGGTTTTGGGTGATTTTTGCTCTTTTACTAGCTAGACAAAAGCAATTTTCTCATTCTTTTTATGAAGCTTATGAGCATTTTTGCTAAAATATTCCTATTTTTGCCTTAAAATAAAAAACAAAACAATCACCAGAAGTCCAGTTTGCATATCAAATGAAGTGACATCCATTTGTTGTGCTTTCTACACCTGCTGTGTGCAATGCCAGAGTGGTGAATTAACAATGGATGGTTCACAGTGGTGACACACATTGACTGGGATCAATAATGTTATACTTCTAATAAACCACCATAGAAATACCTTAACAAACCTCACAAAACCCAGAAATACCTTTTTTGGATCTTCAAGAGCAAAAATTGACAGACTGGAATGCAAAAAACCCCATTTTTGTAATATAATCACATATTAAGGATAATTAATCACTAGAAAGGTAAGGGTTTCTTATTTCTGTGCTTCTGCCCTTGTTTTATTGATTATTTTCTTTAAAATATTGTTTGTAAGATAATAAGAACTGATCTTTGCTTTCCAAATAATAGATTGATCAAAAGTAATTCTAAAATAAAAATTTAGAATTTTTAAAATTTTGAAATCAAAATTTAAACTCAATATAAATGTGAATTCAATAAACAAAATCCACATTGAATAAAGTATTGTAGATCAGATGTTTGATATGGCTGATCATGATTTTCCCGAACCTTCAGTCAAACAAAACCTCAGAAGAGAACACCTTAAATTCTGCAGAAACCCAGTGTGAGATTCCTTAAAGCTCATATGGATTCTTTCCCTACGACTTCTAAGGGAGATATCTCAAAAATTATAAAAATAGCCAGATCTAGTTAAGTTGTCATAGGCTTTTTGCAGAGATGAAAATGTAACAGCAGGGCAGCATTTTATTGAATTTAGTCTACTTTTTATTGGACATATTTCAGCCAATTGCCATTTTGACTATCCTGGCCACCCTTTTGAGAATTCAGTTTTTCTGTAATTTCAACACATCAAGAGAGCAAACTTGGAAAAATGCCTTTCCCACCAAAACTACCCACAAATTGCAGAATCAACACTGAACTATTTTGTAGTGATTATTCCAGCGACAGGATTTGAATTTAACATCCTCTGATCCAGGGGACTGAGATAATTTATTCACGCTTTATGAAAATAAAACCCAGCAATGTCCAAAGGAATTACCCTCTTCTGTAGGCTGAAACAATTATATAAAATGGTTTCCTTGTCAGCCACGGGAACAGTAGTTCTTTTGACATCACCGTTTTTTCTAATACTGTCAAACATTAGTCTAAATGGAAATATTAGCATTTAGCATTAGAGCCTCAGACTTGCTGACTTGGAAGTGTCAGTATCACTGCACGATTTAGTTAAAATATCATCTTTCTTTCTGAACTGTTACACTGTTTTATATCGGCTATTTGTATACTGTAACTTCTGCAATAAAATGCATCAAAATCCAAGCTTCGGAAAAGTCTGGCTTCAGGTCATTTTGAACTGAAAAGGGAATTTTGTGCCCTATTTAAAAAAGTTTGCCACTTGACATAGTTAACACAAGTTTCTGTAATCAAACTGTGATAAATCCTGTCAGTAGTTTTAAGACTGATTTTGACATTCCAAGGCTTTGCCATCACAGATACATGTGGGGAGGCACTTGTTCCCTGAAGCAATCTCTTGAGACTTTAGCACAAAACTGACAAGATCTGAAGCCCTGGCTGTCCCATTAGCACAGAGTTTATCAGCAGTAATGATAATGAAAATTGCTGAACAGAGATCTGGACAAGCGTGGTGGCAAAATACCTCGGTCTCCTCAGCTCCTAATTTACCAACACACAGTGATTTTCTGTATTACTTGTTTCACTCCTCCTTACCTTCAGAAAGTCTCTTGTGAAAGAAGCAAGTGCATGAACTGGTCCCTTGTTGTCTACAATCCCCTTTTCAGCTGCCTTTATCCAGTAGCTAGGTTATCCCATTAATCTTCACTCTGAGAGAGGAGTCATCCAACCTACCAGCTCACAACTCATTTCCTCCAGATCCCAGGGGACCACCAGTCTTTCCAGGAGCTTCTTCCTCTGATTTCCCTAGGTAATTTCTCTTAGCAATTTTTCCATAACATAGGATACCAGACAACAAGGAATATCTCCAGCAGTACTGCAGAGTACAGCAATGAATACAGAGAACAGCAGCTGGGAAGAGTTGTGTGATTGGGTTATTTAAAAACCTTTCTGAATCTACATCTTCAGTAAAGATTAATTTAATCTGTGATGGGAACAAGGTCTGTTTTTACAGGAAGATACAATCAGCACATCTGCAGTCTAGAACTTCCTGCTCTACCTGTAAAAAATAGAAAAAATATGTAATTATTATTTAAACTTACAGGAGCAACACAGGCATCAGGAAAATAAATCTACTAGAAGCTGGAGAAAATATTGACAGAAAAATATGGATATAAAGTCTCTAGAAATAAATGCAGGTGGCAGATTAAAAACAAAGAAACTTCGTTTTTTCATCTTTGGAGTGGAGCACTATTGAAAGAGGGAGAGTGGAATACAAATAGTTTCTACCTTCTCTCAAGTGTTTGTAACTTCATCAACAGAGATCTCTACTGTGATTGCCTGTGGCAGCAGTGGCCTTGGTAGTGTCTCCTTCAGGCCTTTTTTGTACTCCTTGCCCCAGATCCACCACTCCTACAGTCATCACCCAGCTCCCCCACAGAAAGGACAGAGCTGATGGCAAGAAAGAAATATCCCCATTTTTTTCATACTATCCTGCCACCTGCTTGTCACATGCCATTGCTGAGTGCCTCTTCTCATTTGATACCAGTTTTGGTTATGTTTTACAGTAAATGTGTCTACAGAGAGGGAACCGAGGCATGATTGTCCCTGTTTTGTTTCAGAAAAACTAACCCTTCCTGTGCCATTTTGTTTCCAGGAAATAAGAAAGCAGAGAACACTTGCAAAAGGATGAGGAAAAATGGCTTTATTGTAGCTTAATTTTCTGTTAGCTAGGTAATTAAAAAAAATTAATTAAAAAAATTAATTAAAAAAATTTCCAAAATATTTCTGAAACCTTTCCATATTGCAGTTCTCAATTATCAAGCCAGAGGACACTGGAAAGCGATAATTAGGTGTGAAACACCACTCATGTCCCTGCAGATAGACCTCCTGCCAGCCCTTTAACACTTACTCTGGTGCCAAAGCTATGAATGCTGTGTTTTTCAACAGCATTTGGGTGCTAATAAATTATCCAACAGTTTGAAAGCAATGGCCTGCCTAGATGGGAGAGTTTCACTGCTGAGGTCATGGGCAGTTATACCCCTGACCTGCAGAAACCAGAGCTGCCCCATCCAGGGAAGGGTGGGACAGGCTTGTAGGCAAAGCTGCTCTGTTTCCACAGCAGCAGAAGCACCCCAGGACAAGTCAAGGGTAACTGTCCCGCACTCCAAAATGCCTCTTTCTGAAATAGAAAGCTAATCTACGTGTGGGATTCGATCTTAAGATGCACCTCAAGTGTGTCCACAGTTTGATACTCACCAGCTGGGGTTATCCCATGCAGATACAGTCATCTACACAGGTAAATTACACTTGTTCTTTTTTCTCATTATTAAAGGTTCCTGAAGTATGACTTACCTAAATCCTTTCTGAAGCAATACGGAGCCAAAAATGCTACCCACCAGCCAGCAAAAAGATGTCAAGAGTTATAATTCTTCTGGACTACATATGTTGCATTCACCTCCTTAGTTTATAGCAAATAAATTCTCCACTAGAAATAACATTTATGTGGATTTACAGTTCCAATCAAGAGCACTAAAAGTAGCTCAGCATCTGAACATCTACCCGGCTGCTAGCACATATTTCAGAGGCACTAACTGAGCAGACATAAAGATGTCATGTCAAAACTGTCCCTCTGTGCTGCATACACCAAGTCCTATCCCAGGACTGGAAATTACCACTTTATGACTCTTATATGCCTCGTTCCCTGTTCCTAGAATTTGCTGTGGAAGACACATAGCCTCTCTAAGTGAGCTAAAGTAAATGATACCAACACATCTGGCAGGATTAGTATATGATACCAACACATCTGGCAGGATTAGAAATGGGCTCAACTGGGCTAAAACATGGTTACTGGCAGAGATAGAAAAATCCACATGCACGTGTATTGAAACATATTTTCCAAGGAAGTGCATGCTATGTTCAGAAGCTGTGTATTTTTCATTCAACAGTGGTATCAATCAGGGATTGCCATAGCCAGCAAGATCACGTCATGGGAGGGAAAAATCTAATACAAATGAGAAAATGGCAAGACCCAGAGTGATACAAACCATAGGCATGCCTAAAATAGCTGTTTATTTTTGCCTTAGGTGCTTCAGGGCAATCCTACCTGGCATTCACCTGCTGCCTCAGAAGGCTGCAGGCTTTGGCAGGTCCTGTGTCTCACTTGCCAACTCCTGTGACTACCCTGGTGCACTGGGACTGGCTGGGGTGGAGGCAGCTCTCCTGTGCTTTAAACTGGCAGCAGAAGCAGTGCTGACAACACAACAGTAGTTGTACAGCTTGTGAGCAGGGCTTGCACAGCAGCAAGTCTGTCTTTCACACCTTGCTCCCTGTGAGGAGGCTGGGAGGACTGGGAGAGGACCCAGCTGGGAGAGCTGACCCCAGCTGACCAAAGAGCCATCCCACCTTGTGACACTGCGCTCAGAAATAAAAGCTCAGGGAAAGGAGGAGAAATGGGAGGCGGATTTTATTACATTTGTCTTCCCAACTGTTATATTCTTTCCTCAAAATGGCTGAACAACTGCCTGCCAATAGGAAATACTGAACAAATTCCTCTTACTGGTTTGCTTGCACAGCTTTTGCTTTCCCTATTAAACAGTCATTATCTTGACCTGTGAGTCCTTTTTCTCTCCATCCTGCTGGGGGACAGCGAGTGAGTATTTGGGTGGGCACTTTGCCTTTGACCTAGAGCAACTCACCATTCCTGGACTCCTAAGGGTACCACTAGATATCTATATTTAGGCACAAAACGTGGTCTCCTACTGCTCACTCCTAAAGAAATTTTGTGTCAGAATAACAGGTGTACAAAACCTGAAAGAGAGTAGAAAGAAATGAAAATGAAGCATAGCCATAAAAACTTATTGAATACTCACTGTCCATTTTGTATGGTAACCCCCAACTTGAAGAATATGATGGGATAGAGGCTTACACATCTTCCATTCCTGTACTGCCTGAACCCAATGCTGTCCATGTCTCTCTCCCTGATATTGTGTTTGCTCTAAACTCTTGACCATCTACCAGGGCTAAAAAGAGAAGATGCAGCCAGATCTCTGCACTCACTGCCTTGAGAAGTGCTGGCCTTGCTCACTACTGAGTTTATTTGGGGATTCCATTTTAATGGCAGGCCCGAGGAGATTTGCTCACTTATCTGCTCCTGGAAGAAACTGGGCCAAATGCCATACAAATGTATATTTTCTCTCTATAGCAGCATTGTCTTTGGTAATCAGGGTGCTCTGCTGGCAACCAAACATCACACATACTGCAGGTCTTCTGTGAAGAAATGAAAACAAACAGTTAAGGAAAAATCACTTCAGGAAAAAATTCAGCAAAACTGAAATGGTTTAAGGCTCGTCTTTCTCTGTAAATAAAGTGGTAGAGAGAATGAGATATTTCAGTGAAGTGCTCAGCCACAGCAGAGGTACAGAAGAATGGAACCAATGTATGCACAACTAGAAAATGTTGAGTAGGGAAATTGTTCTACAAATGCCTTTTTTCCTTTCATTTGATCCCCCTGGTATATGCATTCCTCAGGAAAAGTGCTGTGTTGTTGTGGCAAAGGGATTTTGCAAGTATGAATATTGATCTATCACCTAAGAGAGGGAAATGCTTGAGGTACAGTGTAACTTGTGCCATTGTGTTGGAGTGCTCCAATCAGTAAGTTTTGTGCAAAGGAACTGAATGATTGGGGATTTATACACTCTGACAAAGAATCTTTGTCCCATCCTCTCTAAGTAAAGGCTTTAGAATCCAGTACATGTATCTTCCTTTATTATATAGATATTTTATATCTGCTATACCAATGTAAAAAGACCTTGAAGTAAGTAGAGTGGATATCTTTAGGCCTCTACATTGCCATTACATTTTCTTGATATTTTACAGAATACTCTATGAGACAGAGGCTATGAATATGTTAAATTTTAAGGCAATCCAAAGACTACACAGCTAGAACGGGTCTGGCCTCGAAGGAGAACAGATGAGATGGCATTTTTCAACCACAGAGTTGGTGGCATCTTGGATTTTCATACAGAGAACATGCAGCTGTACTAGAGTTTACTTCTTACACCTGCACTCATCTACAGTGCTATTTACAGAAAAAGCAAGGAACCTGGAAAGAGAAGCTGGATGGCATCATCCACACTTTCTGATTTTGATTAAATAGACAACACTCTTTCAAGTCACCTTGCTCTGAATCAGACACTATGGGAGATATTTTCAGACAACCTCTGATTGATTTGCTATTATCATTTTAAAAGGTGATAAAATGGCTGGAGTCGTTGCAAGGGAAACCATCAGGAACTGGATTTTCTGGTTTTTCATAGCTGAATAAGATGTACAGAAGGGGAATATATTTCTGTGAAAAAAGCTATGACTAGCAAAGTTGCTGATCTGCTAGCTCAAAGGAAAAAATGCAGATTTAACCTGAACAATAATCTGGAGCTTGTATTTTACACCTTTTCTCTACTTTCCACTATTAAAATAATAATGCACTATCCAGATTGGAACTTTTCTTGTGGATTCAAGTTGTAAAGAAATTTTAAATTATTTCAATAACTCAGAAAAAAAAAAATCTTGAAATTAAACACTGTATCAGACTTGGGGTTGAACACTGGGTTTTAGTCCAGAAGCTGAAAATAACTATTTTATCTACCAGGCTAGGGTTTCAGAAAACAGCCGATTTTTGATAATGGTTGATTAGAAACCAACACCATGAAAAATTTGTTAAGTTTCCATTTGTGGATATATTTATAACCTTCTGCATCCCTGGAAGTTATGTGCATCATCCCTTCCAACCCAACCCATTCTCTGATTCTATGACAATATGGTTTAGCTCTGCATTCAGCTCTGCTTTGGGCAGGCAATAGGACCAGAGGAATAAATTATTCTGTGACACTATAAGGGGTAAAATAAATTTCAAAACTGCTGCTCTTTATTTATTGTAACTGGGAAGAAATTCATGAATTTTGTTTTCTCTTGGGAAACAATTCATGGACTTTACTCGCTCTTTGGCTTGCAAACTCTTAATCAAACTTATTATTCAGAAGTATTTCATTGTTTCTTGATATTAGTGGGAAGATTTGTGTGAGTGAACTGTGATTTATGTTATCTCCTTTTTTAAAATCTTTTAAGGGACACCCACCTGTATGTAGGGCCAGTGGGGCACTGTGAAGCTGAGAGGTGACCAAATCCCTGATGGTGACAGATAGTTAAATCAAAAAGTACCGATGGAGCTGATACAATTCTCCAAGCATGTACAATTATAAATATAATGTAATTTAGCCTTAAATGCTCTGTCCCTCAAAGCTTTGCTCCATTACTTGGCCCTTTCCATGGACTAGCAGTATGTTCACAGTCAGTGGGAGCACCTCAGATGTATTGTAGCTTGTCAAGGAACAGTGACATGATGATCTATCTGAGCCTTCCTGTGCTTCCTCCCAAACTTCGACTACCATCCTTATTGGGGTCCTTTATTATTAATCTACCTAAGAAAGCAAGAAATAGTGACTGAGTAATCACTGAAAGGTGATAAACACCCAGAGCAGTTCTTCAGAAGGTCTAATGAAGCCCGAGCACCAGTGAGATCAGCAATTTGGCACACTGTTGGCTCCAGGGTGCAGTTCAGCTCCCCTTGAAACCTCTGGAAAGACTCTGGGAACTAGATGATGCCCTAAATGAACAAAGGCTGTTTTTCCACAGGCTGAGTGACACTGAGTATTCCCAAAGGGTTTTTTTATTATTATTATTAGATTAGAATCTGTTCTTAAATCACTAAATTGTGTGGAAATTTC
Organism: Vireo altiloquus; assembly: GCA_013396875.1. Lineage (NCBI taxonomy): Eukaryota > Metazoa > Chordata > Aves > Passeriformes > Vireonidae > Vireo > Vireo altiloquus. The sequence continues at coordinate 282,060 of VZRF01005926.1, read as the reverse complement.
CCATTCCAGAAGTAAGCAAACATTCAAGAGTATATATATTTTACTTAGCAGCTACCAGAGAAAAATATACAAAGTGGGAATCTGTTAAATACAAAACCTAACTGGATATAAAAATGTATTCCCTTGACAGGTCTGTTTCTTTAATAGAGTTTCATTAAAGATGGAACCATTGTTTTATGGAATATTCTGTGGTTTAAGAAATAAAATATGCAGCTGTTTAATGTATCGCAAAAATTTAAGTTCTGCATTGTGCTTTAATTTTTCATCAGCATAAATTTCTCTCAAATAACTCTCTGTTAAAAGGCACCATTTTGCTTCAGTTCTCATAAAATACTTTCTTTGATCGGTTTTGTTGCCTCTGAGTTAATTTTTATTTATCCAATCCAGATAGGTGACACTAAAGGTATAGTTCATTATTAAGAGTTGAATGGATTCTTGGGACTCAATTCCTATAAATCAATCCTAAAGCTGAGCACAAAGAGGAACCTGGAGCTCTGAACATACATGCAATAACAGTATCTGAAGAAAGGCTAAAAAAAGTAGGTGAATGAGAAATGCTTCCAGGTTTGGTCCAAGGTATGATGCTCCTCTGGAGGACTGAATCAGCTTTTTATTTGACAAAGTCAAATATAGTTTACTGTATGTAAGTACTTATATACATATATATAAAGGAATTCACAAATATGGAAATATACATCTACAGTATAGTTTTATGTGTATTAGGTACATATGCAAATGCATAGTTATTGGAATTAGGACTGAGTAAATAGTTCTGGAATCCAGGAACAGGTTTCCAGGCTTCATTGTTACCCTAGTTGATTCATCATTTAAAATATGTTTAAACAGATAACATAAAACCTACATGCTGCAATTGTCTCTGCAGCTCTCAGTGAATGCTGTCAGCTTACTCTTTAGCAAAAGGGTGTACAGGACTGTACGTAACTGGTACATCTCAGGGATAATGGAGGGGACACAACATTAAATTTTTTCTTTAGAAATGCCCTGTTTCACCTGATAAATAAAGACTTGTAGTGCAAATGTGCTTCCAGCCTGCAAAATCTCTGCCAATATTCAGAATAGAAGAGAGACAAACATTTTACAGTCAGAGCAATGCTTGAAACAGCTTTTTTAGGAAAGACCCTCCATCCTTTGATTCAAGGTCTTCTCAGGAGTATGCCTGAGTTCACACATGGGTGACAGAAGTGATCCAGGCCTGAGTAATTTTCATAGTGATATTTGCAACATAGCATGCGATGTTGTCACAATAGTCTCGCCAGGTCTTGAAAGAGCAAACCAGGAGGACACACACGATATCTTTCAGGATATTTGGATAGAGGGCCTCAGTCCACTCATATGGCGAAGAGTTTAAAATGTTATCAGAAAAAAAAAAGGATTTGCCCAATGTACTGTTACAAAATTCTTAGGTTTGCACAACACTGAGCAAAGCTACAAAATTTAAAACAATAATAATTAAAATTTAAATTAGTTTATTAAGTAACGTGGCAATAATTCAGACACTATACCTTCCCTCTTGTTTCTCTTTCTTTGTTCTGGGGTTTTGCGATCACTGTTTGTTTCATTTGATCTTCAGTTGTCTAGATTCCAGTAAACTCTAATGGAGAAATGCTAACATTCTCCAACTTGGACTGACTCACCCAGAGATTTGGGGAATTTTCACAGAAGCAGTTTGATTACCATACAAACGGAAAAGGCTGACTGTAGAGGGGGAAAGTGAAACCACCACACTGCTTCCACACAGTGCTGTCAAATAAATTAACATTCCCTTCCCAGGAGAAGAATTTGGTGTGCTGATCGGGGAGCACGATTGGTGCCCATTAACACAAAGAGGGATGTGGGGGAACTGGGACTTGCCTGACATGGGCCATAACCAGTTACTCTCCCCATTTTTCCACTGGTTCTCCACCAGGGCCCTGGTGTTCTCACCAGTTGTGGTGTTTCCAGCCTTTGCTTGTCTCATAGTGTTAAATGGCTCTATGTCATTGTACCTTAACAGGTACTTTTTGAAGAATGCAGAGCGCAACTTTGTTCTGCAAAGATTATAGGTGTAGTGTGGCATTCACTCAGGCATATGAGTGTCCCAAAACCACTCTTCCAGGGGACAGGGCAATAAGCCAGTATAAGCACATGTCTGCTCTATGTATGGCTTTAATGAGAAGAGGAGACAGTGTAGATCAACCAACAATACAGCTCATGAGGATGTCAATCCTTCCAGCCAGGCCCATTGTAGTAGCAGGATGTCAAGCCCCCTCTCATACCACATTGTGAAGCACGATGCTGATTTCACCTTCTACTTCTACTCTGACTGTTAAACACATAAAAAATGGCATAAATTCTTCACTCAGTCCTATAAATACTCTGCATACCCATTTAAACCATATATATGATTGCAGCAGCAACAATTTGCCTGCACTGTAATTTCACGATGATTTAGTTCTAGACATAATCACAGATTCACTAATTAATTTAATAGAAACAGATTATTTCAGATCTATTGTGAGCTCTGCCAAATGTCAGAAGGCCTACAACCCAGACAGTGAAAGAATGGATTTTAACTTACATACAGACTATGAAAATTTTCTAACCCACAACCTCAGCACCGCAGTCAGTTCCCTTGTGTGACTCAATCCCTGATTTCCTGTGAGGAAAGAGTAAACCAGCAAATCTTAAACTCAGATTGTGCTGAGATACTCCAAGTGTCTCAATTAGATTCCTTTTGCCCTGTAAAAGATTGGTTATGTACGCTTCAAAGTGCTGACAACTTGTCTATAAACTACCATAGCAATAATAGCACTTGAAGATGGGTAAAGTATTTCTGAGACTTATAAACATCATGGGATTTTTCTCATTATTAAACTTCAAGTTTTGTGAAAAATAGCTATTAAAGTAGCAATAAACCTCCATAAGAGACAGCTGAATGACACCCCCATCCTTTCATTCATATATTTGTTCTGAAGCTCTTCCTCAGCCAACTCCTTGTGCCACTGGTAATTTGTCACCTGGAAATGACACTGCAAGTGCTACTTATATCAGTGACAGTACTCAAAACCAAAGTCAGACACAGACAGCTTCTACAGCAAAATTCATTAAAGTTGACATGTGGAGTATCAACTATTTGATGTTCAGGCTCTTTTTCCCACTGATTAGGTCCAAATTTGTTTTAAATACATGCTGAAAAAAAAGCAGCAGAATTAGACCCTAATTCAGCAAAAATCCAAGCATGGGTTTCTTCCACAGCATTAGTAACATAACTAAAGTAATGATGAAGTTTGCTGAATTTGCTTTGCTTTGATGAAGTTGTATCTGTGAAACTAAACCTAGTCTGCTGCACTAGAGGGGTGCAGTATGTAGCTTTTATAAATAGAAGATGAGCTATAAAATCTGATCCCTTTTTCTCTGCTGTGAGCTACAGTATGACTCCTAGCTTAACCACAAAGCAAAGGAACAGCAAACTGACCAAACAGATGATGTTGGCAAAGCCCCAGGCATTATCTTCAAGCACAGTTTGTTTGAAAGTAGGCAATTTTCTGAGTTCACTTTTGTCCTATGCTAAATGGGATCTCCTGACTCCACTTTCTTCTACTATTCTCATGTAAACTCTGGTCTAGGACAACTAGATAGGATGTTCTTTGGGCAAACATAGCAAAGACAATAGTCCAACATATTCCCTAGTAGGATATCCATAATTTTCAGTGATCTTAACTCTTACAAGGTATGCAAAGTATTCATGCTTGCCATCACAACCTTATTTACTCTTTGTCTGCACTTAGAATCACAGAACGAGTTTGGTTTGGAAGGGACCTTAAAGATCACTCAGTTACAACCCTTCTGCCATGGGCAGTGACACCTTCCACTAGACCAGGTTGCTCAAAGCACCATCCAACCTGGCCTTGAACATTTCCAGGGATTGGGGCATCCACAGCTTCTCTGGGCAACCTGTGCCAGTGCCTCACCACCCTCACAGGGAAGAATTTGTCTGTAATATCTAGTCTAAATCTCCCCTCAGTGGTTTTAAAGACATTACCTCACGTCCTTTAATAAAGGCTCTCATCTATAGTACCTCCCACGTCTCTTGTAGCCCTTTTAGGTACTTAGGGTGCTCTAAATTCTCCCCGGAGCCTTCTTCCTCCAGGCTGAACAACTCCAAATCTCTCAGCCCATCCACACAGGAAAAACACTTCTTTGCCTTCACCCCATGTTTGTCATGTCTGGAGGGATCGCAACTTCCTCTCGCTCAGGTTTACAAAAAGCTTGAAGGACATTCAGTTTGCAACTCCTCCTTAGGCCCTTAACTGTGGAAATTCAGAATAAAATAACATCAGTGACACTTCGGAATGCAAGGTAAGCCCCTAATCTCATATAATAAGCTGAGATCCTTGTAGGTAAGTGAAGAAAGAGAGACTTTAATATCTAACTGAAAAATGCCTGAGTGAAGGCACACATGCTCCCATAGAACTTCTTAAACATCTATGCATAATCCAGACATCATTGCAGAGGCCAAACTTATATTAACTTCAGCAGTGCCAAGGCTTCACCCTCAGATTTTGGTTCCAGAAGGGTGGAAAGCCAACTTTGGAGAAAGTGATGGGACTGGGAAAAAGGACAAATGTTGGGAGTGCAATAAAAATTAAAATGAATAATGAATTTCAACTGAGGTAGAACTGAGAGAAACTGTCAATACTGTCAGTGCTGTTTCAGCTGGGATCAGATTCTACTTATTTTACAAAGAATATTTTAGCAGAAGATAAGCAATTTAGCAGTGTCTCTTCTGGAACTGCTTCCATGCTTATCCAAAGTCTGTTCTCTTTCTTGCACGCTTTTTTAATTTATTTGCTTATTTTTGCCTTCTACACGCTAAGATTTTTCCAAGTTGCTCAGCTTGGTTCTCCACTCTTTCCGCAGAATGAAAGCTTTATTGTTCCCTGTGAATGCTCCATCACTTTCCCCTCCTAGCTTCACGCTTTGGCACAAGTGGACTCTTTTGAGCTTCTGTATGAAGACCACCTGCAGTAGACCTTGGAATGACTAACGTGGAGGTGGGCTGAGATCAGCTTTTACTTGAGTTTCAAATGTACTCCACAACTCTTACTGTTTCCCACTCCCCAAAACGACTTCATTTCCTACACCAACTGCTAAAGCAATAGCCCTGAAAGACGGAGCAATGATTTACAGAGGCTCTTCTTAATACATGAACATTAGTTTCATTTATTGTACCAAGTACCAAATTTGGAGACGAGGTCCATGATTGGCATTTTGAAGGAAATATGGTAGATTACTCAAATCTATGGGTATACCTGTAGAGATTTATAGACCATTTATAGACCATTGCCTTCAACAGTTAGAACATAGTCTATGAATAGTGCTGAGATCGTGTCCAATGTTCATTTTTCTCATTTACTTTTGCAGGCGGAAATGAAATGGTTGCCAATTCACAAAATGAAAGGGATTTTTTTTAACAATATATTGAAAAGTAGATATGTAGAGATAAGTTAAATGAAAAGTATAATTTAAGAGCAAACACATAAACTCAGAACCAACACAAACTATTTGTGATTTTTAAGTGCTTGGAAATTGCATTAAAAAAAAAAATATCTATCTTACGAAAAAGATCTATCCTATCTGATGCCATGAAGACTCAGTACTAGTCAAAGGATACCTTACTTCCCTAGTCCTATGCCTGGTAAAGAGTACCAGAGGAGAGAACTCACAGTAGTTAAGGACTGTGTTTGATGATATTTACAGGGTCAGTAGTGACAGCTCAGTTCTGTAGCCATTCTCTTAATCAGGCAAGAGATAATTTGAAATCAATGAAAGTGCTCAGGATAAGTAATAAGGTGACTGAGTGCACAATCAGCCCCAATAGAAAAATTCCTTGTAGTTCATTGTGCAACTAAGCAGATGAGAAAAATCTGCAGTTTCCAAACGCAGACACCCAGTCACATAACAGCCAGACACACACACAAGTGCACGTGCTGGGGAAATGAAATTAGCAAATGGTGTCATTTGATTGAGCACATGATCACATCTGACAGGCATGAGCTCATCTCTGATGTGTTTCCTTGTTGGTGCTGGAAAAAGAAAAATATGAAGCCAGTTAGGAATGTTTCTGAATGTGATGCTTTCCTTTCCCCCATGCTTTCTTTTCCTTTTCTTTCAGTAAAAACACTGGAGATGTTTAAAATCCCTAAATCATACAAGGCATATTTTTAATATCTTGTACTAGGGATAACCTTTTTAATAGTACTGGAAATCCCCATATAGCATATCTAGGTGTATCCAGATGGATTGCTTCAATATGAAGGCATTTTCTTTTGCCATTTTTCATTCTATTGTATGTATCCATAACTTATGTTTTTTATAATGAAGGGCTACTCTTAATAACCTTATATTTATTTTATTTTTTTTTAGAAAGAGCAGATGTGATGAAGTGAATGAGAGCTATTGGTTTAATAAAGCACAGTCATCTTCTCTCAGATGTTACAATAAACCAGATTAGATAGAGCTTTAATGGGTAAAGTTCCAGTGTTACTTCTGCTGTTGATAAATGATCTGAAATCTCATTTTCTCTGCTCTGTGTACCTTGCATACATGTCTGTGTTTAACTGTTTAGAAACTGGAATTGTAACAACATGAAAGCAAAGAACCCCAGGATCACAAAATAGCTCATTATATAAATGATGATTCCTACCTGATAGGGAGAAGTGAAAGGTGACAAATCCTTCCCTCTCAATTAAATTCCCTTCATGAGAGTCTTTAGTACATTTCTGACCATAATTTCAGTCGAGCAATAACAGAAAATTCAGTGTCATTACGGAAAAAAGACATTAAAACAGTTTTAGAGATGGAGAGAGGGGATGCACAAATATACTTCAAAGAGAGGGTCTTGTTTTCCTTTTATTCCCTCAGTATTTCCATGAAACCTAAGGCAATGACATCACAAAAAAACAAGGTTGCCAAGATATACTATACAAAAACATGTTTTCACATGGTTACATTTTCTGCAAATTATAGTTCTTGGAATATAAATCAGAATAATTGTTTAAATCAGAGTGACTGTTGAAACAGATTTACAGAGATCAAATCAAAAATGTAATAATTCTTGTGGTTTCACTAATGCTCAGAGCACTGAATACTTCTGAAAATTTTGGTTGTCAGTTAGATATAGTGTTTACATTAACATGCTGCTTGAACAGAGAAAATATATATTTTAAGATGAAAATGTGAATCCAGGGTTACAAGAATGTTTCTGAAACAGCTAAGTCATCTTGCTTCAAGTAAAACCAGATGTCTGCTTAAAGTGAAAGGCAATCATTTCTTTTAATTATGTTCACTGGTTAGGCCACCAGGAATATCCACATGTGCACACAATGATCCAATTAAAATCAAAGACCTTACGATGGAGAAAGCAATCAACAACTGAACGACCACCAAATGACATGCGAGGCACTGACCTGGATTCCACTACCTCCGCTCACTCATTTTCACTCAGCAAGTGGAACAGGAGAAACTGCTGCAGTCTGCCAAGGTCCCCTGGGAATGTCATGTCCTGGATCCCGGAGGTGTCTTCGGGAGCAGTGGTTTCCTAAACTGCTGCTCCAAATCGATGAACCTGGACTAGAAGCATTTCTCAACTTTGCCCAGGGTCAATACCTGCAAAAACATTCCATATGCAGAAAGGAAACAGCTGCAACACTCCTTCTTGGTCATTTCAGCCTTTAGGATGTGTGACATTGTGGTGAGTCTAATGGAAGAGAGAAAAATATGGAAGCTCATAAAGTGCTTTGCATGAATATTTGACCAGAAGAGAAGGAGATGGAAAAATGGATCAAACCAGTGGATATTCATGTCCTCCTGAAATCCTGCCTGTAAATGCCACATGACTGTGCTTGGAAGAGATTGTATGCACAAAACATTAGCATGATATTTCTTAAATAACCCATACTCTCACAGCTCTTCCTGTCCTGGACATTTCATATGCACTTATCACCTCAATTTTTATCGGTGGCTGATGGCTTTGAAACTTTACAACACTTTTCGTAGTTTGAAATCTCTATTCAAAACTGTGTTGGTCATATATATAAGGACATACTCTTAGTCCTCCTGTGAAAAAAATACATCTACTCATTGAAAGGGAAAAATAACATCTTCTGGGAACTGGCAGATACCTCCAGTGGGACTTATTTCAATGACAACTGCGTATATCAAAAATTTTGCATTACACTTATTTACTATGAAATACACACATAATATTCACATAAACATACATGCACACAAACAGCACCTATATATGCATATAATATGTTGCAGGTGGACATAATATCATATCCTCTGATTTTCTTTTTATAATGTTCTTTCCGGAGCTGAACATTTTCTCCAGGAAGACTTGACAAGTTAGTAACTTCTTCTGCCCATAGTTTTCAATCAGTACTACCTCAGCTGAAAGACACAGGATCTTCTTTCTTCTGTGGTACTTATCTTGAGCCTACTTTTACCTTTTGCTGGACGTTGCTCAGTTTTTTGGCGGTATTTTATGTCACACAGTTTCTTCACCAGTTTATGAAAAAGAAAAGAAAAACAGAAGAGGGAAAAAACTGCTTTGTTCAGTAAAAGGCATTCTCTGACCATGTGCATTTGCCAAAAGAGTTGGCATTTTCATGCCAGACTGAATACATAATCAGGTGATTAAATGTCTTTATAAAAAACATGGACAAAACATATGGCTGCAGTGAACCCATTAGGATTTTTAACCATAATTTCAATGAGCCAAAGAAACATCCCTTTCTATTTTCCCAGGTTCCTTCTGTCATGGTAGGGCAGGTCATTTCACACGTGCAGTTTCTGTGAAGAAGGTGTTCTCCCCATCTGACTATGCATGATCTTGGTTCAATTGCTATATTGTTTAGCTTTTGTTTTCTAGTCCACTTTTTTCAGCAATACTTCTCACTAAAGAAGAGATCCTTTCACTTCCATCCTCCCTGCTCTGCAAGACATTTCCCTCTCCCAAGCTTTACACTCAGCCTTAGATTAAGGCCAGCCTCTACAGCATTCTTCAAGAAACATGGATATGTATATGCAACGCCCATGTCCATGACAACTTTATTTTAATCTTCTGAGTACTGTACAGTCTTTAAAATGTTTCTCCTTCACATGGCTTCACTTAACTATCAGTGTTCTCACTGGGCTCTCTGTGCATTGCAGCCAATTCTTTAAAGCTCCTCTGATTGTTTTGACTAACAAGCATTTGCATTAAAACTCTGGGCCAGGATATTTAGAGGAGGAAAAAATCATGCAGACCCTGCAAATTTAGTAGCAGACACTTGATTTTTGTTGATTAGCTTGTAGATACGTTGCCAGGAATATCTTCCTCAAGGCCCACTCCTGTCTTGAAATACAGCATCTTCACCAGCTTTCAGCATGAGACAGGAACCAAAATGAGTCAGCATCGGAGTGCATGACCTCCAAGAACTTCTGGCACTGCTCAGCAGAAAGTAGATGGCATTAATGCTGATACAGAAGAGTAGGAGGCAGGCTAATTTGTATCCCAGAAGGATCCCAAAATATGTCCAAATTACTATTTATCACTGGAAGTTATAAAATACAGTTAAGGCCTATTTTATTGTTTATTATCCAAGCCATAAAATATACAAGCACAGGAAATATAAACAACAGCAAAACAAGCTGAGAGAAGGCAAGCTTTCAGCTAGCTGAATCATCTCTAAATTCTAAATATTATCTCCTGATGGATGGCTGTTGGAGTCTGCAAAAGACCATACCAAATCCAGTTCCCTGTTTCACACAGACCACCCCTATCGAGGACACTTCAATCCAACTGTATTATCACATATCCTGCCTCAAAACAGAAAGTTTAATTTCCTCATCACCATTTGGTGAGTCTTATGTTGTCTCTGGACTGGTGTTTTTTAGAAAGATTTTACTTTTCCACTGTGTTTCAAGGAACAATCAAGAATGTCTCCCTTCCTTACTGTGTTGTCCTGGGTGAGTTTTCCTAGTCTAGATTTTATAACCTTTCCAATACTAAATTCTAATCATTTGCCAGTGGTACATTAGGCAATAGAAGCACTCTATCTGTTGCATGTACTGTGAGCTCCTGCTCATTATCATTTATTATTCTTTTCCATATTGCTTTGGAAGCAACACATCCCTCCAAACATCCTTCTTTCCATGCTTCACTACTGAGTAAGCTACTGCTAATCTAAGGGAGGCTCAAATAAAGGATATAAAATCAGAGGATAACAGAAAAAAAGGTCACAAATTATATAACTAACATATTTAGGATATTCACGTGCCCACAAAGAGTCCACATATTCACCATCACAGGCATGAGCATTTCTGGTTTTAAATCCTCTGGTGACCGGGACTCTACAGCCTCTCCAGAGAATTTATTCCACTCCTTGACTGTGCCTTTTTTGCCTAATACATAATAAAATTGTCCCTCTCTGCAAGTTAAATTGGTTACATCTTGTTATATGGATCATGGCTGTGAAGAGCAGATTATTCCACCTGTAATTTAAAGATTCCTGAAAAACAAACATTTGCTTTTGAAGCCCCCTGACTAGATGGGCTGGATTCAGCATATCTGGAAAGCCTTAATTAAAAGGCTTTAATTATGACTGACTGAGCAATCTGAACCAATCATTCTATTTCAAATGAAGTTCAAAAAGCATTTCCAGAACTTTCAGACAAATTGTGTACTGGATGGAAACATCATTGTAAGATCTCAGAAGTTTGCAAAATTAATTCATTTTTACAACAACTTTATGAAGTTGGAAAATGTAAGGCTTCAATGGGAAAAGTTCAATATTTGTCTTTTCCTCTCCTACTTCTCATTTCATTTAGCCAGAAAATGAACTCAGTGTTTAATAAAAGCATGCTTTCTATCAAATAATATTTAATTACTACATTTGTTTAATAGAGATTAATAATTAAGCAGCCTGAAATGCAATCACTATAATAGTTTATAGATAAGAGAAAAACATTTGAAAGGATCTTAAGTAAACTACAAAAACTTGGGTTAATCTTATGAACAAGTGAAAGTCCATAATCCTGTTTTAGGCCATGGTCTGCTGGTAATGCATCCACAATTAAAGTACCCTGTGATTTATGGAAGTCAGAAAGGAAATTATTCAAAAACATCTACACTGAAGGCATGTAACTAGCTCCCTTCTCCCAAAGGACAGGACTTTAACCATCACCATGGCGCAGCTCAGAAGATCTTTGACTTGTTTTGCAAAATGTTTGTTTGACTTCTTCAACTTCATATGTTAAATGTGCTTGGCTCAGTAAAATAACTGGCACAGAGTTGCACAAGACTTGTAATTACAATATCAATCCTTATAAGATATTTTCTAACAAATGGAGGAGTCTATTTTTATTCTATTTTCATATTCCTTGAGGAAAATGTTCAGACTAATTAATTTCCCTTGCCATTGAGAATTCAGCGCACCAATAAATATAACTATGATCCCTTTTCATTTTTAAAATTTTAGTCTATTTCAGTCTGTTCTAGTTATTAAAATATCCATTCGGGATATTAATATTAATGGCAAGGACAGAAATGAAAAATTTTTACAAATAATCAAAATTCTGAAGTTGCTTTAATTTTAAAATATTTGCAAGTCTTTTAGCTTATTTTAAAAAAGCAAACGCTCAAAGTTGCTACATTGAGAACACTGCAATGAAATATATAGATTATAGGAAAAATGAATTCACGAAACCTAAGCAAAATATTTTTAAGTTTTCTTTAGCCGTGTTAATTCACCAGAAAATGCAATGATATAAGGTAACAAAAAAAGCAACTTGCAATCATGAACACAGGTTGGTCTCAACTTGTTGATTCTGCTTTAATCTTAAATTTTCTTATAGGAAAGCTGGGAATGAACAACTAATCTGTTGCTATTGAGAAAAAAGATGTGGTTCAAGGTTTATGTCAAAGCAAGCCCCTGATTCTATAATATTCACCTGTGCTTTTTGTCTCCACTTTTTGTCTCTTTCTTGTAAAAAAATCCCTTGTGGATATACCAATGGCAGAGCTGATTGACAACACTGCCAGCATTAGTCCTGGCCTGAGTGATGGAATTGATTTTATAAGTGAAAAATTCATTAACTGGCCTTGGGAAAAAAAAAAACACAAACAAAAAATTAGGATTCCATGCCACTTCCTGAGTTAAAGAAATGAGAAGTCATCCTCCACTAAGATTTTGCTGCTTATCGGTAAGTGCAGATACGCATTTTAAGGACTAAGGTAACTGATAGCAGTGATACAGCTGGGATCTGAAATAATTGAACTTTTAAGCTTCATCAAGACAGTGAACATAACGGTTCTGCAAATTACTGACGCTTCCAGTCTATTTGATTTTCACAAGGCCATTAGGATTATTGACTGATAACAAATACCAAAAGCCACTTGAAAATCCCTAAAAGGTTTTTGATCTGTGGCAAAAACCTACGCCAAATGAGATTGTAACTCATCTTCCCTTTTAAAAATTGTAAATGCCCAGTGGCTGGCCCTGCTCTGCCACCTGCAGATGATGCTCAGCCAGTACCTGCAGACAGAGAGCCAGCGAGGGGCTGCAGAACCCAGCTGCCCTGGGGAAGGGGTTGGTTCCCTCTGATTATGGAGTGAGCCAAGGGATGGTGAGACCACAGCTGTGCAAATGCAGGCAAAGGGACCCAACAGGTAGAACTTTGTTGGCTGCAACCTCATGGGCCACTGATGCAACTCACAGACAATTTCCACGCTGCAGTCAAAAATTATCTCAGGAATACATCAACACATCCCAAGGGAAACTGGAGAGCCTGCACACACTGTGATTGAAGCCTGGCAGGGGCAGCCCAAGCTATAGATTCCCTGATGGGTTTAAGGTGCTGGCGTGGGAGGTAGAGGTAAGAATGTGAAAGAAATGATCCTCCACACACTCCCCATCCCACCAAGCAGCAGCTCCAGAAACCACCTGGAGTCTGGGTGAGAAGATTAGAAGGTGTCTGTTGGTAGAACTGCCACCATCAGTGTCACCATTGCACAGGGAAGTGGCTTATTTGGAGTTTAATTTTCTGCTGGTGTTAAAACCCAGCTTACGAGTTTCAGGTGAGTTCTTCAGAAACTGATTGACTCCTTGGTGCCCTTCTCTGATGCCATCTCATTGTTCTTCATAGATCTTTGCACTGTCGACATCAACTGGGTGGTTTGCACCAAATCTGAGGAGCTATTAATGAATTAATCAATTATTTGGCTTAGAAGTCTGTCTGCAGATGTTTATCAGCCATCATTTTTGATCTTTTTAAAAGAAATTACCTTCTTTATCACCTGCTTAAAATAATTTATTGGGATTCATTGTTTAGGCAGATTACTTCTCTTTACTGTTATGTGGATTGCATGCCCCTTCTTCTTAATGAAAAAAATCAACATAAATTAAAATATATAACACTGATCTTTTTCTCTTATCATCAGTGTAATACATTTTTGTAATATTATTGCTACATCAAAGTATTTAGAAATCTATTTTCATAAGCAAATGATGATTGCCTTTAATTAAATTCTTCAAATTTGTTATGAATCTGGTTGATCTAATATATTCCATACTTTTGTCTGAAATCAGCATCTCCCTGAAAATCCTGTAAGTGCTAGCATCAGTTTAATTATTCCTTTTACATTTACTCTTGGCATTATCTTTCTTCCAACAGTCTAGCATTTCCAAAGTCTTGAAATACTCACTGGAAGACAATGCTGTAGATTCTAAAATCTTCCTTGGGCGACTATTTTAAAACATACAAATGAAAATTATCTGGATCTAATGCTGCTTGTTATTTAAGAACATTTATTATTACTAGACAATAACATTTTATATAACATATTATTTACCTTTCTCATTCACAGTAAAAATATTTATTAAACTCAGATGTCTTTGTATGTATTGTTATTTACTGTTGTAAAAATGGATCAATAACTTGTTCATTTTTGGGACAAAAATTGCTTTCTTCATACTGTCCTTAACACTAACATCCAGATTTCCTCTTACAGTGTCAGTTTTCTACAGTGTCCAGCAGAATAACCCCCAACCAAATGCAGATTATAAATTGGGATTTTTTGCTACACCTGTTACAGATACAGGTATAGTTACTGCTGCTTTCATTGGTAAGTGTTTTGGTTCTTCTAAACAAGGTTTTCTGTTGCGGCATGACGCTGTTTAGGGTTTGAAGTAAACAGTTTTTAATTACCACTCACATTTTTCCGATTAAATTTTTCCTCCCAGATGATTTGGTTCATAATTGTTTTCAGCTCTGTGAAAGTGATCTTTGCCAGGCACACAGGGCATGCACACACATGCACACACGCAGAGGCACTCAGGCTGCAGGCATAAATCCGTGTGTGTGTGTGTGTGAGCACTCCAGCGTGCGTGCAGCCGTGTGTGCATCGTACAGCCCTGCACAGATGGTCAGCATTTTATTATGTTTATTCAAAGCAACTACAAGCAAGTCGCAAACACTTGAGCTGAACCACAAGCATTGGGAAATTCTTCTACGAACTTAGTGTCTAGCACAGGATTGTCCTGCACCGTATGCAACACGTCCTGACTTGGACAATCGACATGAACAATATTTTTAAATTCTCGGGACATTCGGTTCTGGCAACATGCAGCCACCAGCCAGCATTTCCCAGACTCCTGAAGTCCCCCCAAGGGAATCCTTCATCTTTCCTGAGGTCCTGAAGATTGGTGGTGCTTATTTGATTTGATCGTAACAACTAATACTGAAAATAACTTAGACATAAATTAACATCACAGTATGAAAAGCAGCATAGAAGAATATAAATGCAAACTGCAGGTCTTTCCAATACTGGATTATAATCACATTAACATTAAATAAGGCAGTCAGAAAATATCGAAGAGGCAGAGATTAAGAGGTTAAAGTAAACAGGTGATTTCATGGGCAAAGGTCAAAAGCCAACCTGATCAAACCCAACCAGAAGTGGAACGCTTGTGGTGTCAGATAGAATAACTTCATATTAGAAATTTAAAATAAAAACATCTCTCTTATTCAGATAGGGGCAATTTAGTGTTACTGGTATCCAATTTTCCTATATGCAGTGAAACAAAAATTTTTATCTCTGATGAACTTGGAAGAGAAGGGTTGGGCTCCTTGGTCCAGTTTATTATAGCACTGTCTCTCCAGTCCTACATAAGGGTATGTCAGCAGTTATGCACAATCTGCTTTGTAACCCAGGGGAGATTCCATTGCCTGAACTGAAGGATTCAGTGTCATTCTAGGCACTGAGCTGTGTCCTACATGGCCTCCACCTGAGTCTGCAGAAAGGGAGTTCCTTGAGGGCCTGAAACCTATCTCTCAGCTCCACTCAGATATCTTGGGTAGTCTGAGGTACCTCAAACACACTTGGTTGCCCATGTTTAGGAAAAAGGATCCCATCTACCAGCAGCTTCTAAATTTAGGATTTCTTTCTTAGCAGGTTGGCCATCTACTAAGAATTTTCAAGGTAAATGGAAGTTTCACATTTAATGATTTTTTTAAAAATTTACTATTTGTGTCTTCTCTCCTTTACTATTGATATGATCGTGTATTTCTACACTTCATACCAGTGCCATGTATGAACTAATATCTTACCTGTACTGATCTTCATTTTCTTCCTTGCTTCTGTGTTTCATATTTTAAGTAAAACTCTGATCTTAGTTTTTCTGATGCAAAAATTTCCACTGTTCTCAGGGCTTTCCTGCCTTCCCTTCTTCTATCAGCACAGTACTTCCTACCTGGTTTCACTGTGAAATTCCCAAGAACTTCAGTTCTCCTGAAGTTCTCCTGAAATTCTTCAGTGTCTGACATACCATACTTTTTTTTTTCCACCAGAAGTAACCAAATGACTCATCAAAATGACTCTCCATTCTATGCAAGAACAGGAATTTTCCACATTGGCTGCACTGAGACCTGGCAACCAGGGAGTACCTTCAGGAAGGTCTCTGGTGTTGGACCCTCCTCCTGCTTGAGCTCAGACCAGGAGTACATAAGCCCAGACCAGGAGTACATAAGCCCTTTTCCCAGAGTTGTGGAGAATGCTGCCTGATCCTGATGCTTCCAATTTGGCAAAGATAATGTCTTATAATGATCTCATTTGGTTGTCTGGTCTCCTTTCTTGGATACTAAATATAATGGGTAAATATTATTATTATTATTATTATTGCTCCAAAATATATCAAAACCTCTTTAATTACTTATTAGGATATTTTCAAAATACTTTTCAACCCATGATTAATTTCTGCAGTGTAACTAGTACTCGTCCTCCCAAAACAGAAATTTGTGCATTTTGCAGAGCCAAGAAACTTTGAAATAAAATGTTTATTGAAGAGCTTTATCTTCATAGGTATTATTTAAAGGACCATACCTGCACAGAAGTTAGTTTGCTCAGAGACAAATATAGCCATGTTAATCACATATTTCCAGCATAACCTTCTTGGTGAGGTGCAAGGTGAAAATTAGTAATTTTATTTATTGCTGTCTTGGGATTACTCAATAGTCATCAGAAAAAGAAGAAGAAGTCTCCAGAGAGGTTTCATTCTGCTCATTTCAGGATTGGATTAAACACATTTTGATGTGTCTGTTTCCCTACAGGGAGCATGTAGCTGTACATGTCAGACACTCAGCATTCAAAGCTGAACCTAACTTTTCAAAACCCCACTTTAAAGAGAGAAATCCTTTTTTTCTATACATCATTAGTAATGACCATTAAAAACATATATCTAGACCCTGCTTTTGTTAAGAGCTTGTTTTACAACAGCCCTTGGGACATCATCTGCAGATTATGCTGACATATTAATCACACTGTGTTAGCTAAATTTATGGCACATCATATCACATCTCCAACATTACATGTATGAATAAGGAACAGTTAGTATGCCTTAAACCTTTATTTGAACACAGTTTTAATTTGGGCTTTTCTGATACTCTAATGTTTAAAAAAACCAAATAATAAACCAGGATGTACATACCATAATGATTGTGTAGCAGCTCATGTAGTGGTTAAAATTAATGTTCTCATTAACTGTGTCAAAGATCAAACTATTATACACAAGCATGCAAATGCAATGGTGACAGGCACAGTATGTGACCTCAAACAGATGTGTTGGTGGGTCAGTGCACACACTGATGTCTTGAACCAATACCGACCTTCTGGGAGTAGCTGATACACAAGTAGAGCAGTAATAGAGAAGGGACACTCAGCTAACATCTCCACAGGGGCCTACTGCACTATTCTTGAAAGCAAAATTGTCTGAAGGCTCCCAGCCTCTGAAGCTGAGCTTTATCAGAACACAAAACATCAATTTGTGTTTGAGAAGCGCTTGGTACTTTTTGGCCCTGATGTTGAATGAGGCTCCTATGATGTACTCTGCTATCATCCTCATCATCTTCAGTCATGCTGCTAGGTTTTGACCACACATCCCACAGTACACTTGAACATCCATATGGGCTCTGTGAAAGCAGCTAGACGTG
This sequence comes from Vireo altiloquus, assembly GCA_013396875.1. Taxonomy (NCBI): domain Eukaryota; kingdom Metazoa; phylum Chordata; class Aves; order Passeriformes; family Vireonidae; genus Vireo; species Vireo altiloquus. Next base: position 264,528 of record VZRF01005926.1, on the reverse strand, counting down.
GCCCTGACATCCGTGAACATTACTCCCCCTGAGATCTCTGGGAGTATGTGTACATCTGAGGGCAGAGTTCGGACCATAAAGTTTAAGTACAAGCATCTGGGCACAATTTTCTCCAGTGAGCAGGATTCCAAGTTTCTGTAACATCTGCTGTGGGAACCATAAGTACTTTATATTAATGTTGTAAACTGTGTTAGCTATAATCGCCTTTTTTAATGGGAAGAAATGCAGTCATCTCCACCTGCTGATTCCAGTGATGGAGACACCTGTCTGCTAGGAATTGGATTGAGACCATCAACACATTTCACACAAGCAATTGAAGGGCTATGAGATGATAATGGCCTGAGGTTATAATTTGCAAGTGACCCATGGCTGCTGGGTTTTTTCCAGCAGACATCATCAGATAAGCTTGTTTCTCTGTAGGGACTCAGCTAGTTCTATCATTTCATATTTTTGCAAACTGTTTGGCTAAGAGATAACAAATGCAAGTGAACATAGAAAAGGAAAGAAGCCTTTAGCTGTGCTGTGTGTACAGAAATCAGAACGATGCAGTAGAAGCTATTCTTATTCTTTTAATTGGCTTCCTAATTATGTATGCAAATATATAGCAAGTAATGGGTTATCAGTAGTACTCTTAGTTGTTTCTGGTTTCTGGATGTTTGTTGTCTATCTCATTATGTATGTGATCCTCATTACAGAGAAGTACTTGACTACACTTTATACTTAAAGCTAATTTTCCTCATCTATCTAATTAAGGGAATAGTGAAAAGAACCAGACCCACACAGCTCACAGCCAGGTGTGTTGCTTTCCATAGGTTGTTACTGATATATTAATCAGTGAGATTAAAAGAACCTGGAACAAATCTGCATATCACTTTTTTACTACAGTAAAAAATGTCATTATAAGAAAAGAGAAGCTGCAGTTGAACTCCATCTAGATGGAGTTCTGAAGAGCTACATATGTACCCAGAAACATTTTAGTACCCAGATACATTTTAACTAAAAATAAATCCTACAAAAATCTCTTTATTGGAGGAGGAATATTTTATCACTCCTGCTCCTATGCTAAATTTAGTTTCAAAACTGTCCAAAGGGCAATATTTCCAGCTTCATTTTCTAAATATTTCTTACTGCCTGGCCTGAGGAAATGAGTCAAAGCAAAAGTAAAATTTAGTGGCAAACGTTTCCCATAGTCTCCCACTTTTCCTGTGAAACATTGTGTTGATAACCAGTGTACCATTCCCTAGGAAAAGGAAGAATATACTTTGGAAAACTGACAGTGATTCAGTCTATTGGAGTACAACAGTAAACCAGGCCCTAAATTCTCAGTACCAGCCTGTACCCTGGTCTGATGTCAACATCAAGAGAAGGGGTTTCTCAGCTTACAAAGACTTCTGTATGGTTCTAAACATGTACTATACATATAGACAGAATCTGTAAGGTGGAAGAATTAATTGTAAGATGGAAGACTGGATCAATATCCCAGAATCCTGTAAAAACACCACATGGAAATCTTTTTACCACCAGTAAAGTAGAAACCAACGGGTAACTTCCTTCTCCCCAAAATGAAACCTATTATGAACTTCCTGATGTTAAAATAAACCTTCCACAGAAGGATGTTGTGCAAGGGGGCACCACGCCCGTGAAACCTCAGGGAGAATCTCCTCTGCAGCTGTAACCCTCAGGTGGCAGTACTCAGATGTAGTTTTGCCTTCTGGGATGAACGTGAATCAATTCTTGGAGATTTTAAGCCATGCACCCTCTGTTTGCTAACTTGTAAAGCCAAGTACCACAAGTATTGCTAAGACTTGCCTCTGAGCCAAGGGCTAGTAGGCAAGATATCAATACACCTGGGAAAGGCTGGTTGGCTAAAACCAACTTAAAGCCAATACGGGACTATAATTTTCCTCTGCTTGTGATTTTATTCTCATCGATTCCAGCTCCAAGCATTGAGACAGACTGATGAATGCATGTTTTTACTGGATAAGCAAGTAGGGGACTCACAGACAAAAAAAATCCACCAAACTTTTATTTTTACCATACTTAAATTGTTGCTAAGGAGTAGGTTTTCTTCCATGCAAAATAAAATGAACTTGAATAAATTTAAATTCTTCATCTTAAACTGCATGTTATTAACACGGGCTAAGGAGAGTTCTTATTTTCTGGCATCTTCAAGAAGTATGCCTTCAAAAGGAAAATTTAATAACTTGCTTCTTACCACAAGAATGGACCATAAGCAGAATAACCCATCAACAGCTTTAAACTCTTCAGTTGTTTGGATGTGAACAGCCTTCGAGAACCTTTCTGGATTCACCAATGTTGTGGGAACCTTCCACTTACACTCGGCTTGAGAAGTGTGAATTCTTATTTTGCAAAGAGCCTGGGGATCTTGCCAAGGGTAATATTCTGGGGTCCATATGTGCTAAGTGATTGGCAATTCTGGAACACAACAGCAGGCAGTTAAGTTGGGGAAGCCTCTGAGAGACACTTCAGCCAAGGAAAGGAATTTGGATTTTTTCAGGAATAAAGCAGAGAAATGGCCAAAAAAAGATCATTTGAAATTTGGAAAAATTTAAAACAAGAACTTTTGTCCAGGCTATATGCATCACAAGCAATTTTTTGTGTTGCTGTAGGTGACAAGCACTTTCCTTTACATTGACTGTGTAAAATGAAGTGTCACTGTACTCAGGTTTGTGTCCTCCAAGACCACAATAGAACACGTTCTACTAAAACTTTCCTACATCCATTGGAATCACTGCATGTGGGTGCATGAAACCTGAGAGTGATAAAGCACAAAATATATACAGATGGTATTTGTTCATTCATTACATATCAAATCATTGTTTTATACTTTCTAATGTAACAGTAGAATCTGACTAGCACTGAAAAACACAAGCAACCCCTTACCTTTTTGCTTTCATAGCTGTCTAACAAAGCCCCAGATCTTATATCATATATAATTCAAGGGCTTATAGGTAGGAGCAATTAATCCAGCCAGCCTGCCATATTTATAATAGCTCTGATGAATATCCTCAGAATAGAACTTAAATGATTCCACCACATCCACAGATGAGGTGGAATGAGGTGCCCCACACTTCAAGAGAGACATTGATGTGCCGGGGCAACCAATCTGGTGGAGGGTCTAGAGAGTAAATCATGTGAGGTGTGGCTGAGGAAGTTGGGGTGTTTAGCCTGCAGGAAAGAAGATTCAGGGGGTACCTTAGTGGTGTGTGCAACTACCTGAAAACAGGGTGTAACAAGGTAGGCTTTTGCCTCTTCTCCCAGGCAACTGGTGACAGGATGAGAAGAAATGGCCTCAAGCTGTGCCAGAGGATGCTCAGGTTGGACATCAAGGGTTGTTATGCTTTGGAATGGGCTGCCCCAGGACGTAGTGAAGACACCATCCCTGGAAGTGTTCAAGAAACAACTGGATGTGGCACTTAGGGCTGTGGTTTAGTTGACATGGTGATGGTCAGTCAAAGCTTGGATTTGATGATCCTGGAGATATTTTCCAGTCTTAATTATTCTATAATTTTATCATTCTGTGCATAGCAGTTAATTTGCTCACACACAATAATATGAAGATTGTTTTCAACGACAATCAATAACAATATCTACTCTGGAGACCACTGCTTTTCTGGTTTCCAGGAAAAGTGAATTGTTCTTCAAAAAATACTAATAAACATTGACACTGTCTCTGGGATCATTATATGAAATTATTTTATCATTCCATGAAATTATTTTGATCTCTCTTAGTTATAGTACATACGCTTTAGTACATTGTTGTACCACTTTGTATCATCATAAATTTTCAGGTAAGTAAAACTGGTATTAAACATTAAATATTATATATTTAGACTACATAAAAACAAACTGGCCAGATCATTCTGGACTTTGACACTCCTTCAGTATATGTTTGATAGTACAGTGCTAGGAAAAAAATCCACTTAGCATTGAAATGTCAGTTTGTTTGATCTGTGGTGACTGTGTAGAGTGAAAAGTAAATATCTCAGTGGTTTCTCATTGATTGCAGCTTTCTTAAGAACTGGTGTACTTTGCATATACACAATGGCATTGACTTAGCAAGGTTTGACATATATGATTCCATTGAAATGTAGGGCTTCATCAAAAAAAAACATGTCTCTTCATTATCCAGAAGTGAAGAATATTTCTAATATGGAAATGGTGGGTGGTTTTCAGGAGAAGTTGATGTAAACAGTCACAAGAGGAAGGGCCGGCAAGCAGATGGTCGTCTTGTGACTTCTCATTTTAGAGCTACTGTAGTAGGTGTTGAAAATGTCTTCCATTCTCCTGAGGTAATAATGAGGGGAAAACAGACCTTTAGGAAAACCACAGAAAAGAGTAATGACTGTTCATGTATCAGTGGAAAATGTTCAAAAATGCAATTCCTTTCATGGAACTGATTAATATTTCAAACAAATGTGTGCTGCACAAAGGAGTTGTGGCTATTCACACTGGCTATAAATTACTGCAAATTACTTCGGAGAAAGGTCTGGGAAATGAACATCACTTTTCACAAGGGCCAGGATGTTGGCATGAAAATAGTTTGTATTTACATTCTAACATTTTCATAACATCAGCTCAAGCCTTTTCAGAGTAAGTGTTCTTCCGATTTTGTGGGATTGCAGTCTCTTGTGTTTTCCTTTCCCTGCCATTCATCACAAAGTAAACGCATTTACAAATACACTCAAAGCTGGGCAAACACAAACACAAGTTGCATTCAGTTGTTAGAGAAAGTGTAGAATTATATGTCATGAAATAGCTATGAATATTAAAAAATTTTAAATTAATTTCAGGTTTTTCCTTTCTTCTGTTTTTAAATTTACTTTGGAAAAGTGGAAGAATGCAAAGAGTTTGACAAAAGTGAATATATTCACTGCCATAATCCAAAGAGTTCTCCCTTACTAAATTTTTTCAAGTCTGAAAACCAAATGAGATTCTAAATTTCTCCTCTTTCTTTAGAAAAACACTACTTTTATGATCATCACTCCCCTTTCTGAGATCAAACATACGCTCATGAGGTCAGCTGGCTGGAGAGAAGACAGAGATCCTTCATTTTATTGACTCCATAAATAATCAAATACAAATGATTGTGCTCAAGTTTCAGGAACATCTAGTTCACACCAGACAAGCTCAGTGTATTAACATTATAAATCACATCCTTTGGTATTTCTTATTGCAGTAATTCTATGGTTAACCTTGTGATTTGAGTGTCTGTCTTTACAACACTGAATATCCAAAAAGGAAGGGCGCCGTCCATGGAACAGTCTAAATGACTGACAGCAATTTTATTGGCATTTAGACTGATTACAAGTCGATTAGCATTCTGCACTTATTCTGATTGATGGATTTCACTTACTTGGTTTTATCAGATTTTCAGAAATAATCTCAGATTTTATAAGGCTCTGGTTTTGCATATCCAATTTGAAAAACTCATTTTCTGTTTTGTGGACGTGCTGATGTATTTTTTGCTTTTTTTAACTGCAATTGGGTTACAGGTGACAGCCAAAACAACAAGCTCTAATGTTAAAAAAAAATATTAGATTTATTAGAAATTAAATTAAGTGAATCTGAGGCAACCAAAATTAGTGGTCACATCAAAAATCTTTCAGAAATGAGCCCCATAGTTCTCTGAACTAGCACTTTATTTTTCTCTACAGGGAAGAATAGAGCTAAACTCAAAATAAGATCTCATTGAAATTGTCTTTTCTTAGTATGAATCATTAGAATTTTATATAGAAAGAGTGGAATTACACAAATGGCCATACACCTGACGTAAATAAAGGGGGTAAAAGTTCAAATAAGTAACAAAATATGTGCTTTCGGCACTTAGAAACTTCAAGTACTAACAGTCTGTGAAGGAAAAGAAGATAAATTTCCCTTAGATTTATCTCCTGGATATAATCATAGAGTCATAGCATAATTTAGGTTGGAAAGAACCTCTGAATATCTCTAATCCAATCCTCTACTCAAAGCAAGGTCAACTTAGAGCAGGTTGCTCAGGTTCTTGTCCAGTCAAGCTTTGAGTTAACTCCAAGGATGGAAGTTCCAGAGATTTTCTGGATAATTTGTTCCAGTTTTTGGCCACCTTCATGGTGAAAAACTGTTTCCTGAGATGTAGTTGGAATTTCCTGTGGTTTTCACAACAGAATTTAATCACTGAGCTTCTCTGAGAAGAGCCTGGCCCTGCCTTCTCCATACCATCCCACTTGGTAGCTAAAAGGCAGCAGAGAGATGCCAATTCCTGTTCACTGGACTTCCTCTAGTATGTCCCAGTCTTTCCTGACTGGGGAGCCCAGAACTGGGTGCAGTACCCTGGATGCGGTGAAACAAATCACAGACAGAAGGAAATAATTACTATTTTTATAGATATTCTGCCTTTTCCTTTTCAGCAAGACTATTTAGAGAAGAAAAAAAAAATTACAAAAAGCTGACTTTTGGTAGAGCATTGACTAATAAAATCAGATGAGGAATGAACATGAAGGTAGGGTAAAACTGTCTGTGGAAGTGGTGTCTAACTCAGAACTGTGTGAACAACTTGACAATATGGATGACTGCATGTCCTGGATCTGCTTGGTCTGCTGATGCAGCCAAAGAATGCTGTGGAGCATCTAAAGAATCCTTTTCTCTGCTTTCCACAGGTGTTTAAATCCAGAAACACTCAGTAACAGAGTCTAATTAATCTAAGTCATGAAGACTCCAGGATAAAATTCAGAATTAGTGTCCAACAAATAAGCAATTTTTGTCCTTCTGCCTGGAAGAGTAAATAAATAAATCAATAAATGAACCAGACAGAATGTTCCAACGATCTACAAATCAGGATTTTATTGGCCAAAGCAGAAAAATGTGTTTGAGTGAGGCAGAGTGTATTAGCAACAGTCCTTATCTTTCATCAGAGAACAGCTAGTTGGAGTGTCCCTGAAGGAAAGAGGCACAGCTATGTGGTGGCCAAAGTGCAAAACATCTCCAGCTTTACAGGGGGGAAAAGAGCATCTTTCACTCCAGTCCAGACCTAACCAGCAATCTGTGAAGTTGCATCACCTACTTCCTGTGCAATGCATCACTTGCCATAAGAACAGATGTACTGGGTCAGATCAGAAGTCCATCTAGACCAAAATCTTTTCGCTGACATTGGTCAGTTACAAAAATGTTAGCAAATATGTATGGGCAAAAATCAAAAGCAGGGATATGAACAGCCAATGAACTTTGATATCCAAATCCTCAGTTGGGTCAGCAATTATTCAGTTTCCTGAATACAACCCATCAAATCCCTCCCACCACCACAAACTCTCTGACAGCACCAAATTCAGTGTGTGCTGATGAACGTGAGTGGAAAGACACAGAAAGTGAAGAGACAAATTCCACAGCTCGGCCTCCACGCTTTGTAATAAAAATTGTTTTTAAATCATTGTGGAATTAGCCCAAGAGAGTTGAATCAGTCTGCTGCTTGTTTAAGTAATCTACTAAAGACATATACATACTTGCATAGTCTCTCACTCTGTCTTTTCATTTTCTGACCAGCTGGATAAATGTTGATAACATGGTACATAGCCTTAATTTCAAAAAAAGATCCGTACCTCAAGGGTGTGTGTTCATAGAATTATTGGACTTCTTCATGACCTAATACAAACTCTTCTGCCAAAGGACGAACTCGATGTGACGGCCAGATTTTAACTGGAAACACCCTTAGGTTTTTTGCCTCAGAACGCCACACACCGTGGGTGGGAATACTCATGTCCAGGACAGCCTTGCATGGATTACTGAAATATGAATATTGTTCCTAAAGCACTGCACCTGAAAATACTCTGATCACTCACATAGTTGTGGATTATGTTGATTAAAGATACATAAAGTAAAGATACATCTACATTAAAGATGGTAAGCATCCATCCTCTGGCTAACTGGGGTATGTAGAGGAAACAGGATGCCAGAGGTACATAGGATATTCCAAACTGGTGGTTCTGGTGCTGTTATTTACATTATAATCATGACTGCAGAGTTTCACTTTCAAAGATCACACCCATAAATCAAATCCAAGTGTGCTCAATTTGTCCCCCCACCAACAATGAATGTCAGTCTTAACTCCAAGCACGAATTGTCTCCTCAAAATAAATCAACAATATTCTCCTATTTTAAACTCAAGTTATGACTACAATGTTTTGCACCCGCAGCAATAAAGGGAATGACATTTTTCTGAGAGAAACCAGCTCCCACTATAGCAAAGCAAGGGAAAGTCTGTTCATACGAGTAGATGAGGGTAGGCAGGCACGGGCAGGGACAGGTCTTTGCTTCCCCTTACCCCAAAATGGCCCACACAGGTTGGCCACGGAATCAGTAAGACCATGTAGGCATCCATTTTCCAGAAAAAAAGAGGCAACACCTCTTTATTCTGAGCAGGAGTGAGGTTTCTGTCCCCTAAGTGCCCCGTATACCCACACCTGTGTGTCAGTGTGCACATCTGTAAGGATGGCATCTATGTGTGGTCCAGAAGATGCCTTTACATTGAAGTCTCAATTCACTGCTCATCAAAAGACACCTTCCAACAGCTTCCCCTTGTGCTGTTTCCATTCTGCAGCTTTCAGGCCTCAGAGACTGACAACCAGGCACCGGAAAGTGTTCCAGCAAAATGTTTACTAATGCAAAAAACCTAGCAGGAAGCATTTTTACGTAATACCCATGAACTCAAATCAATGAAAATTTCAGTTCCTCTATAAATGTTTCAGCCAGCTCTGAGCAATCCGTAGCTGACGCTTCCTTTACTCCAGGAAGCTCTAAGCAGCAGCAAAGGTTTCAGTCCAAGCCATTACGTTAATAGAGCAACAACAGACCCTGTGCCATATGTCTGACTTCTAAAGGGCTGCTCGCTGCCCACCTGGCACAGCACTTTGCACTGATGCTGCTCAGGCTGCAGAGACAGAAAACTCAGCAGCCACCAGGGTAAACTTCAGAGCTGAAAGGCAGAGGAGTTGGATCTCTGCTCCAAAGGTCTCACCAAAGCATTGTTTGAGTCTCTATAATAGTTCACTTTCCCCCCATGCTTTTGAATTTTCTTTATAAGGTAAGGTTTTTCAGCCCTGTCCTTAACCACTCCATAAAAACAGTGGGGGATCGACTCAGCTTAACTTACATGAAGGGAACAGGGCTAGCTTTCCAAACTGGCAGTGTCTCTCCTTCGCTTGCTGCAGCCAAGTGTGCTGCCAGCAGGCCCCAGGTGTGCGCCACATGAGCAGGTGAAGAAAATAAAAAATGTTTATATGCATTGCGATGACAGTTCTGAGTCCATGTAAAGCAAAATACATGACAAGGAGTGTGGTTATCCCAAGACACCAGCATTCCTCATGTGCACAAGCAGGCAGGAATCCAAAGGCACTATGCCTTCATCTTGGAAATATTCACTGGACTGTTGCTCTTTAACATGGGTTTCTATTTTATTTTTTAAAAATTGATTTGTTTTCTCTGCTACACCTTTTTTTTTTAAACACATTTTTCTCAAAATAGGCAGCAAGGAACTTCTTTACAAGACATAATCTCATACTGCATTTACACAACTGCAGATCAGAATCAACCACAGACAGGTCCTTTCAAAAACACAAATTAAACCACCCTTTGAAAGCAAAGTTTAAATTGGAACTGTCCCTGTGACAAAACCCTCCATGAGTATAGACCTCAAACAAGAAAGATCTAACATGCAGCTTCTTTAGAGACAGACGTGGCACTCGTGACTGATTCATAGGAAGCATCCCAAGCTGACAGTCTGTTGATAAAAAGCTTATGTACAATCAAAGCCAAGTGAACTTTATTATAAAAAAGAACCTTCTTGCTCTGTGCTCCAGTGAGATGAGGCAAGCATTTTTTTCCTTTAAAGAACCATTCTGATTATATTTTTTGTGTATCTTGAACAAAATCTCTTCTTGTGGTAAAATGGGAATTTATATCATATTAATGCCAACATCAATCCATTAATGTACTTTCCATCACATCAAAAAGAATCCTCTTACAAATATATAGTAGATAGTGCAGAAATGCCACAATGAGCAGATCAGATCACCAGAGTCTCTTTGATTCTTTTGTGATTCCATGAACAGTGGTTCAAAAAGTAATAAAAATGCTCCATATGTGGAATGAGGAGATGAAGTCTCAAATTTTAAACCTCAGGAAATTTTATATACCAAACTGTTTCAGTTTGGTACATGCTGCAACTTTCTGTTAAGGTTAAGAAATGGATAAGAAAATCACAAATGCATTATCCATCTAATTCAGATTCTAAAATGGAATTTTGGAGTTGAATTTGTTGTTACATATAGAAGAATCTTTAGTTTTTAAAATCTTAAATTATACTGTGACATTTTAAAAAATGTCTAAAGCATTCACACACCTGCTTGATTCAATGCCTGTTTCCAGCACACTTGCTGGCACAGAGGTGTGTGGGTAAAAGCAAAAAGGAGCTTGAAAGAGCATTTGTATGTACATGCTTTTATCTAAGAAGGGACATAAATTTCAACCACAAGAATGGGATCATGCCTGGTTTAAGTTGAACAACAGAAAACAAAATGGGCCTCCTGAGATTTTATTACCATCTTCACTTTTAAAAAAAGAATATATTTTAAATTGTAATCTACAAAGAAAGTGGACTATATATATCTAGAGCTGCATCTGTTTCAGAAACATGAAACAGCCCTGCAGTTCAGGTTGGGAGGTAAAGAATGGGTGGCTTCCAACCAAATGAGTTACTAGCTACATTTTGTTTCCTGAACGTGCACTGGCTGCTCTGCTCTGTGGATTGTTACCAGCTTCAGCATTTTTTAAATATTTCCCATTACCCTTTATTTGATATTTTATGCTTCCCCTCATAAACCCTTGAAACAGATTAATTGTGCCTGTGATGTTTGTTTGTAAGTACAGCTGCTCTTCCTTCCAGTTTGTTTTATAATTGTGATGTCTCAAAGATATCCTCATAAAACTGACGGGTGGATCTGCAAACAAGCAGAGTTTTATCAGAAAGGAAATCCAGATTAAAGTTATTGGAGAAAACATTTGAGTAATGCTCAATAAAAATCACAAAAGGAAATTTTTAAAAAATCCATCACTTATTCTACATCTTTATTATATGTATATAAATACTGCTAATCCTGTAGTTTATGTTGTTCAACATGTACAAATGTACAGTTCTGGTACAGTAGGATGTCTTAGAACAAATAATAAATCCAAACTCAATAGTCTAAGACATAAGACTAATTGGTTTAGGGGCTGTCATGCTGTACCTCCAACAAGTGCTGTATTTCAGGATTCTTTTGTTTATTAGTTGGAAAGGATGGGTGAAGTTTCAGACCAAAGCAATTGCTAACTATAAAACCAGATCAAATAAAGGCTTCAGTTTGAAAGAGCACCTTTAAAGTCCATTTGTGAGATACACTGTTCAGCTGTTAAATGTCTTGTAAGTTTTCCAAAAACTTTGTTGAGCTTTCTTCATAAAATCTATATTATTTTCATTGAAGATTAATGATAGGCTTAATAAAAAATAAAAAACTTGGAGAGGGTTTCTGTGATTATGAGCAAGGGTCATCACACTACATTACTTTGGAATGTTTTTATAAGCTTTTTCAGTAGAAGTACACTTTAAAAAAATCTATAGACCAACTTTTTCAAGTCTGTTTTTCATTTTTAAAGGATCATTTTTTTTTTGTCTTTCATTTATGAGTACATGGACAATACCAAACAAATATCAAAATACCACTCTCAGTTCCATCCATGCAGTATCTTTGAATCTCATTTCATTATCACTTGTAACTAAGCAACCACAGTCAAACCAAAAGGGCAAGGCAGGAGGATTGTTCCCATGGACTGGCACAGGTCTGCGAATGAAGACAGAACAGGTACAGAGGGAAAACAGCCCCTGGCCCTCCATTTTGTCTCACCCAAAGCAGGATAAAGGGTGCACAGTTCCACATGGCTACCAGAGAGGATTTGTGTTTCAGAATGGAAAACGAGCATAAAACAAAAAGGAACACTTTGGGGGTACTGCAGCCTGTGAAGTTTGTCCTGGGAAGCAACTGATGTGAACCAGGGAATGTATAGGTCTGCCTGCCCCTCTCCAGACCATCAGGGTGCAGGACTTTCTGCTTTCCTGTCCTGCAGAATAAGAAGTGGTATCCACTACTGTCACACGGCAGAGCCAAAACAAACAAGTAGAAGTGTCCAGGATGAGTGGCTGGTTGGCCTGACTTCTCCTTGTCCCTGCCTCTCTGATGGAGAGCATTGTTCTGCCCTTTACTGTTGAATCTGTCAGTTTATATGGACTCATGTACCTGAACGTGATTTAGGTAAAAGTATAAGCCAAGTTTTTCACAATGCCCAATTTGGGATACTCCAAATGCAGCTGAAAGCCCCTCTAAGATGCAATGACCTGGGTTCATCCTATACTAGAGCAGAACCATCATGGATGGGATTGGTTATGCCTTTGTCCATCCATCAGTACAGACAGGGATCTGCAGAAAGTGTCAGGTCCTACAGAGCAATTATATCCTGAAGGATACTGAATTACACCTGGTGGTGCCTATTTCTCTGATAATTAGAGAGAACAAACTGTGGCTTTGATCCTAACTCAGGCACCTTAATTGAATTACCTGAATCCAAGCCTCTGTGTTTAAACATTTTTCTTCAAACTTATGTAACTTAAGTAACCACCTGTATTGGTATGCACATTTTTAAACAACTTCCTAAAGTGCAGAGTCATCAGTCATTGCTAGAGAGCACAGCATTTGACAGAGAGAAAGAATATAATTTAAAATAAAGACTTCTATCACTTCTACCTGAAGGTAAATTAGGACTGAAATGGTTGAAGTACATTGGATCATTTTAGGAAATTCCTATAAGCAATGGTTGTCAGGACACCACCTTCTGTTGCTGAACCTGAAATCAAAGAACAAGCTTCAACAACCTAANAAAAAAAAAAAGCAGCAGTGTTGGAATTTGTTCCCTTCCAGAGAAAACTCTGCAATCAAGGTGCCACTGTAGTGTTTCTCAGTTTTCCAGTATTAAGGAGAGAAAAGGTGTTAAATATCATAGATTCACAGAATATTCTGAGTTGGAAGAAACCCACAAGGATCATTCAAGTCCAGCTCCTAGCCATTCCCAGGATAATCCCAAGAATCACACCATGTGTGTATATATTTGAAAGGGGAAAACTGCAGATGTAAACTGTGGTTCTATAAAATCTGTATTGTTTTAGAGGGTTTAAAACTTTTTTTAGCTTAGTAATTAACAAATAATGGATCTATTATATTAAAATTACTAAATACACTCCCCCAGAGTTATGCTCAGCCTTATTCATGGATCTCTCCTCCAGGGGAACAAATTGTCTGTGCTTCTTATCCTTTACCTTTCCCTACCCATCTTGCCTTTCTTCCTCCCCACATTCCACTCTCTTTCCCAAGCCAGGCCATTTAGATGAATGTTCCACATTCTTCCTCTCCTCCAAACCAACCACTCTGTGATGCTCAGCTCCATCTGACCCAGGAGCCTGCATGCCCCTTCACTGGCCCATGGAAAATTCACAGTGGAAGGTGGAAATAAAATCATCTCCATTTTGCAACTGGTTCTTCAGTCTCTTCCTGCTGTTTTAGAACTGTTAAGTACTTCACAGCAAAGACAAAATTTTAAAATTCCCAGTATCTGCCTGGTTTTTACATGAAATCAGTAACATTCTGTTTACTCACACCAAGGAAATTCCTTGGAATTTTTGAATTTATTAGGTACAGCATTTATACATCAGCATATGAGCACTGGAAGCCTAAAAATTATATCTGATAGAGCAGCAACACCTTGTGACTCTTGAACTGAGCTTAAATTCACATACAATTATTTTCATACCAGGATTTGTTGCCTTTTATGAAGCATGGCTCAAACAATTGACAAATCTTATTCAAAAAAATCTAAATGCACAAGAATCAAAAATGCCACAATTTTCACTTCAAAGAGGAAGACAAAACCTCTCAGATAGGGTCACACAGCTTTGCATACACTACTGAATTAAAGACTGCCTGCCTACCACCAGAGCAGGATGGTTTGAACCATTAGCCTGCATGGTGCTCCCTGGTATAGTTCTGGCCTGGGCCAGCTCATATTCTCCAAAACTGTTCCTAAGCACACTTTGGGTATTAAGATGTTCCTGTCAGTAACTTTACTGTCTGTCAGTGACTTTACTATGATGTCCTGTGCTGGACAGCAAGATTGTTGAAGAGTGTGTGAGCTTGGTGATGCTTGGTGAGCTGGCCCTGGTGATAGGAAATGGGCACCAGAAGCCTCTGGTTTCCCACTTAAAGGCAGGGCACCAGGCATAGGCACAGGACTTGATCAAATGCAGCCCTCCATCCATCTGAAATATGCCACTACATTCACTTTCAAGCATTAAATCTACACTGCTGATCAAAACCTCAGTGCTCTGTTGCTTCCCAAACTCAAAACACCAAACAAAATCTGAGATAAACCTCATCCTCCAGCGTGTCTTCTGATTACCCATCAGTAATTACGCCACAGAGTCCTCCAGCATGGTTGTTTCTCTGTCAGATCATAGTGACAGACATTTCTCCCAACACTTACATGCCAACATCCCATGATGTTCGATCTGCAGGAGTTTTTACTGTCTCCATCACTACTGGGTTAAGACAAAACCTCTGACAGGTTCCAGGAGTAGGTAATTGTACAGTTCTCTGCAAGAGGTGCTGGGGTCCTACACCTCTGCAGCCACCTTCAGGGTCTTTCCTAGTTCCTGCAAAAGTGCCACTAACCTGTGGTCACTGTGACAATTTAGTCATTACAGTGGTGGACTCTGAATATGGAAGGCACCAACCTGTGATTAACCCTAGACACAATGCAGCAATCATTTTGAGTTACTACCAAGCTAAGCCAGATTTGAACTGCTGACCAAGAAGTGAAAGGCTTTGTATCCTGTTACCAATATCCTAAATCATCCAGCCTCCCCTGCAACTATATTTTTTGGATTATTATGTAGGAACAATAATAGAATACCCCATAAACAGGTTCTTTAGATATTCAAACATGTCAGGTTGTACTTTCTACATTTTCAGATAATTGTGGAGTAAATATTTGCTAAATGAAGTATTTTACATCTGTCTTGGACCAAAGCGATCTTTCTGTCAGTAATACCACAGAACACTTGTAAAAGTATGCCGGCCATTACAGAGTTATGCACTCTTGGCAAATACAGTCTTTGAACTCATGTTACTGTGCTGCCAATAAAAAACATGTTCTTTTTTATCAACTGGATGTCTTTCAATTATACAATCATTGTCTGACAGAAAAGCAGTGGAAATAGATTTTAAAAAAACCTTTTTTAAAAATTTCACACCAGTTGGCAAAAGGTTAATGTTTGCTTGCCTAACTCTCAAAGAGACATTTGTTGTAGTTCAACAGTACAGAGAAAATACTGTGTAAAGATCAAAGGGAAAAAAAAGCATGCACACTTTCCTATGAGAGACAACACATGGTCCTTGAAGGAGGAAATGCTGCATTTCTTTCCCATACATCAGAGCTAGTCCTTCAACTCATCATGGTGTTCATCTGCCGTCAAAGCAAATTGTGCTGGAGCTGGAGGCCTGGGCTGACCAACATAATCCTTTCATAATCCTTTTTAATCCTATAGGACACCAAAAGCAACCAGTTACCAAAAGTAACTGGGTGTGTTATAATAAAATAACTGGTTCAATCTAGACAGCCATTACACAGACATTCATCTATGCAACCTAATTTAGACTACATTTAAAATTGCTAAATTATCTTTCCTATCATTGCAACCACTGAAACACAGTGAAATTACTTTTCAAGTATATAATAGCGTTCAAAACAACCACCACCACACAGCCAGAACTGTACAAGACAGCATGGATGCACTTTGTGATCCAACAGGCTGCCACACTTTATCCACAACCTCCCACATTCCCAATATGTGCACAAACTTTACTTCATCCACAGGTTTACGACTACCAAAATACATTTACAATACTAAAGATGTGCCAAGGTGTCCCCATCTCTGAAGCACATGCAACTCCATCTTTTTCCAAAAGCAGTGCTACTCGTTTTGAACTTTGAAAGTTAGTTTAACCTTCCTATGAAGAAAGGATTCTAATTTTCACCTATGTAATCACCCTCTCTTTCTACTCTTCCTTCCATGTGCAATTACACTAATGTCTGTGTAATTGATGCGTGACTGCACTGATGTGGGATGCACTTGATCACCCTTTATTGTAAGTTGTTTGTTTTTAATGAGGGAATTTCTCTTTCTGAGTCATTCCTCTTTGCACTGCCCTGAAGTACCAAGAAACCTTTTCCTTCTACACGTATTGTCTTTTTTGCCTTCTGCCCTGTATTGGTCGAAAATTTTCCCTTTTCATATGCAAGGTCCTACTTCGTTTCCTCTTCCCAACTCTTACTACTTAGCCAATACTTTTTCATCAGCCACCTCCTGCCTCAGCATTGTGCAGGCTCCTCTTTTCCCCTTTGCACTCTCCTCTATACAGCTCCTGTAATTATCTTTTTCAATGATCCAATTAGTGGAAGGTGTGAAGACACCTCAGGTCCTGTTGCAAAAGTGAGTCCATTTGTCCTAGATGAATTTTTTAGTTAAATCAGATACCTTGCCCTTTCCAGCTTTGTTGTTGGATAGGACATGTGCACTGATAGCTTTCCTATGTGTGGTCTATTTTAACCTTATCTTTGAGCTTCTATGAGTTGTTTGTAGGTGTATACAGACAGTTAAGTAGGCTGCAATGGGCTACCAGCACAGCAAACACTCATTCCAAAATACCAACCATCTTTCACATGTTCCTGATGAAGCAGGAAGGGAAACCTTTGTTGATAGGCTGCTCAACCCTCTTGTTGGTCTCCCCCAGAAAGAATTACTTAGGGGTGCTGCAGTCTTCTGTATACTGGGAAGATGATGCTGAGGCAGAGAATGTAGAAAGAAAAGTGAAGGCAAGTCTCCAGAAACCCAAACCAGCCACTTCTCTCCCTGCCTTTGCTGGGAAAACTATACTTCTTTCATCATCCCACTGTCTTTTGCTTACGTAATAATTCCCTAGAGAAAGGAATGGTTACTTGGTCCACCTAAAAGTGTGGGAGAGGAACATGCTATAGCTGAAGCAAAGGTAAGTCTGAAGGAAGGATGGCTAAATGGAGTAGGAGGAATATAACTGGGATTTCTAGGAGACATCAAAGCTAAGAGACTGAATGATCAAAACCATTCCACACAAAATTTGGATTCACTGCAGCTGAAGCATAAATCCTTTTTGACTTAAGACAACAAGATATCAAATTTTCTAATAATCATTGAATACTTTTGTGGGTTTGACTCAGCATTTATAGACCTCGACACAGGCAGCTCTGCATGAGAGAGGGATTTGAAGGTGTCACAAGCGTTTTGTAACACGTGGCACATGGTGCTTCACACGAATCAGCATTTACAGAGAGCTATTCCATCCACCTAAGCCCCAGGTCCTCCTTTGAATATGCCTTCTGTTTCCACTGCATATAACAGAAACTGTAGGACAACTGGAAACTGTAGGGCAACTTTTTGTAACTGGGTTTCTAAATTAAACACATCAGTAAAATGCCTGTAATTAAAAATTTGAAGCTGGAAGCTATGTAACACTGACCCAGGAAGAACCAATAATGCCCATTGCATAAGATACCCACATTATCTCTCACCCTGCCTGTTTCACTGTCTTGCAGAGACAGAGAGTATTGATTATTATATTTATATTGAAATTCTAATCTTAAATTTTCCTGTTGACAAGGGAAATAAAGTCCTTCAGAGAACAATTCACTTAACAGAGATGTCTGTTTTGGTGACTGCATCCTAAAAGTCTCTGTTTCTCTCCCCTGACTGTATGAGGAGTTTTGATAATTTGCTAAGACTTGTCTTTGTTATAGCTACCTACATTTATTAATATATTAATGCTGTTCAAGATATCTATATCCCTTGACAGGAGGCTTGCAGAATTTAAAAAATCAGACTCACATCATTTACTCCCCCTTAAATAACAAACCACAGCTCTACCAATAAATCCACAGCCATGAAGGGCCCAGGTCCAAACCTGTCCTCATTGTTACAACCCCTCTGTAACTAAAAAACTCTAATACCCTTGTCATGAATCGCCAGAGATCCTACCTTTCTAGTTTCTTGTATGGCTTTTGCTGCGAGGCAGCTTCTTGATAACACACCCTCTCTTCTGCACAGCACAGTGGTCCAAACAGGGGCCATGGCCACCTCGGTGATCAGACTGAGCAATTCACTAAGGATTAGGCATGTCCCTTCTACAGTAACTCTGCCAAAAGATCAAGCACACCGTGAAAACCAGGAAAAAGTATCAAATGTCTTCCATGGGCACTTTCCATGCTCTGCCAATCAGATGTGAGATGCCTTGATGATGGAAAGAGGAAAGATACAAACACAAAGCATAATCCTGCCAGGTGCTGAAAGATGTTGGGCATCCAGTGAGGTTTTATAGCTAATGATAACCCCAGACCTGCATCCATCAAAACAGATTGACTTCCTGTGAAATGTGCTTAATCTGTGTCTTTTTAACTTGTGAACACGTGGTTATTGGGTTCCAGAGGAATAAAATCTTCTCAAGAAATCATCTTTTCAAGAAACACACAACTTCAAGTGTTTAATTTCCAGTATTTTGAATTGTGAATGTACCTGAATAAATTTAATATTAATGAGATACACAACCTGTGGAATGGGATTTTTTCTCCCTACATCATTGAATAAGTTTATTATAAACTGGTTTGAGAAGTCAAGCCTCAAATAAAGGCAAAACATGCTATTTTTTGAATGAAAATATTAATTATGTGTAATAATTCAGGTGAATTTTTCACATATTTACCTATTGGTAAATATGTGGAAAAAAAAAGGAGAGCAAAAATCAAGTAAATGGTCATTTTTAACATTGATATACTTCTGGCTGTTCACCAATTTTAATAATCTAACCCCTGTTTAGATTAAAATATCATATCAGCTTTTAATACAAACGTCACATGAGTGGCAAATTCACAATACATCTTAAATCTAAAAAATTCATCATCTATTATTGCACTATTTCAGCAGTGGCAGATGGGTGTTTTTAAAAGGTTCCCAGGAACAGAGTTCTCAGTTTAAATGTAATATTATATTATATTACTCACATTTGAACTGACCTTCATAAATATCAAATCCTTAGAATTACAAGTCCTGACATTTAATACTTTCCTGCAGACTAAGCGGGACCATGTTACATTATAAGGTCACTTGTCATTTGCAGCTCTTAGAGAAACTTATCATTTTAATGAAGACACTAACTCAGACACAAACTGTAATGAAATTGTGGACAAACATTCTTCTGACTGGCTCAAGTGAACATATTCTCACTGCACCATGCAGCACAGAGGGACTAAAAATGCCTCACTCGCTCACTGCCCATCAGTATTAACAAGTGGCATATGCTTTGCATTGTTACCATAGGAAATTACTTCTTGAGTGTTCCTGCAACCACTGAAGGGTTAACCCTTCCTGCTCTCCTGGGACACAACCAACAGGTTTCCCCAAAGGGCTGCTCTTCTCCGAGCAGTAAGGAAGGCAGCTGCTCTCGCTCACTTAACATTCAGCCAAGAAACCAAGTTTCAGATTGACCCACAACATGTACCCAGAAGCCTAAATTATGCCACTCTGGGTGCTTTCCTGAGCCACTTACACCCTAGTCTCTCTCCAGAGTGAATGGCAAGTCAGAGGCATCTCTGAGCAGCAATTTAACGAGGTAAGAGGGGAACACCTTGAGTAACCAGGCTGAAAACTGTAGAAAAAGCAAAGGCAAAACATGGTTAATTTAAATGCATAATTTCATCTTACTTTGACCCCAGCCCTGTTGCAGAGCCTATAATATTCAGGTCCAGGTGACAACAGAACAACAGTGAAAGAAAGAGGGAATGTTTTCTTTCTTGTATGATCTGGGATTGAGTTCCTGCAGATCTTTCTCATATGAGCTCATGTCCAGGTTTCTGATAGGTATTTGTATTCGCTTTTGCATTTTTGGGAGAAAATAGTGCGATACCCAGAACAATTAAGTTTGTTAAGTTATAGGCAATAAAGAATCTAGTAGAATCACAAATAGAAATAACCAACATACTAAAATTAAAAATGTTATGCCAGATTGCCTCTGGTGTTAAGGTGCCCTTTCACGGCAGATACTATGACCTTTGTGAAACTTTCTACTATTCATCTGCTATTTATAGATCAACCTTCAAACAAAATTAACTTTCACTCAGCAAAATTGTCCCAAAAAAACAAAATACAGATAATAAATAAATATATGGAATGAGAAGAGAAAGAGAAATTACCTAATGAGAAGAATAAAAAATCACGATTTTTTAAACAATTTGCTTCCCTTTCCAGATTTCATCTATTACCAATAATAAAACAGAACATAAAGATGTCAAAAAAGAAATTCTTCTGCATGAAAGTGATATCAGTCTTTTCACAATGACATGGCCAGTATACTAACAGAACTCCTAGATGTGCTTAAATTGGTGATAGAAAAGTTTAGATCAGTCCAGACATGGAGTGACCTCAGGGGGCGGACCTGATAATTCTTTCACATGGTGATCAAAGTGATGATCATTATCATCTGAATAACGTGGAGCACCTAGTCCAGCAGGAACTTTTGGGAACAGCTGGACTCATATATACCCCATCAACCTTGTGCACCTGCATGACTTCCTAAATGAGGGTGCCAGTCACCCTGAGACCACTCCGAAATCAGTGGGGAGAAATTTCCTCTATGCTGCTTCTGTGCATGGAGCCAGGGCATGAACACATGCCCTGCAGTGTGACCATGCAAATTATTGTTGCTAGTCCATGGAGAAGGCTGACCCAGAGCAACTTGCATTCCCCCAGACAATCTGAGAATTACCACAGGCCAGGGGCAGTTTCAGCACAACCATCTTGCTTTGGAAAAAAAGAGAATGTAATA
Source organism: Vireo altiloquus (assembly GCA_013396875.1). Lineage (NCBI taxonomy): Eukaryota > Metazoa > Chordata > Aves > Passeriformes > Vireonidae > Vireo > Vireo altiloquus. Next base: position 243,487 of record VZRF01005926.1, on the reverse strand, counting down.
GTATAGGTAGTATCAAAGAGGACAAACTGGGCTAGAGGCTAAAGAGGGAAGCTTAGCATTATTGAATTTACTAGTTAGTACACATAGCCCTGAGGGGGTAGTTCAGAAGGGATGCTTGCTGAATTTTTGCTGGAATTGTCTAACCCCTCATCAAAGAAGCCTACACTGTTCTCTATCCCAATTTAAGGGCTTTAGATAAGCAACATAAGAATGTCACTGACAAACAATGAAAATATAATCTATAATTAGGTCTAATGCATCTGGAAGTTGTCATCTTCCAGAACTGGGACTGAAAACCAGGAGGGACTTTGGACATGGAATCCATTTCACAGCATCATCTAACTGCAATCCTGAAACTGCCAAGAGAAATCTCTCCTTTAAAGGTTTTTTTTTTTTTCTCACTTAAAGAGATACCTTTTGTGAATCTCACTCAGAGTTGCTTACCATTGATCTTTACATATTTCAGTAACTTTGGCACACAGCCCGATATTTTGAATACCACCCCTATGTATAATTTTTAAATATCACAACACTGGACTCTATAATGACTCCCTTCTATTTCTGAACCTGGTACTGCGTATCCAACAGCAAGAAATCAAGTGAGGACATGGCTTGACCAGAAGCCTAACCAGAACAACTAACTAACACCTTTTTCACAGCCTTCCTTTCCCAGGAATAGGAACTAACTGAGTTGATCAGGGAGAAAGTTAGGAACATGTACCTACACTCATCTAAGCCTCCAAGGGGAACTACTCCCGAAAGGAAAAGGTGCACATTGCCTTTTCTTCTAGTGTGACATATCACTGAAGACAGGGTGCACCGACTAGGAAAGCCCTGGGAGTTCATGGTTGCAGTGTTATCCCTCAACACTTCACTCCTGATGATGTACAAGGTAAAACACAGCCCTCAGAGTGCTGTACTGTGCTGCGTTCCAGTAATGAGGAGAGACTCAATGTTTCAAGTCCTGAAGATGATTGATACCTCTCTAAGTTTATCATGGTAATGATGCCTTAGGTTTTAACTTATATATTTTTTCAAATGCTGGACTGCCCAGTGTAACTCTGAAGTTCCTGTAGCTTCTTATCTGCTGCTCTCTCATGCTCACACAGACATAACAAAGCCTCTCCAGGTCGCTCTCCAAGGACACCCAGACTGTCCTAGGCCCAAAAAGTGTAAACTTTCATCTTGGGGGGGAGGGGGCAAGCTTGGGGAAATTATATCATTACCTAAAGTTTTAATTGGCAAATTTATGCTAATATGCAAATGGACCAAACATATAAAGGTGTGAAGAACTCATGACCTGTCGTTCATCTTGAGATCCACTGAGGAAGGAGCCTCTGGACCCCCAGGGTGTACCTTTGAAGGCCTTTCAAATAAATACCTCCTTTATTCCCTATTCCTGTCTAGTCTCTGCTTATAGATAGCCATTTAAGGCATCACTGCCAATAAAGCAAGCAAGTCCTGTGTCTGAAAGTTTTCATATTAATGTGTATATGGCTACTGAGTCAGGAAACAATATTTAGAAAAGCTGGCTAAGTATTAAATTCTGAATATTTCATATTGTACATTTTAAAAAAGTGCCACTCCAGATAAAAAATGGTCTGATCTTCAAGAACTCACCACGTTCTAAATGGAGGCAACCTGTTACTTATATATTAAGTGATTAGCAGCACATTGAAACAGGTAAACTGATGCTGCAGTGTTTACTGCAGTAGTTGTTACAACAACCCTAAGGTTTTCATTTTCCTCTAGGAGTTAGAGTTCCCATAAATTTGAAAAGATCCACCAAACCCCCAACTGAGAATTAAAACAACGAAAATAGTTAAAAGAACTGAAGCAAGACAACTTAGGTTGGAAAAATTACACAGAATAGGTTCTATTGTAGATTGCTGATAACTTTTTAGTTAATTCCATTTCTCACAGTCTTCCACTATTATTTATATCTGGATATGGGAGCCTTGTGCGAAAATAATGAAGCAATTCAATGTTTATTGAATTAAAATCAGCTATAATTTACCATCAGTATTTTTGAGTGTCTGTGCATTGGTCAGGCATGAAATCTGAATTGCACCCACAAGCAGGTTGAAGAAGAAGTGGTAAATTCCTGGAAAAAAAAAAAAACAAACTGAGAAACCAAAGACTGGGGAAGAGGAAGAAGGATGGTTGTAATTAAACATATAATGGTTATACAATGGGTATGACCCTCATCAGAAATACTGGTCCTCCTTTTCTTTTTTAACCATTAGACAAGGAAGAGCAACAAAGGAAGAATACATAACCAAAACTTCAAATTCCTTCAGCTTTTGCATGGAAAACCCTCTAAGTCTGCTATTGCTAATAATCATTACATGAGTCATCAGACTTTGAAGATAAACACAGTTTCTTCTTTTGGCCCAATTAAAAAATAAATATGGGTATACCCTAATAATAACTTCATGATAGTTCTACTTAAAATGAGATTGATTGATCAAAAAAGGTTGTCCAATGTCTTACAGCTTCAGCACGTCTCAAAACCGTATCCATTAACAAGTTTGTTTGCCTGGAAGTCATAACCCTGAGTTACTCAAAACGTCATCTGCAGGATAACAGAATGATATTTGTTCTTAAGCATAACATTTTTTCTGGGTCATCGTGTGAAAACATGCAAAATGGACTCTGAGCATGCTTAACCCTGTGTATCCTACCCTCTTTTGTTTTATTTTTCCCCTTAAGTAGTGATGCTGTGAGGTGATGTGAGATTTTGCATTTCCATTTACAGCAGAGGATGCCATGGAGTGCTCTGATTTGTGACCCTTATCCTCACCACACATCCTTGCTTAGGAGCATGATCCCTTTGGACAGCCTGCTGTGCCCCGCACTGGGATTTACAGTAGCACAGACTAAATATTAACCGTTTAAACTTATACCTAGAGATCCCAGGCAACCAAGGCCAGAGATATTTCCTTCTCAGCTCCTAATACTAATAAACTAACACAAACTTAACAGGAAAAAAAAAATAAAAAATTTATACACACTGTATTGTTGATCCCGCCTTTATGGGCTACACTGGTGGCAGTCTTTTCTGTTTCTAATCGCCATGGCCTTTATGATACTGTACTTAATGAATTATGCTCCTCAGGAGGAGGTCAGTGAAAGAATTGAGCTAAAAACCCCTAACAGTGTTGCTGGCCAGGAGCCAGCTCTTTCGGGGCTGTGTTTCTGCATGAGGTCTACCACAGCTGGAGCGAAACAACTTGCAGGTGGCTCAGTGGGCAACAGATCACACAGTACTGCTCTGTCCGCCCCTCGACAGCAAGGAGGGAGTCACCTATGCCTGCTGTTGGTGGCTGAAAATGAGCAGGAAACGTCTGACAATCTTGATTAAGAACTCCCAAGCATTGAACTTTCCATAAGGAAAAGGTACACTCAGATCTCTGGGCTTTGACATTCCAACTTCCAATTTAAATACTCTTTGAGGTCCAGGAGAAAACACTAATGCTTATCCTTATGATGTTAGGCAGTGGATGCCTTAATAAAGATGATGTGCATGGCCCAGTTAGCACACCAAAGCCTGGGCGATGAAGTAGGTATGCTCCGTTCCCCCACCCCAAGTTTCATTCAGAGAGAATTTATAGGTTTTATTTTAAAAGTAGCTGAAACATACCAAGTAATTTTCTGGCGTGTTTTTAAACTATTAATTTCTAAATTACATGAACAGATGCATATGCACAGTGGAAAATAGCATCAAATATCTTGGGGGAAACAGAGGAGCTCAAAGACCTGGCCAAATAAAGTTAGGTTCCCCTAACAGCCCACTTGGACAACTCCTTTCACATCCTTGGGAGCCCCACCACTCGGCTGTTCAGCTTCACTTTCTTGCAGATTAATCATTTGTGGTTTTGAAAATATATAAATCTTAAAGATCTGCAGAAACAGAGGAGCAGAAGGCTTTTCCACACCTCAGTTGACAAAAACTACTGTCCATTTGCTGCAGGACTCATTTGAGGCTCTTTAGCAAGAAAGACACAACCCTGATGCGGCAGCCGAGGACAAAGGGTTGGAGGGACTAGGCTGGGAGCCAGAGGGGCTGTCGGGAAAAGATCAGGGAGCTTGGGGATGGTGCTCAAAACAAACACAAACATCTTTCCACCTGTGAGTGTCCCCACAGCAGTGACAGCTCTGCCTCTCCTAGGCTCATTGCAAGGCTCCTCATTAGCAAAAGCCCTCCTGAAACACAGCACACATCAGGACTGACTGCATGGCTACAGGGTAGGACCTCAGATTTACATGTACTCAGCAACTCTGCTGCTGCTGCTGCTTTCAGCAACTCAGCTCCTCAGTTTTCTCAGCTACCACCAGTGAGAATTATTTGCTGTTGTAGAAATAGTGCGGCTTAGAAGCAACACCATGAGTGACCAGCACGGCTGGTGCTTTTCTCCAGAAAATACTAAGTCGGTCCTATTCTAGAAATTTCTGTGAAGGACAAGCATACTGAGTCTTTGGTGCTGGGAGTCCTTAGCGGGTGGGACTACAAGGCAGACCTCTAAATTTGGGATCAGGAAATTGTTATGCTGAGCCTCCATGATCATATTCAGTGTTGTGCTCCACTTACAGTGATGCAGGTTGGCTCTGATGTTGTGATACTAAAAAAGGGAACACCTGAATGATTTCAGCCATACTTTTCTAATTCTTAAAATAGCTGTTATTCCTCCTTTAAAAGTAAAAAGTGAATGGCTCAAACAGTGGCCTCCTCTTCTTTACCAGCCCTCTTTACTAATTACATTTATTATACCAGAAATGAGAAACACATGACTAAGATGATCATAAAATGATTTAAAGAAAAATTTGAAATACGCACAAGAAATTCAGAGATTACAAGTAAGTTTAAGGGTTGCTAATTTGTCACTGAATATAACTACCAAGCTAGTTAACTAACAAATAAGTCAGTGTGCAAAGAACTGGCTAAAAGTTATAGAAAATAACATACTTGGCCAAACTTTAATGAGCACACTGTTTTGGATCTTGATTTACCCACTAAGTCTCACAACATTAACAACACAGTTTTTTCTCTATTTCCTTTGTGCAAATATGTGAATTTACAGGGACCTAAACCAAAGTCCCACACCTCTTGGAATTTTATTATATTGCAGACAATCTGGAAAGAGTCACACAGAAGAAGCTAATGCTGATAGGTGTATTCTTAATTATCTTTACACTCATCTCATACTGCAGTACTTGTAGTACTTATGGACAAGCCAGGCCATGGGATTAATGACTAGAAAGAGTCAGTGGCACAGCATGTTCAGCAAAGCACCCTCAGCTCTTCCCATCTGGTCTCTAATCCTCATTCCTGCACCCTTGATCATTAAGTCTTAATTTACTGCAGTTTAAACAAACAAAAAAAAAAAAAAAGGAGTATAATGAGTAACATACAAGCTCATGTTCCTGGTAGCACTCATTCCCTATAAATTCCCACTACACCTAGGAAACCATGGTTTGATTTTCTGTATTGCTAATTGGTGAGCACAGCCAAAGAAATTCCTAGCAGGTTTTCATCTCTTGAATTTATTTACCACCATGGAAGGGGAAAGGGGCTGTTCCTCTGGGAAGGAGGGAGAAATTGGAAGGATTACATTATTTTGACCTTACATTTGAGCTGACATCTAGCACGGTACTAAATCAGTGACTTGGCACAGGAGAGGGGATTAGCACGGGCAGGTTACAAGCAGTTTGCAGGAGTGCAGCTGTCCTGTGGCTACCAGTGGATGTCAGTAGAGGCTCCACTTACAAAGGAGCCAAATGGAAAGAGACAAAGGAAAGAAAACCCTCCAGGTTCTCCTAGTATAAAGTGTGCAATACACAAGTTCTCCAAAATAGCTTGTCTCTCTCAGCTAATGATTTAGGACTACCAGCAAGCAGCAGTCCACTGAAGGATGTAGCAAAGCTCATTGGGCTGTTTGCAATTCTTTATGCTTTCAGCTTTCAAAAGCAACATTTTTCCAGTTAATTTTAAAACAATGAACAAAGTCAGGAGGCCCAGTGTTGGAAGAGTAGAGATGCTGAATGTCAGATTAAAAAGAAACAAAATGTATATCAACAGCTCCCTCTCCTCCAGCCAAGCAACCACTTCTCCAGGAAAATTTAAATGCAACAATGAAAAGTAAACCTCTCTAATTATTGCTTTGCAGGGGTTGGGCTGCAACCTTTTAGTGAACAAAGGACAAGTGAAGAACAGGGTTTTAGCTAAACTCTAGAAAATTTTATCTAGAGCGAACAAACAAATAAACAAAAAACAACCAGCACACAAATAGAAAGGATTTCCTTTGTTAAATTATAGCCCATCACCTCTCTCACAAGCAAAAGCTGACCTCACTTTCCCAGTGAACATTCCAGGCCATGGAGCCATTGATAAGAGTGGCTGAACTCTGAAATCAGGGACAGATTTGATGCCATGGCTTATGCTGAAAAACAGATCTTACGGGCAATGAGGTCTCGTCTCTACCACAATGAGGTCTCTACCACAGAAGAGACGAGATATCACAGTTCAAAGAGCTTTTATCCAAGAAATGTGGTGAAAAAATATCACAAGATTTTCCTCAAAATAAATGTGGACTTTTCAGGCCTTTCTATCCTGAAATAATGCAAAATAAGTTTATTGATTGGATAGGAATCTGACTACAATGTTCTGTTAGAGGATGAAAGCTTTCATACTCCCAGCTGATTAGCAGTATCCTGTAACAAAGTATTGAGAATCTCTCTTAGTTATTCTAGCTTGGGTGGATGCTGTTTAATTTAACAATTTCTGCTCTTCCATTCTGCCCATTCTGTAAATACAAATTATTATAGCTCATGTGGTCACTAGAATTGGTCAAGTGTTTCAAGAAAATATTTTTCTTCAAAAAAATGCCAGTCCTAGAAACTGACATGTGTTATGGGAACATGCAAGTTTTAAAAAACTTCTGTTGTGAAAATTTTCTCAGGTTCAGAATGGAATTTCTGGTCAAAACCAGAGAGAGAGGGGGAGATGGATCTATCTCATAATAACAAATACCACAGTGATCATCTTTCCTCATAAATCAGTCCTTTGAGGTTCCTAACTATTTTTCAGCATGGTTTCCTACACAAGTGAAGAAAGTTGCATGATCACAGGATCTGTCTGTTTATCTCTCAGTCTTCCATTAAAAATATTGGGAGCCATTGGCCAAACTCAGCATTTACAGAGGTTACTCTGCACTATTTGGGAGTTTTGCATAAACCAAGGGCTGAGTGGAGGAGAGAGACGTAGCTACTCTGCCCACTGTGGGGAAGTCTTCAGTATGAGAACAGACATGAATCCTCCTCATTTCCAGCTTGCGAAAGAGTCCCCCAGATGTGAGGTGGGGAACTGGAGATGCTCCAAGGACACGAAGGGGTGAGGCAATCACAGACACAAAGAAGGAAGAGCCTGAGAGAATTGCAGTGGATGGGTGATGAGAAGAGGCACATGACTCATCCACAGGAAACTTGAATTGTCTATTAGTTTTTCCCAGAACCAAATGCACTATTTTTCTGTAGGTTGTCAGTGTTTTCTTGACAATGCTCTTTGCAGACCTGAGCAGCAGAGACAAGAAAGCACAGAACTGTAAAGAGATATGCTACTTATCTCTTTTTTGAGTGCAAATTATTTGCTGCATCTTTCAGCACTGCTTCTTCACAGGCATCCCTATCTAACTGAGGCACTTTCCATTTTCCCCCCATGCCTTTTTGCTTGATTTTATATCTTTGGTATTCAAGACTCTATCTCTGGTGCCCTGAAAGTATTAGTTTCTGTTTTTCTTGTTCCTTCCTTCTGAGAAGACCCAAGTCTGAATTGTGTTGCTTGTCAATTATTTCCCTTTTACTGTTCAGTAGCTGCAGGAGTAGACTCAGCATGGATTATGAAGATATTCTGGTCATGGATATGGCAGACTTTTAGACAGGGGAATTAGGACATGAGAGATCAGATAAGTCTCAGTGGAGGGGAAAAAAGTAACAAGCTTTTGATTTAATGAAAATGAGGAAGCTTCTGTGGAAAAACACTAGAGAAGGCTATTATAAGTGAGCAGGTGTACTGCTGTGACTAAAACCCTTTTGACACCAATTTAGCTGCAGTAGAGGAAGATTTGATTCATCCTGAGTATTTACAGGTTATGAACAGATTTTGCTATAGGAGCTGAAATTCACACACCACCAGGTGCATTTCTTCATGGTCTGAATGAGCTTATTTAAAAGTATGATTGACATGTATTGGCATCTTCACAGAAACCTAAATAAATATAAAATATCTCTAGAGCCTACACCCAACTGGTTCCTCTGAAAATATTTTATGATTGGAACAGCCTTTCTTCTTGCTGTCCCTCAGCAACAGAGTGGGTGCAACATCCCTCTTAACAAAATTTATCAAAGGGATGTGCAAACCCAAAATAACAAAAAGATAAAACCAGCATTGTTCATAATGAGTTATTTTATAGGGTGTTCCCCATCTTTAGCTTCAGTGTTCTGGTAATTTAACACATGGAATAATACCAGCTTTGTAATTTTGGCTTTGAAGGATGTTATTTTATGAGAAGTTAATTGCATCTTAGACACAGTCAAAAAGGAAAAAAATCCCTGAGATATGGGGCAGGTTTCTTTATATTGCTGCTTTCTATTCATGCATCACCAGTCTGTGCCAGACCAAGCAGAACCAAAAATGAGGAGGAAAAAAAGTGGACACAGCAGGTGTAACAGAGAGCTCAGACCACAAAAGGGTGCTATCATTTTATAACATGAGCAAGCCTTCCATAGCGACCTGCAAAGAATGTGGCCTTTGAAATAGCTTCACTAGAATTAGTAGCCTTTCAGGAAATATTACTATTGTTCTGAATTCCACTTGAAAATTTAATTTGCCCCCCGTTATTTTCAAGCAAATTCCAGCAGAGCTTTATTCTATGAAATCTGCGTAGGTGCATAAGAAACATCATCTTGATTAAGGAAATTCGTCTGCCTTTGTACACAGAGTGATCTATTTATCATGTGTGTGCTTATCTGCTCAAGAGAGGCCTTGTGCAGATATAATTCATATGTAGGGGTGTGTGTTTATACTGGAATCATATGCATTTGACAACTGTATTGCATATCATGAAATGTCTAACTACGAAGTATTGAACTCCTAACTAGAAAGCACTGAAACATTAACTAGTAAGTATTGAGATGTGAAAATTCACAGTTTGGTCTTAAAAACATGCATAATACTGCAGTATAGAAAAAAAAAGCATTATGCGATGCAGCTTTCATGCAAACAATATGCCAGAAAAGCAATTGCCTACTGTGTAGAAGTCAGACTTTGATTCCGAATGCTCTTAATTTGAGGAGTGAAAATCAGGCAGCTCTGAGCTGAATTCCTGTATGGGTACCAAAGACAAAGGCAGCCAGGTGTGATGCCTGCAAGGCAGCAAGGTGACTCAGTCGTCTTCCCATCATTATGCCAGGGAGGAGGCATGTCTAGTTGGCTCAGTCAGCGTGGCAATCAGGTGTGGTTGGCCTCCAGACCTAGCAAGGTATCTGTGCAGTAGCAGAGCAGCAGCACCAGTGGAGTGCAGGAAGCTGGGGTAGCCAGAGCCCTGTGGGTGCCCAGTGTCCCCCCTCTGACAGTCAGGCATGTCCCTGTGAGCTGGATCTCAATGTCAGATGCTGGAATGGATCTAAATGCCTGGATTGCACAAGCTTTGCTAATTTGCAGTGGCTCCTGTTGCAAATGGCATGGCCTTTTACAGAGATTACCCAAGCTTAGAGGGAAAAAGTCCTAGCTAGACTTGTAACCCATTAGCTACCACCTCTTAAAAGTATTTATTTAACTTACGAACTTAGCCTCTTGAAATAATATGAAAAATATGAGGTGTAGGATACAATTTGGGAAAGAAATTAATAAATTGTCATATTTCTATATTAAAGGATGTCACTGTTAGTTAAATATGTCAATGAAGCTGACAGTAATTGTCCAGCTCATCTGTGCAATTCTGAAACTTACTACTTTATAATCAAAAAACTGATTTTGGATTGGATTCTGCTGAGGTAAGATAAACAGTCCAATCTGTCATTGCAGCTAAACATGAAGATGGTCATAACTTTCATTTATTCTGCTTTGATGTGGTATATACTGCACATTTCTTTAGAGACATGTTCACCAATACCACTTTGTTCAAAGTCATGTGTAAGATTACTGAATTTTTAATTTCATGTCATGTTAACTTTACCTTTTGCTACAAAATAATCTTCAAAAAGGAAATGTGGAAGTCTCTTCCACACAGCTGTACAATGTTTCAAGCTATGACTGGCTCCTGGCTGTCACAGTGTGTCATTTTACACTGCCTTGTCTGCAAAGATGTAGCAGAATATGGCAAAACACAAGACACATCAGAAATTCAGGAGCTGAAATACAGATTTGGGAAAAAAAATTATCCGTTCTCTGCAAAATCCAATCAAGTAGCAAATATGACCAAGTACCCGACAGCCAATTTGGAAAGGAACTTATACCACTTCCTTCCCTCTCTCTACAATTAGTGGGTGAGAGGGGTCTGTCAGCAGGGGAAGAAAAATGTGAAACTAAGGGCAAGAAAGACCGCAAGAGCTGCCTACATGTCCTCCACTTTGGTTTGGGTTTTGGTTTTCTTTATTTCTTTTTCCTTCTCTGGGTAGATAAATTAATAGCTCATGGCATTTTCCATTTTTTTCCTGTGGAAAATGTGGGTTCAGAGAGACCAGACATTTTATGACTTCTAATCAATTCCAACAAATTGTTCATTAACAGAAAAGAACTGGAAAAGACCCTAGAAGTTGAAAGATTTCTGGTTTCCCATTTGAAGTGACTCTAAGCTTTGAAATGGATTTCAAATGTATTTTTTTAAATGTCAAAAAGTAAAATGCCTTAGGAATCAAAATAATTAAGTTCAAGTAAAACAAAGCATTTTTTTACTCAAAATATTTTCAATTTTTTCTCCCTGAATAAAAATCAAAATAATTTAAATTGCCTTGACTGACAATTATTTCCCTTCCATGTTTTCTGAACTGCCAAGCTAAAACAAAATTTATTACTTTCACCGCAATGTACTAAAAGATGCATAAATCTATCTAGCTTTATGTTGGATGTCAGTCAGGAAAAGCAGGTGGAAATTCAAACTCAATCTGTACATGGGAAAAAAATGAGGTAGAGGTTAACCAATAATCTGTTATAGATAGTGTACATTAGTTTTAGGAAGCATAACTTGGAAAACAGCTTTTTCTCAACAGAGCCTTCTAGAATTGTTTATAGTGATGCTAGAAAAGAGAGCACTTGGGAGATTCCTATGATTTGATCAGAACTTAAATGAAATCACAGTAAGATAAAAAGCATCAGATTGATGTATATGTGTTTTTGTTACACTCTAGTTTTGCTATAAAGTTTTTCTGCATCACAAGCGAAGGGCACATTTCCAGACACCTGGGGAGCCATGCTCAGCCCTGCTCCCTCTGCCCTGTAATGAGGTCATTACTCACTCGTCACTCCCATAATACTGCTATAACTGCAATAAAGCTTGGAATAATCAGGGTAGATAAAAGCAAAAGGTAATTTTTAGTATCTTAAATTATATTTTCTCCTTCTTCATTGGATATAGAAGATATTTACATGTTTAGCAATGGGTTAATCTCCCACCTAAAGTGGCCTGCTTTAAGCCGGCAAAATTTTGAAGAACTTTTAATAGTGGAACTGCCTGTTTCCAGTTTCTGACATTTGTGTGTCTGGTCAATTTTCATTCTGTGGATATGTATGGTGTGCACACATACAGCCCAACTAACAACTTTGATGGTAAACATTTCGTGTAACAGCTCAGCTTTTAAGACCTGCTTACCACCGACTTTGGGATCCATGCTAGCCTCGGAATATCTTCCTTGTGCAGGGCAGTGCAAGGCAAAAATGTCCTGATAGACCCAGAATCAGGACAGGGTAGTGGACAAGAAGGTATGTCCTGCTTCCTCAGGGCAGAGAAGCACAGAGCTCTAACTGGACTGACCCTGCTTCCAGTGGGGCCAGGCTGGGCAGTGCTTCTGTGCCTGGTGGCTGGGGCTGGCTCAGGGGTCTCTGTCTGTCACCCCAGTGCCTTTGCACTTGCCCAGTGTAAGACACAACTTCTGCTCTCATGTCCAAGCTGCCTCTTCCTGTGGGCTCTGCTCCTGAACCTAAAGGAGCCCTTTTTGCTGCAGAGACAAGCAATTAATGCCACCCCAAAATATTTCATGTAGGACACACGAGCCCATTGTCAGAGGCAGCTGGGCTGTACCAGCACTGCTCCCTGTTTGAGCTACTAAAGTCTCCTTCTCCGTAACATATTTTAACTCAGTTGTAGCACCAGAGTGTTGTGACAAGGCTGCTTCAAGTCCAAGGGAAAACAATAGCAGAGGCCTTCAAACACTTTGCTGGAACAGAACCAGGGTCCAGCCCTCAGAAACATCCCTTGGCACTGACCAACTTACTAGGATGGGCATAGCCATGGAATTCAACTTGCTGCAGCCTTGCCACACGGATACAGCAGATCTGACATAGCTAATCCTTTAGACAAATGTGAAGTCAGTCTGTACATCTGCAGTGGCCATTTGCGCAGGATCTCTGAGCATAGGGCAGCTTCACTGGAGCTGTTGAACTTCTCCAACAAGCCTGCCAATTGACTGGAATTCCTAGACTAGCAGCCAAAAAAGCAGCAGGACAGTAGATGATGTATAAAGGTTTGCAGCCAAATATGGTGGAGTTGGCACCTGTGACTTTGGCTCAGCACCGCAGATCCCACTGTGAAGATCAGTGATTATTGCTTTAATAAGCAGTTCTTAAGTGAGGTACTTGATATCTGTTGTTGCAAGAGGAGTGCCAAAGGTACGGTAGATGGAGAAGTTTAAAAAAAAACATAATCCTTGAAGCTCACCATTCAACTTACCTTGATTTCATTATTCTTGAAAAAAAATTCTTTGAGTTATTTCACACACACACAAAAAAAAAGTACCCACAAAGAGATTTCTCAGTGGGTTGCTTATTAGTTGAGATTTCACAACTTACCAAGAGGCCCCAGATTTTTGAGTCCCATTTTACAAGAATCAAAACTGCAGAAGGTCTCCAAAACTTGATACTAACCCATTCTCAATAGCACAACACTTCCAAAGGAAGACATCACCACAATACTAGTTCATAACTCACAGATGCCAGGACTCTAAAGTTTCTCGTTCAAAAATTTCAGTTAAGGCTTGTGTTTCTTTGAACATCTGAAGTAGACACATGTTTATGTGAACATATTATAGGTAGCTCAATTCTGTTTAGCATATTTGAAGTTTCTCTAAGTTACGTTAACATTAAAATAAAAAGTGAAGGCAAGGTGATGTTCATCAACAGGTTAATCTGTTTAATCTTTAGAACGGAAACATCAACTGTTCATTCTGACACTGGGAAATAATTAATCCAGATGTAAAGAAAGAACCTTTGTCTTTGAATCTGTGTGCTGTACTTTTGAATAAGTGTACATTAGTGACTATTTTATGTATTATTCATAGTATTGTATTCTTCAGTTATTATAGATACAATTAGAACACCAAGCTTGGAGAAAAAAATAAAAGGTTAGAGTTGTAAAAATCTCTGTCCTTAAAGCCAGAGGTTATATCTCTGAAGATTACCCCAAATAATGCCTCTCTCTGGAGCACAGAAGATCACATTCTGTAGTCAAGTAAAATCTCAGAGCAATGTGACTTGTAGCATATATAACTATTAATCCCGGGACCCGTGCAAAGTTTCAGAAGAATGTTTCCACTACTAAATGGGGAGCAGAAGCTTACAAAGGTAGGTCTGTCTCAAGCTTACCAGCAGATGGAGTTGGAACCAGGGCCTTGATATGCATCATCATTAACACGAATAAGGTTCTTTTCTGGAATAGCAGCACATAGCTGGTGTACTAGTGACACCTCCATTTGTTATATAACAAGTGTGCAAGATATAACTGGAAAGAGACTTTTATTCAAATCCAAGGGAAAAAACACACTTGAGAAGCCTGGAATCTGTGCTGCAATGTCCAATGCAATTTAGTAAAGGTAAGAAAAAGGACAAACATGGCTTTTCCCATTCACAAGCGACTGACTGGGTTATGGAAGTGACTTGTAAGGCTTTAAACTGTTTCCAGAAAGAGTAAGGTTATGAATGACAAAAAAAGCACTGTGCCAAAGAATACATTGTTACAGATCCTCTTTGCATACAGCTAATTATTATAGCAAATTTCTCTATGACTTATCTGCAATAATAAATCCAATGACAGAAATGTTACTTGGACAGTCTGGAACTGAAAACTTTCAGAAGTTATTTAATGAAATCAAGAAGTTAAGAAGAGATGAAAAAAACATTACCTTTCCCCTTCTTCCTGCTCAGTTGATGTAGGAATAGATGCTTCTCACCTAAAATAATAATGGAACAAAGATGCTAATTGCTTCCACTTCCATGAAACCTATGAAAAAAGACTCACCCTCTGACTATTGTATTTTGGTATGAGGACATTCCACGAGTCTTTACATTGGAAGAAGCTGTTCTGATTGCAGACCACAAACCTCTTGTTAAAATTCTTGGAGCAGAAACTGATTATCTGGCTGATATGTTACAGAAGTGGACATTAAGGCGAAGTTCTTATCATTATGATATCATAGCTAAGCTATCTGAAAAACAAATCAAAGCTGTACTTTTCCTGTTGAGTATTAGAGATAAAAAGGCTGCTGCAAAGAATCTTTCCATGTACTCCTCCTGCCTTCCTACCCACTTTGGGAAAGTGGGACCATGTACCTTGAAATGAGTCCTTCAGCAGAAGTTCTGGTTGCCTTGCAGCTTGTGCAGGCTTTTCAGCCTGGACAAAGTAGGTGAGAAGTGTTGCTGTCTGGACTGGCAGTTTTTTACATTCACTCTATATGGATGCAAATGACTAGAAGGTGCTGGACAGACAGAGGAAGCAAGAACATGGAGTTCAGAAAGATTCAGGAATTTGAGCCAAAATCAGGCAGCCACCCTGCTCACCAGCAGCCCCCAGATGAACTCCATCAGTCACTGCAGCACTGGCACCCTCCAGATGTTCTGATAAATTGGGATCAACAAAGTCAGGGACAAGCCCAGGACAGTTAATTCTCAGTGGCCCACCTGGCTAACAATTTTGATGCCATGGTGACTGGAACTGCTGCTGTGAAGGAAAGAAGTCTTTAATTTGGGCACTAGGAGGCTTAACCACACCAGAAAGGAAACCTGTGAGATCGTCTAAAACTTTTCCTTAGTGTCCTCGTCCCAGATGCTTTACCTGACCATAGAGAATGCACCCAGGAAAAAGTGGTCACTAGGTGGAACAATGACCTCTGATAATTTAAAAACTATACACCTCTTCATTCTCACTCTCTACCTCTAATCTGGTAATCCCCTTTATGGATAAAGCCTGGAATGAAAGGTCAGTTTGTCCTCTGTGATCAAACATAACCAATGCTCATGCACTCCTACAACACCTGCTCTGACCACTGAAGCCTTCTTAGCTGCTCTTCAACTCTGGCAATGCCCAGCAGGGCTCCTTCCAGTTGGCCAAGCACCCAGCTTCTTGCTCTGAGGGACAAGACTACAGCTGACTCTGCTTAAAGGTGTTTCACAAACTAGATACCATCCAGACAGATTTATCCGCAGTGTTTCATCTAGGAGGAACCATGTGGCTGTATGTATGGTGCTGCATATATAGTGTGTGTATATATAAATATATACACATATATATAGCATATATACTACTGTGTATACATACCAGTACTGTAAGCAGCACCAGCACACGGGCATATGCAATGGCATTCAAAAAGCTGCTCTATGAATTTATTCGGGTACATCCTGGCATATCTATAGCCCAGGCCAACTAGCACTCTCATAAATTTCTGGGCACAGTCAGGAAGTTAGCAAAAGCCAGGAAACATTCCCAAAAGACTGTTTGTATCCAAACCCCCTGTTCAATAGGAAGACAGAGCCAGGCTGCCAGCCCCTGCACTGCTACATTTATAAGCTGAGACATAAACTCAGATTTCACCTACAAGACAAGAACCCAGAACAAAAGCTACAGACCAAAACCTTTCTTGAAACAAACAGAGAGGAATAACTTTTGTTCGGCTCAATTGCTTAATGGCAGGAGCACTAAATCCAGGTAGGGGAAATATCCCTTGGAGGATGGGTATCCTCACTCACCTATAATCAACTGTAGGGAATCCCTTCTCACCCATGGTCCCTCTTAGCATAAGAAAGTGTGAGATTCTATGTGCAAAGGGGCTTAAATTCAATCATGCCCACTGCAGATCTGCACAGCATCTGTTTTTTTTACATCACTTCTCAGTGGAGGAGAAAGGATTGGAATCTGTCACACCATGGTGTCCTGATCTGCTGCAGGAAGGAGGGCACCCTACACACATCCCACTTCAAGAGCAAAAAACCCTCCTAACTTGTCACTAAAACCAGAGAGAGAACTATTTCACCAAAGACAACCAAGTTACAGATCCTGAAGGAAGAGATTTATGTTACTAATTTTAGAAACATGCAGGTGTTCAGCATTTGGCAAGCAAAGGCAGCTCAGAATGTCACATATCAGGGTCCTCAGCCCCGAGCATCACTCTGCAGGGTGCCCAGGCACCTCTGCCAGGCTCTGGAGCCCATTCAAGATCCCAGGCTCCTTCAGGTGCCTAAAGAGCAGCAGGATTGTGACAATCTTCTGTGGTTCTTAGGCCAAAGCTTATCTGAGATCCAGTCTTTTCTGCAAATACCTCCTAAGCTCACTTGGATACCCTGCAGCTCCATGTATTTCCATAACACATGCTTTAAAAAGTGAAGGTCCTATTTCTTTTCTCATTTATGTGCACGTAAATTCAGTGCAACTTCACTGAAACCAGTGACTGAAACTGGCAAAGCAAAACAAACTATAGGAAAAGTCAAGCTCTGCATTTCTTAGTTTCAGTTCTTATATGTGACAAATGATTCCGGGGCCCTATTTTGGAAATATCTAACTTGAAACAGCTTTGCAAACCAGAGTACTTAATGCTGTCTAACAATCAGTCTTCTGCAGGGCACCCAGAAGTGAAGTCTCAGTATTGCAAGTCACTCTTAAAAACCTTGGCCATTTTTTCTATGGATGTGCCACGGTCTCGAACAGATGCAAAAGCAATGACCACTCAAATAGTTTGGTGTTTACAGGTTCATCAATCAAAAAGAAACACTTTGATCACCTGACATGATTCAAACAACATACTTGATATCTGATACCAGACCGAGATCATACAGATCTAATAAACTTTTGGCTCCTGCAAATTTCTTTTAAAAAATATAAAAGAGGATCAGTTATAGAGATGTTGATTAATATGCACTCTGTTCAAACAGTCCTGAACATCTGTGTATTAAATTCATTTATTAAATTATACCAATCTGTATTTTAATGAGTAAAAGATACTTATTCTGCCATCCATCAAAATAAACTCAGGAAATACTTAACATTATAATCATTTTTCTTGTTTGAACATGAGTTATGAAATACGAATCCCACACTAAGAATGCTGTACTTGCCATTATGATCAAATATGTTTTTACAGGTGCACCAAATATTCTGTTTTCATTTCATTCTCAAACTGTTGAAAATATAAACCATGTTTTATATTTCTTTGGTAGGTAATATTGCCTTTTTCCCCCCACATGGCACCCATTATTAGTGAGTTATTACCGTGCCTTTTTTCAAACACACACTACATATCCTAAAGTTGCTTAGTAATGAAAATACAAATTTATGTAACATCTAGTATCAAATAACATCTAGGGCACACTTTGGCACTGAAAGGTTTGGGGCACTAATAACTTTCAAGTGCATGTTAATATTTCCAGATAAGGTGTATACAATCTGTTGGGTCAAGTTCAGCCTTTTACCACTTTGCTTTTTTTGCCCAATGAAAGTTATTTTTCAGGTACAGCAGGGTTTAATACACGCATGCATAGAATTTTTGTTTCTTATTGTTCTGATAATTGTGATTTTTATTTCCATTTTCTTGGTCTCATTTTATTAAAAAAAATAAGAGGAAAAAATCCTGGCAGACAGACAGCAAGCACAGCTGGGACAGCAGGTGAGCTAAATTGTAGATTTCTTCTCAGTATCAATTTGACACTCTATCAAACACTAAGTATAGTCATTAAAAAAATTCCATCCTTCTATTTGTACAGAGTGGATATTCTCAAAGGAAACAATATTTGGGAGAGCACAGCGAGGAAAAGCAAGATATGACTGCAAGGCACAAAGCTGCTCAGCTGGAATTGAATCCACACGCCTCTGGGCACTTCTGTGGAGCTACAATCCAACACAGAGGTTTGGCACCAGGGCTGTAATAAACAGGTGAAACTCACCAAATTAGTAATCAAGTTCACAATACTACTTGCAGTAAAGAAGCAGGGACTTCTCCATTGATTTCAGCGGGAGAAGGTTCAAACCATGAAAGAACACACCAGCAACAGAGCCAGCACACTGGAGAAAAGCAGTCACATTCCAGAAAGCCCATGTAAGCACACGTTAATCTGGGGTTTTCGTAGCACAAATCAAGAGAGTAGGAAATAATTTGGCATTTTATTGGCAAAGGGGGAAATCCCTTCAAGGAAACCATCACTTCATACAGGTGCTACCACAGAAGAAGTTACCATCATGCCAAAATTACAGCTGGGGCAATGTCAATCCTTTTCACAGGTACGTGGAAACCAGCTGGTAGAAGGAAGTTCTGTGGTAAATGACAGGAGTTGTAACTCTTGTCCTAGCTGATTATGTCCAAACATGGCATTAGGAATGAGAAAATTTACCACTTCTAACTTTAAAGCAGTATTCAAAAAACTAATTTTCTTAAAAGATATCTCATCATTGTCACTACATTTATGATTTTTACACCCTGTCTAATTAGTCCATCTCATAGACAACATTCTAAGTAATTTCTTGCTGAAGAACCCACCATTTTTGTCCTGTACCAACAGTTCATGTAGATCCAGAAAGTAAAGAAAAGCCATTGGTCTGAACTCTCACAATATACAGGCCAAACAACTAATGCATTATATTCTTAACTACTGTTTGCCTTGACCTTCTCCTCCTTGAAAAGGCATTCAGTCTTGACTAAAAGACTCACAACACTTAAAAGATTTACTCACATTCTGATCTGTGTTATTACAAATATTACTTGTGGGCATTGAAGAATTTTCCACTTTATTTTTAAGCACAATTAATCCAGAATTGTATTTTGAATACCGGATTCCACTGAGAACATTTATGCACCAGACTCCAAAGATAAGAAAAAAAGTAAAATGTAACTGACAGAAGAACATAATCACCACTTGGTCTACCAGAAGCATCTGGAAATCAAGCAAGTTCCTATTTATTCCACATATATTAAAAAAGAAAAAAAGAAAAAGAGAGTAGACAAATCTGTCCAGCTGGAAAAGCCTAAATCCTTTTTTTGACTACTCTGTACAACATAAAATATGACACATCTACATGTGTAAAAAAACCCACAAACACCAGATTTTTAATCAGTGAAGCATTTTTCCTGACTTCTTTTGAAAAACACCTTCCCGGATTGCAATCTATGGACGGGCTGGAAATTTCCAAAATGTCACGTTTATTGTCTAGTTGGGATGATCAAAACAGATTCATTATTAAATGTAAATAATTTATTAATGGAATTTTCCCTCTATTTTACCATTTCTAGTCAATGCATGCAGAAGAAAAACTTTGAGTTGGTAGAATGATTTCTGCATCCCTTCAGCCCCACATGATTCTAGGAGGAATCCCTATCAATATAGAAATTACCTTTTTCAGTGTGACAAAGAGGGCTTTAACAGTCATGATTCTTATAAACTCCTAAACAATAAACATATAAAACACAAATCCACATTAAGTGGTAACCCAAAACCAGTACAGACTGGGCCTGTATCAGAGACAACACTTAGTTAAATGCTGAACAAAGCTGTGTCAGGGATATTGAGGATGCCTGAAGTTAATTACTCGAGTCATTTAATTCTTTCAGGGCATGTCTTTCACTTACATATCTCTCAGCATTCAGCTTCAGTTTTGACCATCATTTTCAGGCCTGCTACATATCTGAAAATTTAGCAATTATTTTATGACAAAGCAGGAACTCACACGGAAAAGGAAAAAGATGGAATAGTTTGGTAAGTTCTCCTTGGCCTCCACCCCAATTTGTGGAGGCATAAACAAATGTAACATTTCAGGCTAAACCAGCAAAAGAGTCAGGGAACTACTCCTGGACTATTTCTTACCTAAACCAAATCTGGAAGTTAAATTCTCTACCCTTACTAAAGAGGTTGCTCAACCTTCTGCCATCATAAGGAAGCTCAAATAGTTTCCATGTGTGTGTGGCTATCCTGCTCATATGAAAAGCTGGCAGAAAATGTTTCCTTTCTTTTACTCATTAGAAGGCCAAATGACTGCAAAAGATTTTTTATGGGAATGGTTTGTTAATTTAACTAATTTTTAACTGAAATAAGAGAAGGAAATAGCACTATGTTTATCAGTGTTCCACAGAATAGCAACCTCAATATCTACAGGAGGAGGAATGCCACCAGGATCTAAATCCTAGTCCCAAACGCTCTGAACCACTCAAGGGTGCTGATAACAGTATTCAGAAACAAAATGTGTTTTTCTACCGGTAAGCCTTTTCCTTTGCACCTTCTAGGCCATTATGAGTATCTGTGACACATTTTTGTATCTAGTGGTCAGGAAGAAAATATAAGTTTTGAGTAAAGAGAAAACACAAGCTAAACCCTTAAGTGAATATTCCACCACCAAACTCTTATTAGGGGTTGAATCTTCTGATGCTCCTGATTTTTTTTTTTTTTTTTTTTTGTCAAAGAGAATTTAATTTCCCTGTGCCCTAACAAATCCCTCACCAGATTTCCATTCTGTTTTCTACTGCCATCTGAGATCTTTGGCAAACAATATATTACCCAAGCTTTCTAATCATTACATTTAACAACAGGTTTTTTGAGACTCTCTGAATGCACATATTTAACTCAAGGATGTGGAAAAAAAATGCTAACAGATAAAAGAATATTTTTTTTTTTTGCTGGCCAGCCTTCGCGTACGAAGATCCGGGGAAGGCCTCTTTTTCCTTTCAGACCTCCCAGCCTGCGCACTGGATTTTTTAGGTGAGACACAGGGCGCGCAGATCTGAGCCCACCCTTTAATCCCGAGGTTCAATCTGCCGGGCCAAAGCGATTCTGGACAGTGGCAGTGAGTTCCTCCTCAGGACGTAGGCAGATTGCCCCCTTGCAGGGCTAACGAGCTCTGCCTACCCGGGGAGCAGCCTGGCCGGGATTCGAACCCGGGTCCCGGCAATTACTGTGCCGTATGCTTAACCACTACACCACCGGGGCTCCCTAAAAGAATATTATTTAAGATGTAAAAACCCCAAATCTAGTAGAACAAATAACAGATCAGAGCAGAGACAGTTAGGTCAAATTGAAGAAAATACCTAGCAAGCAGTAATGCTGGAAAAACTTTTGTATAAGAAGCAAATTCAAATCCAGTGCACGTTTACAAAGTTATATGGCTTTTATAGAGGCAAATATATCTCTGAACTACATATACAGGAAAAGAAATGGGTTTTTTTCTTTTATCTCCAGGACTTTGCCTTGGTCTTTTCTCCCTCAGTGCTTGGAAGTCATTGACAAATTGGAGGGAATAGAGAGGAATGTACATAAATTGTCCAAAGTTTTACAGCAGCTGTATGGGAACTTCAGAAGGTTAAATGCTAAGCAGAGAACATAACAACAACATATGTATATTTTAAAATCCTAAACACTGACCTGTTTAATCATTCTGGCTAGGCAACTTTTGTCCACACTGGGAGACATTTATGCCTTACCATAAAGAACTTCGTTCACATGTTCAATTTCTGTATGTGTTTAAGGGTAGAGCTCCCAGACGGCAGCAAAGGTACTGCACATCTGTGAATCACCTGAGCTGCACATGCATTACTTCCACATACCTGAATCAAGCATTCCTGCTGGGTTTGGAACCAGTACACTTACAGTATGTACATTACCCAGCATAAGTTCACCCAGAAGTCCCTGGGATTTCTTAGCTGGCTGTCTAAGGTGATGTCTGAGATGTTTTCTGCCATCAATAGTTAGACAGATGACTCCTGGTTGCTTTTCCCAAGGCAACTTTGGGGGATACATGATTTCAGGTACCCTCAACTACTTTCTCACCACCATCTTTCTTCAAGAAAGACCTCCCAGCTCTAATGGCAAGGACCATTGTTATTGCTGCAGTGGATCAGTGAAAATACTTTTTTTTCTGTTTGTAATGTCTATCAAATTTATATCTCTCTCTTAGAAGCCATATCTTGTTAAATCTGTCTGCTAACGAGACTATTGTTTATTTCCTGTATGCTGTCTTTTTTATATACCACACTGAGAAAAGCAATTAGCAAAGAGTAGATGCAGCAAAGATAATGCAACTGCTGAGAGGATAGCCATAATTAAAAGCTATTATTTACCAATTTACCGTAAAAAATATTCTAAGTGAAATATAAACTGAAATTTTCTCTTGGAGATAGCTGAAAATAGTCCCTTAAGACAAAGCAGTAAGAGATTGTTTATAAGAGCTGGTTCCCAGCAGAGGTTTTGGGAAGGAAATAAGCATTCTTCACCAGTTGCACAGTATATTGCCTTAGGCAGAGTACATTGATACTAAAACACTTTGTCTTATTATTCATCTCAGTTCATTTCTGCAGTTGGTTTCGGTGTTGACATGAAAATAAATGAATAACAGAGTATCTAAACAAATGTTTTGTCTAATGGAGATCTTATAAATGACATGCCAGTTACATAAAATGTCAGATTCTCTTCTGTCGGTGTGTTTTGCATCAAAACAAAGTATGTGATTTATGAGAAAAACAATTAAATACAACCAAAGTGCATGGAAAGACTCTCTCTAATTTCCACAGAGCTTCAAAATGGATTTTTTAAAAGAAGAAATAAAAGTTACGGGCAAAAAAAATTATAACCTCAGAAGGCTCATGGGAATATTAAGAAACTTACACTACTCTGAAAAGAAAGACCAAGTGGAAGCTCCACAAAGCACTTATAGAAGGGGATGGCAAAGCCAACACCTTGTAAAAAAAGATGTGTAGAGTAGATTTAGATTAGATTACACTAATGTAATCCATTAATATTTTGTGCACAAGACTACAGTTCCCACAAACACACAATTAGAGATACAAAAAGTTTTGAAATGGTCAGTGTTTCTGTCTCCTAACTTGCATATTTCTTATGGTGTCAACAGAAGGAGAGACTACCCCAAAGAATGAGTAAAGGTACCTGGGTCAAGTTTCTGCCTTGAATCCTTCAGTGGAGCCTAGAGAAGTACTTGCAGGAGCATGGATTTGCAATGCCTAGTCCCATGTATCTCTCCCCTTGTTACAGCTATGAGAGTAAGCACCTGTAACTTTTCATATACTGGCCTAAACCTTTTGTGGAACACTTTTCCCTTCAAACATTCATCAGACCTGAGATAAAATGATACAATTCACTGCACCCTTTCTTGTTCGCTGCTCTTCCCAGGCCTTAATTTCTGACTGGTCGCCAACTGCTCTTATCCACCTCTGAGTATGAGTTTTACTGGTATTCCCAGAATCCTACTCCACTGTGACTGCCCATGGTGCAAGGTATCCACTGATTATCACTGCTTCAGAGGGCATTTCTAATTCTTCCTCTCTTCTGCCCTTCACACTTGCCCAAACACTTGAATACACTGCACATGGCATGTCTGACAAAAATGTCCCAAAACTTGGTGCCTATAGTTAGCTGGCCTGAATTCTTACTGTGAGAACATAAAGGAAATAATTGCGTTGGACAGGACTGTGATGGTACCTACAGATGCATTTAGTTTGTGCCACTCAAGGCAAAGCATACATTTCATTCTGATAAGCTCCTCTTGGCTTTTTTAAAGGAAGAGGGGAAGGCTGCCACTGGACCAAGCCAGGAAAATATTCTAGACCAAGTCAATAAATGAGATCAATTAGCAGGACGCTGATAACTCTTTTAGGGATGAATTAAAGACTGCTCATCAACACTTTTGTTGGGGCACATATCCTAGACTGAAATGTGACACCATTTCACACACCTCAAGTCATGGCCCTGATCGGCCTCACTTGTGGCTGCCACCTTTGCCTCCTGCCCCCACTCAAGCTGGAGCCTCCAGCTCCTCCATGAGCCAGATCATAGGTACCTGTCTCCACCTCTGGCCCCAGATCCTGCTGATTTGGACTCAGACCTGTGGACTCAGTTGCAGGCTTAATCTTGGACCAGCCTGGGGATCACTGGACTGTCTCCAATTCTAGCTACCATTACCAAAGCTGGCCCCGACCCTGACTCATGCTGTCTTTACCCTGGCCTCCCTTGTCACCATAGACTAGCACCATGATCTGCACTCCTGGCCAATCCCAGCTGCCATGCCTAGGCCTGCCTTACTCCCTTGCTAGGAAGCAGTGGGATGGGGCTGGCAAGGCCCCTGCCATGCTGGCCATGCTTAGAGAGCAGCTGGCCCTCACTTGCATCCTGATACCTGGTCTTGAAAGAGCGATCTCATCTTCCCAGCCCAGTTCCTCTCGGTTCAAGCTCCACTCACGGTGTTAATAGCGAGGTGCCCTTTGTACAATTGGTCAATGGAGATGAATCATTCTGCCCCACGCCCTACACCCTGCTTGCCACACACAGAATTGCCTTCCGCAGTAAAAATCTATCCCCATGTTAAACTCAAGGGGGCTTGATGCCTCATCTTCTGTGTTTCAAGCTAACTTTTCTCAAGCAGATTGTTCAAAATTTTCCAAGTGAGCCTTGCAGCCACGCCAATGTACAAGTAGAGGTGCAAAAGTCCCAAGACCAAAAGGACAAAGGAAGGGGGTGAGCAGTAATCCCCTTGGAAGGGGCACACGTGGGGTACTGTAGAGGCTGGCGAGCCTGCCCCATGTGGGTCCCTGAGGATCCCCTGGAGGGATGGACCCCAGCAGAAGAAACACTCCCCAGGCTAGGGTGAGAAAGGTTTCTCCCAGGCTGCCCTGTTGCATTATGTTAATGTACCTCAGCTCTGCTCCCTGCCCTTCCTCCCCCAACCCTCACTGCTCCAGAATGTTCTCCCTCCCTGCTCCCCATTGGCCTTTGTTCCTCAGCCCCTCCCTCCTCTGCTCCCCATTGGCCTTTGTTCCTCAGCCGCTCCCTCCCTGCTCCCCATTGGCCTTTNCCTCCCTCCCTGCTCCCCACTGGCCTTTGTTCCTCAGCCACTCCCTCCCTGTTTCCCCATTGGCCTTTGTTCCTCAGCCACGCCCTCCCTGCTCCCCATTGGCCTTTTTTTCTCAGCCACTCTCTCCCTGTTTTCCCATTGGCTCCCATACCCAAGCCCCGCCTGTGTCCCGCCCCCATGCCCTCTGATGATTGGTCCCTGGTGCTTTCCCCACCCCTTCTCCTCCCCTATTTAACCCCAGACCCTTCCCTGCAGCCCGTTCATGTCACTGGTTCCCTTTGTGTGTGCTGCTGCAATAAACCGCACGTGGGATGCTACAAAAGGACCTTTCCTGTCTCTTTGCTGTCAATGCACCTAAGAAGCTCTCCGGTGTGTGTGTGAGTGTGTTTGGGCCGTGTGGCTCTGACCGAATGGCCCCAGCTGGAGACACTTCTGGAAGGTAGCAGCATCATTGCTCCCTACCACCCGCTCTGCTACAGGGTAGCAGACCCAGTCCCCCAGAACAAGCATTGCATAAATGGATAAAATATTTGAAGTGGTCCAGAGGTCAGACATCATCTGTGCTCCTTCTTCCACTATTATTGTAATAATTAGATGAAGAACTAGACTGGTTTTGCCTTTTTCTTTTTTTTTCTCCAAGATATCTGTGCTCATAGTCACACAACCCTAAGAGGTGAGTTGCCTAAGAAGCATAAAACTTTGAAGGAGACTCCAGTGACTCAGATAGAGTTTGACTACCTCTGTTCTAGGAAGAGTTCACATGCTTGTTTTAAGACAGATGCTGTTTAGAAATTTCAGACATGAGCTATAATTAATTTATAGGTAACACGTAAATGTAGTAAACTGAACAACTGAAAAAATGAGTGCAGGAAATGTCTTCCACATCCTAAATAACACTTTAAACTGTGTTTGCTTTCAAAGATACATGACAAAAATTATATCACACAAATATAAGATAATGGACCTCCATACACATGTAGAGTCACCTGAAACTGACTACTCCTCAAGAGAATGAGAATCTTGAAGGTTGTGTAAGAAGGATATGTATTATAAACTAATGCATTGCCAGGTGTTTGAAAATTTTTTCAAATACAGTAAGAATTATACCAAACTAAATTTGGGTAAATTGCTAGCAGTTATACCTTCCAATGAGTTAAACTGAAAGAAAACAAAATTTTAAAAGCCAAATTTAGAATACTTTTTCATCACAAAGTCAAAATACGGATTTGCTTAGCTGGGGAAATTGAGTCATATTGTATTATAATCATTCAACAATAATCATATCTATGCAGTTTTTAGAAACATTGTGGTTTCATTCTTTAGTAATTTCCAAGAACATTCATTTAGTCTAGAATCATATTGACCAGAAGGTTTTAACTAAACTTTTAGTGAGCAGCTACAAAATACTGAATACCAAATAACTACACTGTATTTACCAATAACTAAACCTTGGGATAACTGTGGGATTTTGTGTCTGCTGAGAAAAAAAGTCATTCTTAGTGTGTAAGAATGTTAATTTAAACTGATCTAAGTAATTTAAAATTCTAACATTCCTTAGATTGAACTATGTATGGGATTATTGCTAGTCCCAGAAATTCTAAGCACAGTAAAGACTTGCTCACAAACTGAATAAAAATCTGGATGGAAAAAGCCAGATTTCAAGTTTCATTTTACTTCAGAATTCTATAGATTCAGTATAAATACACTGTTGAGCCCTATTATTTTAAGTAATTTGATTTTCTAAATGATGTGATGTAATCTAAAATAAAAAATTGCTTCGTATTGCTTTTATGTAACTTTAAATTCTGCTTTGAATTCACAGTGTTTCAAGTTTCTTTAGTTGCAGAGCAAGTAAAAATTCAATAAATTCATAAGAAACATGTTATGGATAACTGCCTTATTAAAATTCCTGAAGCAGTATGGGTGTTTTTTACTGTATTTACCCTAATATTTGCCCACCGCACATATGAACAGTAACCATTTATTTGATTCTGTAGTTCCTCTCTTATTGATGGCTATATATTAAAGAAATAATATTGTTAGGCTCATTTACACAATCAGAATATCCTATATTCCCATTATTTGTGTATTTCTCTTCTCTTCTTTGATAAGGATTTTAAAATTACAGGCCTGCACATGACATGGGGATTGGCGAAGAGTGTTGTATGAAAGACTGTGTGCTGGTTAGAACTGAGATTGCCATTTGTTTCAAAATGTTCCAGGGAATGACTGCCCACTGAGATAATGTAAGTTAAGTAAAGAAAACATCAAACAGAGTTTAACAACAAAGTTGTATTGTGTATTTAAGGGAAATTCAATGTATTTAACACAGTGACCTGTGTTGCAGAGTGCAATACTAGACTCTTTAAAAAGCTTTCTTACCTATTTTTCTAACCATATCATAAAAAAATTTAGTTACAATTTATTATTCTGAACAGTCAAGCTGAGGACTTCATAGAAGCACAAGTAATTATAAGGAAAGGATATGTTATAGAAATAATAAAATTCCAGTATAAAGGTCAAGCTATTTGAAGTATAAAGGTCAAACTATGTGAAGTATAAAGCTTTTATTAAAGAACCTCTAGTTCTGACCTAGAGACCCTCAAAATCATTATGATCATCACTACCACTGTTAAAATTAAATGGTTAGGTTAAGAAACATATTTTAATATCTTCAGCATAACTTTTACTGAGAATGCATTCTTGAAAGATCAGATTATAGCAGTATCGTGGGGATAATTGTATACGGTATCAGTATTTATGAACAGCAACTGCACCCAGTTAATCTTTTTACTTAATTTTACTCTCCCTTCTAGTTCTGGTTCTTTACTTTTACGAACAATTCAGGGCAATACTTAATTTAGTCTTAGTCTAAAAATTAATGGAAAAAAAGTTCACTCTGGAATAACATTTTATATACCATTAGAGCAGATAACAGTTCCAACTTTGTCAAACAGAGTATTACAAAACCTTGTAAAAATCACAATAACTGTACCAAACAGCACCTGTCTTAGCAGGTGATAGGTTATTGAGTCCAAAAGACCTGAAATAAGACAAGTATGGACAGCAATTGCTCAGTGACCATTCATGACTGATCTGCAAAACGGCATGTGACAAAAATAAAAAGGGATACAAATGTGTATTAAAAAGAACAAAAATGAAACAGTTCTCTGGGCACAAAGGACAACACACTGACAGCACACTGTGATATATTCTATATGATTTTACTGCCTTCCAACATCAACTCTTGTGCAAAGCATTTTCAGACATTTTTCTTAGCTATTATTTTAACTTTGCTTGTTTCACAGTAGAAGTCAAGGTGAAAATATTTGCAATATAAGCTGTAAAAAAATAAAACATTTGTTACAGGAAAGTGCCATTCAAACATGATGGAAGATGCTGAATGAGATGGAAGCAAGAGAATAAGAGAAGAACTGTGAACTTGTACTCACATTTTTGTTAAGCTGCTGAAAAACCAATATTGCTTAGGAAGTCATATGGATACCAAAGATGCACACACTGATCTGTAATCGATGTGGAAAACTCAAAGGCTGAGTATTTTTGAACATTGACTAAAAAGTTGGATAGATCATGAAACCAATGGGAAATTCACATCTCATTTTCAGAACAGTATTTGAAGACCATTACTTCAAATGCACTTTTCAAATGGAAATATGAAGCATTTACATGATGGAGAATTAGTCTTTCCATGTTTTCTTGCAGACCTTTGAGGCAGAGCTAAAAACATCTTTCTCTGTTTTCCTATTCTCTGAATTCATTCTTCTGTTCCATTCATAGATACTTTTTATTAGCCAAAACCTCAACTTTTTTAGTACTCTTTATCCCTATTGCTTACTGTATTCATTAGCAGGTGAGCATATATTTTTATAGAGCATGCATGTATAACAATAATACCAAAAATATTTTAAAGTTATATGCAGAAGTGAGAGTGTAACAGAAATACAAGGTTTTTGCCCATGCAACCTCAACTGATTTATCTTGGGAATATGCATTTTGACACATACTGTCATTACACAATCATTAACTTTTTTTTTCATAGTGCACCAGCCATTTCAGTTCTCAGAGTGGATGGTGTTTACTTAATAAACAGCTGTTCAATATTTATTTCATTGTTCAGTACATGGCCCCATTGTTCAATGGATGGCCTCATGCCATCTTTGTTGCACACTATTCAATCCCTTCTTTAAGGGACATTAATTAACCTCCCCATGAGTTTTCTTTTATGATGCTAATCAGCATAATTATGAAAGCTTTAAAAATATCAATTATATCCACAGTATCTGTGTGAGTTTTATGCACATCGTACAAACAGGAGACTGAAGCAGGGAGATTACAGTTAATAATATCCATGAATTTTGAATATCCCATCTGACACACCTGGGCTTTGATTTACAGCTGCCATTGCCCTAAGTTGCAGTTGGGAGTCTTCAGCATGTCTTCCAATAAGTTTCAGCATGTCTTCCAATACATTTCCCCAGTCTGAATCTGGGTACCAAAAAAATGAAGTACATTCTGTTAGCAGCAATCTATGCAAAGTTTGTTTTAAGTTACTTCCTCAGTAACAAATCTAGAGCTGGGATGGGAATTCAGTGTCTAGAATTGCATACAGTCTTCATAATGAGGCTCTCCCTTTCTCTAACTGAAATCTTTTGCTCCAGCTTTCCATTCCTTCCCAGTTCTGCAACAAATGGGTGATGAAGACAACCTTATCTGTGGTACAAACTCCAGAAAGATAATCTGCATCCTCTCATGGGGACAGAGATCCTAAAGATAAAAACATATGGACCTTTAACCAAAAGTTGCCATGATACAAAGGCAAACCTTTAAAGCCAAATTCCTTACTCTTTGATGCCTAGAATTTTCAATGTTCATAATGTTTCATTTCACACTCCAGTCTTTCCTGTTATTGATTCGATGCCCAGGTAATTGCCCAGCAGAGAAAGACTTGGGAGTGCTGGTGGGTGAGAGACTGGACATGGCCTAAGCAATGTGTGTTGGCAGCCCAGAAAGCCAAATGTGTCCTGGGCTGCATTCCAAGCAGCCTGGGCAGCAGGTGAGGGGGGATTCTCCCCCTCTAATCTCTGGTGAGACCCCACCTGCAGTGCTGCATCCAGCCCTGGGGTCCCAACACAGGCAGGACATGGACCTGTTGGGGAAAGTGCAGAGGAAGCCACCAAGGTGATCAGAGGGATGGAGGTTGTCTCCTGTGAGGAAAAGCTGAGAGAGTTGGGATTGTTCAGCCTGGAAAAGAGAGGGTTTCAGACCTAATTGTGGCCTTACAGTACCTGAAGGGAGCCTACAGTAGAGACAAGGTCATGTAGTGACAGGACAAGGGGAAATGGGTTAAAATTAAAAGAGAGTAGCTTTAGATCAGATATTGGGAACAAATTCTTTACTGTGATGGTGGCGAGGCCGTAGCACAGTTTGCCCAGAGAAGCTGTGGATGCCTCATCCCTGGGGGTGTTCCAGACCATACTGGATGAGGATCTGAGCAACCTGGTCTAGTGGAAAGTGTCTCTGCCTCTGGTAGAGGCTTGGAACTGGATGGTCTTCAGGGCCCCATTCCAAGTCAAATCATTCCATGAGCCTATGATTCTCTGAATTTCCTCTCTAGTTCTCTGTTTTCCTTTAGTTCTCCCTTACATCCCTGAGTTCTTGTTTCTTTAGATATATTGTTTCAGTCCAGCCCTTTTCTTTCTTAATTTAGCTTTTGTTTCTATTGCATCTGAACACAATTCCTTCTTTACCTTTTTGTGACAGAACAAGGTTTATAGCTGAAAACAGATAATTGTCATAAAGAATATAATGTGAGATCAGTTCCCTGCTCTCATTTTAGTGACCATGTAAGTCAGAAGGTCCACCTTTGTTTCTACCACTGTGAGCTGGGGCACACTCAGTTCCTTGGTGAGGGATGGTGCCTACTGAGTAGAGAAAGATCTATGGACAATCAGACACCTGAGAATGCTTTGGAGCTTTCAATATATACAACTTAATGTTTCCTACCTGCATCTTCACTGAAGTAGGAAAATAACCACTGAAGGCAAACCTTATTTTTACAAACCAGCCTCCTGAAAATTTTAATTTTTCTTGCCCTAAGTATAAGGGCACTGGCACATTTCAAAGCCCGGATTTCAAGAACTTCAGGGACATGAGCAAAAAATACATTTTTTTTCCTTGCATCATTCCTAGAAATGGCAGAACTGTTTTGGCAGGAGCTTTCCAGAAAAGTACAGCCTGGGACAGCTACTTGGCATGGAAAACTTCAGTCAGAGCAGTTACAGTTTGGCACTATTATAAGTAGACAAAATCAAAGTTTCATAATAGGAAGTATTAGGTAATTTTAATAATAGGCAGTTCTATCACCTATAAAACCTTTAAACATAAAAAAATATTATTTGTGTAAACAAATATCAAGAAAAGTTCTTTTAAAAAGTGTACTCATGAAATAAAAATGAGTAAAAATAAACATACAAAAATGTGAAATATCACATCCTGACTCTGAAAAATAAAGACACATATACTTCTCCACCTTAACACAGCATGTGTCTTGAGCTTTCTTCACCTCAGTTCAAAAACAGAAGAACAAAAAACATTGCTTTAATCTGCCAGAAAATAAAAAAAAAAAAAAAAAGAAAATATTAAGTTAGAGTCCTCGAGCTTCCTTGCTTCCCTGCATTAAAGCATGGCTACTCTAGGGCCTAACTTCTGACATTTTTCGGGCTCCTTTAATTTAGCTTAATGGATCTCCATATAATGTATTTTCATTTTCTCTGTGTGTTGCAATCCGGTGAAGCCTCTTTTTTCATCTCTCTGTCATTTGTCCATTCTGTCAGTACCCAAAATATTGAAAAAAATCTATTGCCCTTGATTCCAGTCTCATGGGCCAGGACTTACTTCAAAACTTTAAAATGTCTTTCAGTGACTTTGAACAATTTTATTATAAAACACTGTCCTGTAATTAAATATACCAGTGATGTTCAAGGAATATCAATTCGGAGTGCTTAAGACAGTTGAAAATCACATTCATTCAATAGTTCCTACTTTTTAAAGTCAAAGAGGTTTTTATGACTGCCTAATCAGTCTTGCATAACATTCTATAAATCTTCCACAATAATTTCCGGATTATTCACATGATTTTTTTATTTGCTAGAGAACATGATTCAGTATCATATTCACTCTGGATGTAAAATCATCGTGTAATGGCAAATATACCTCATCTTTGGAGCCATGGATTTAGTCATGAAACACAGACAATCCAGCTCTAGTTGGAAAACCCACACAGTCTCTTCTGTTGTACTGAGGTCAGCAAAGGGGATTGACTTGAATAAAAGTGATCACAGCCTATGTGAATAGTTCAGAATTCATTTCAACCAGCAGAAAATCCCTAGGATAAAAAAGGTTATTTAAATTAAAAGGTTATATAGATATCTATGATACAATATTACTAGTAAATATTGCTTCTATTGTTTACCATAATCTTAGGTCGTAGACTCACAGGACTTTGCTGGTTTAAATAAAATGCAAGAATGAACTGACTGAAGGATACATTTTAATAGCCCTCTGTCAGAGAGAGTTAACACACTTGCACTTCTAACAACAGCATTTTTATTAAATCTTTATTATATTGTATTAAAAAAAGTCCCCTTAGCCCTCAGGTAGTTGGTCGATGTGAGTTTTCAAATGAAATATTTATGAAGTTCTTTGTTTAGAAGTTTAATTGTATCTTTAAATGACTTTCATATGTTTATATGCTTTACCCTCCAATATAAATGCCATACGATGCTCTATCATACTGTCCGGAATAGTCATTATGCATTTCACCATCACAACTCTTACATAACAATAAGCAGAAGAAAATGACAAAAGGATAACTAAGTTAAACCAGATCTTATACATACTTATTTTCTTGGTAACACAGATTGTATCTCCAGCAAAATGTGTTTCTAATCATGTAACATAGCATAGTGCTGTAATACTTTCCATATTTAAATTTTGGTCAATGTATAATACTATAAAAGATACTAAAATGTACTCCGAAATGACCTTTCTATTTCTCTGCCATGGGCTGGGGGAAGGAGAAGACTTAGGAGAATGGAAGTAGAACGAGGAGACCTAAGGAGGATTCCTGAAATTCAGTTTTGCTTTTATAAGAGCTCTGAAGATCTATCACTCCTGTGGTACAATATTTAAAGGAAAAGCATAGCTTAGAAGCTTTATTATCTTTCCAAGAAATTAATGACAATTTTAAAAACACTTTCTGTATTTGTCAGCTAAAAGGACATTTCCTACAGTGCAAGCAGGTTGGGGACCTGTGTCACTTCATGTGAAGGCAGTGCTGCATTAAATCTGACCCCGCTGTTTTCTACAATGCTCTTCAGGTGTCTTCTCTAGAGCACATTTTGGACATCTGGTCCAGGCAGTCTCTATCATTAGTCTTCAAAAGGTCTAGGCCAGCTAGATGACATGTGTTGGAGTCCAGGAAAAGCCTGGGAACTTTTCCTGCTCCTCTGGGTGTTTGTTTTACCCTCAGAGCTCCTCAAAAAAGGTTTGGCCTGCGAACTAAGCTCATGGGAGCATTTACCTCGACTTCTGGATGAGCTGAGAGCACCAAAGAAATGAGAAGATGGTTGTTTAGTGTACCACAGAATGTGTAGTTGTAGTTTTTAGATTTTGCTATATAGAGTCAACATGGAGATTTTAGGGTGTCGGCTTCTTCTTCTTCATCTTCTTCTTTCTTTTCCTTCTCTTCTTTTTTTCTCTGACATGAGTTCCTGTGATTTGTTAATTAGTAGATAGAATTTAGTGTAGAGGAGACATGTCAATAAGGTTGATATTCACTGGTTTTGGGAACAAAATAAGATACGTAAAACTTTCAAACTGGTTGATAATAGATATAAAAGCTACCTGCTTCGGGTAGCCATTGCCATTCTGCCCTCGTGTTCCTGGAGGTCACAGCACAGTCTGTGCCTCTGAAACCTTGATAAGAACAAAAAATAAACAAGGTTTGAAACAGCAGAAAGAAGCCTCATATCATCTTTTCGGGACATGGGACACTGAAATAAGAAACACAGCCAGGCCAAGGAGTCAAGGTCCAAAGAACACCCCTGGCAGACGTGATGGAAGATCACAAAGAAGGTTGTCCACAGCTTTATCTGTGGAAAACATCCACCCATCCATCCACCTGTGCTGCCCTTTTCTGACCCACAACTAGGGAGCAAGATCATGAAACAAACTCAATTTATTGTGAAAAGTAACCCTCCTCCATGCCTTGGGCAGGCCGGAGAGTCATCACAGGCTGAAAGCAAAGGAAAGAAAAAGATATGAGACAAATTTGAAGGAATAAAAGGAAATTGTAGATTCATTACTTGGGGATGCTTGCTTGTCAGAAAGGATGGAGAAGGATATAATCTATCTGTGGTTTATATTAACTGTACATAACTATTATGTAATCGCAGGTTTCAATAGAATATTAGCTCACAATGTTACTTGAACTCACTCTGCAGATTTCATATTTGTTGTTCAGTACGTAAGTACTACGTTAAAAGCCTTTGAGGAGAGTATCAGTTCACAGCTCATGAAAGCCAGGCATTTTGCAAAGCTGGCATAAAAAAACCCCTGTTGATTGTGAGGGCTGTCAGTGCGTGACTGAGTAACATGACCTGTCTTTTTAAAATAGCAAGTACTCTCTTGCTAAATTCATCCTCTTGATGACAACTTTCATTGTAACAAATGGCCCCTAAGCTCTGTCTTTTCCATATAAGGAACCTCATCCAGTTATTATACTAACAGCCAACAACTTCTGAGAAATAATCTCACCTATTATTGAAGGTAGAAACCAGTATTTCCTTTATAATACATTAGAATGAACTCTCTGTGAAACAGGAAAAGCTCTGGGAAGTACCTGTGGGGACCACTGGTTTCAGAAGCTTTTTTTACATCTGCTGCTAGTCTATAGAAAAGACCACCTAAAAGAACTGACAATTTTGCAAGTTTTTGTATAACTGCTCCAGCAACCATGCGCATAACTTGGAAGTCCTGTGTGTTAGCTGCACCAGATGAAAATTGATGGAACTCTTCTCATCAAAATGCCTATCTTGAAAAGACAAAGGTATACCAAGACATGATCAAACATACTAACCTTTTAAGTTACATCAGAAAAACTAACTGCCAGGTTTTTCCAATATTTTATAGTGTAAACATAATTTTATGCTATAATTTTACACCCAATTGACAATAGAATTTCACCCATTTCAGCAACTAGTTAGTTAAACGTATCACACATAAATCCTTTTTTTCCTACTTTGTTTTCATACAAAGACTGGATTTTATTCTAGTCTCATTGATATAATTCTATTTACTTCACAGTCATTACTTATTACCACCAATGGGAAAAGAAACAGAGCCATTAAATCAGTTTCCTCTTTTTTCCTTGATGCAACCTGATGCTTTTTGGTTTACCATGGAATGGTTGCATGGTGAGAGAGACAGATTTGCTTGTGTTTTTAATAATGTGTTCTCTTCAGAGAGAGTCAATATTTGCCCTGCCCAGTTTGATTGGCTTCACTTTAAAAATTCTTATTTCTGCTTTAAAAAAGAATTGGAGATGGTAAAGAAGACATCCATTAGGACTTTCTGTCATTTGGGAAATGTGACTGAAAGGAATATCCATTTTTGTCAGAGGGAATTATATTATTCAATTTCTTTTGTGAAGTGAGCAATTTCTGCCCTAAAGCTAAAAAAAGCCCTTTACATCCACTGGAATGTCATCCAAGAACATGATGCTTAAAACCCTTCAACTCTGCATGTCAGACTTCATCACCCTTTCACCTCAGTTTTTTCTTGGGCAGCCTTGTCCCGTGGTTGTTCCTTCTGTGTATTCACCCCTCTCTGATGGGTGTCACTTGGCAGCAAGTCGTACCCCCTGCCTGTTTCTGCCCTGAATAATCTTGGTACTTCAGTACATCTCATAAGAACTTAATTCCACTTATTGTGCCGGACTTATTCTGCTTTCTGGCAAATGCTTACCGGAACAGTACATGCTATTCCAGATAAAGTCTTATCAGAGAGCTGAATCAGGACAAATAGCCTATCTTTATGGAAGAACTGTTTTGGAAGTATTTCAATTGAAATTTAATGGAAATACCATTAAGCTTTGTTTGGCTTTGTAAAAGGTGATACAAAATACTCCGAATCAGTGCAGCTGAAAAAATACAGTCCTCACTGATGCTCACTGAGAAAAAAAGATTTCCTTTTAGAGAGGACTTGGTTAATTACTTTGCTTATTTGTGACCAAAATTGAAAAGAAAAGCAAAAAGTTCTGTCATTACTCATTATGTATGTAATTTATCACAGAATACAGTTCTGTCCCTCTGCTTATTAAGCTCTCCCAGACATTCTTTTGTGTTCTGGGCTTCTGAAAAAGCCTAAAGTAAAACTGATGCTACCTAACTGAATTGCTGCAGACTTCTGCAAACCTCACTGATGCTTTCTCACCAGTACATTGGAGATGATTTAGGATTTTAAATATTTCACGGCCTGCATGGAACAAAACAACTTGATCATTCATGCATCACATGAGTTACTCTCTTCTTTTTTATGAAAAAAAATATTAACAGTTTGTACTTCTTGTATTTCATTATGCTCAGGCAGGAGTCTGCTGAGCCCTGCTGACTCCTCCACTGCAAAGTTCTGTTAGTGAAATGGCATGAGAGGATAAGCAAGGGTGCCACACAAAACATAGAGGACCACTTTGATTTCCTTCTCCTTCTCTGACTTATCTCTCCTTTGAGGAGCTCTTGTGGGCATTTGCCAGAGCGGTTGCAGTACTCTGCTGCCCCAACAGTGTGTAGGTCTGTCAAAAAGATCCTGGTGGTTTGTGTCAAAATTAGCTCAAGAGATAAAGGCCAATTGTCTGGTGATCCTTGAAAAGCATTGAAAGTCAGCAGTTAGCCAGGAGTGATGGACAGAAACAGCCTGCAAGCATTTCTCAAAGGAGAGATCAGTCAGAGAAGGAGCCTGCAGCTGTAGAGCAGGGAGGTGCTCTGTTATTCCTCTTGCTGCTTTTCTTTTTTTTTTCCCTTTAAATAAAGTAGATTATTATTCGTTGAAGTAAATCAGGCTCACCCATGTTAGTCCTTGGTTGAGCTCTGATTGTTAAGTTGGAGCACTGTGTTAAAAATAAAGCCATGATTTTCAAAAAGTCTTTGGACTTTGGGCAGACAGAACTCAATTAAAGCTGAGATATTTTATGTTGGCACCTTTTGAGTGATTTTCATAGTGGTGCAGATAAAACAATCCAAGTTTGCAGAGAGACCTATTCAATAACTGAGAACCACATTCTCATTTCCCTGCACTGGTGCTTCTCCCATGTACTGCAGAGAACAAACAAAAGGGAAGGATCAGACTGTGCAGTACCAGGTGATGTTCTTCACTTTCTTCCTTCTCCCTCAGTTTCTCCTGAGCCATTGCAAGAGTGAGGGAATGTATTCCCAACACCACATCCAGGCTGGAACAGTCACATCCCAGTTTTTGCCCATGGCAGATAGGAAACATTCAGTGATAAATCATGAAGTCACAGGCTGAGATCATGCCTGCAGACACATTCAAGCAGGTTTAAGGGTTTTCCTTCCTCTCCTGGACATTCCCTACCACCCCAGGGAAACCTTGCTGAACAGCTCAGCCCCACCAAGCTGCACCGCTCTGAGTAAATTCACAGACACCAAATTGAGCAGGAGTGTTGATCTGCTGGAGGGTAGGAAGACTCAGCAGAGGGATCTGAAAAGGCTGGATCTATGGGCCAAGACCAATGGTATGAGGTTAAACAAGACCAAGTGCCAGTCCTGCACTTTGGCCACAACAACCCACAACAACCCCTGCAGCCCTACAAGCTGGGGAAGGAGTGACTGGAAAGCTGCCAGGTGGAAAAGGACCTGAAATTGCTTGAAAACAGCTGTAAGTGTGTGCCCGAGTGGCCAAGAAGGCCAATCCTGGCTTGTATCAGGAATAGTATGGCCAGCAGGACCAGGGAACTGATTGGCACTGGTGATGGCCATTTCGAGTGCTGTGTCCAGTTCTGGGCCCCTTACTTCAGGAAGGACGTTGAGGTGCTGGAGTGAGTCCAGAGAAGGGCAGTGGAGCTGGTGAAGGGTCTGGAGCACAAATCTGATGAGGAGCAGCTGAGGGAGCTGGGGGTGTTTAGCCTGGAGAAAAGAAGGCTTAGAGGGATCTTTATTGCTCTCTACCACTTGCTGAAAAAAGGTGACCCCCCCTCTGTTGGGGGTCAGACTCTTCTCCCAGGTAACCGGCAACAAGATGCGAGGACATGGCCTCAAGCTGTGCCAGAGGAGGTTTAGGTTGGACATGGGGAGGAATTTCTTCACTGTGGTTAGACACTGAAGCAGGCCACTCAGGAAGGTGGTGGAGTCACCATCCCTGGAGGTGCCTAATGAAAGACTGGACGTGGTCCTTAGTGCCGTGGTTTAGTTGGTGTGGGTCATAGGTTGGACTTGACAGTTGCAGAGGTCTTTTCCAACAAAGTGATTCTGTGACTCTGTGACACATACACGCATTGGACCGTATTTCCTTAGGAAGAGTTTTGCATGAAAGGATCTGGAACCAGACAGCAGTGGCATCAGATATTGGTGAGCTGCTATTAATAGAAATAAATAAAATGTAAACATAGGTAGCTTGACTCAGTACCTCTGCCTCACTGTAAGAACCTTTCCTCAGTATGGGCACCACAGGCTCCCCTATGGCAGATAAGAGTCAGTTACTCAGCTTCTAGTTTTTTAGCAAAATGGCAATGGACTTTCCTAGCTAAACCTTTCCTGTCATTTTGGCAAGCCCCAAAGTCCTCTCCTGCACCCAAAGCCCTAATCTCTTCATCTAGGGAAAAAAAACCCAAGAAATAGAAAGGAAGAAGTTTTTTTTCTGATGGGCTTGTACAGTTAAAAATCATAAACAGTAAAGAAATCTACATGCTAAGGTTCCAACAGAAACAGAGACTTGGCTGACTCCTGTAATCTGAATTTTGCATTAATTAAGTGTTTTGAATTTGATTAGAATAAACTAGCCATCTCATTTGGTCCAGCATTTGCCCCTTTCCAGACTTTTTGAAAACCATATACAAGATGATCCAGGATTCTAACCAGAGGAATGAGAAGGAAAAGAGGAGGATGGGGAGTTGAAGGCAGAAAGATAAGCAGGAAGCAGACAGCAAAAAAAACCAGTTTTCATCTGCCTAGGATTTGTATTTGGATTGAATATCTGTTTTACCTTGTGAGACCCACACAGATGACACTCCTATATTAACCCTGAATTCATTTTTTTTTTTATTGGACCGTAATTATTTTCTGAAACTAAGAAACATGAAATAAACATGGTAACAATTATTGGTGCTTTGTTCCTGCTTTTTTTGGATCTTGGAGAGGCACTTGACAACCCAGACTAGGGCTACTTTGACAATGTTTGAAGAACCAGTTCAGCCATAGGTTGATGTCAGCTGCACTAATCAGAACTCTCTCAGTGGATAACTGTATTCATATGTTGCACTGCACTGCTCAGATGTGCGTGGCGAGCTCCACCCGTCACACAGGCTACTCAACATCAGCTTTCTTTTCAAGACAATTTATCTTGAAACTATTCATTCAGCTGTGGTGTCACTAATTTTTCCTTTAAATATGCTTTCACCAATTCCTGGTAACATACAAAGAAGTGTGACAATCCAGATGCCATCTGGACCAGAGGGGCCTGACAGGCTTGAGAGGTGGCCCAGTGCAAACCTCACACTCATTAAGGCCAAGAGCAAGGTCCTGCACATGGGTAGAGGCAATCCTGAGTACAAATACAGCAGGGCTGAGAATGGAATGAAAGCAGTTCTGAGGAGAAGCTCTTTGGGGAGCTGGTGGACAACAGGCACAAATGACCCAACTAACTGAGCTTGCAGCCTAGAAAACCATATGTGTCCTGCTGTGTCAAAAGAAGAATTCTGTGAAGTGATTCTGCCCCTCTACTCTTAATTCCCAAGATCCTACCTGGAGTAATGAATCCAGTTCTGGGGCCTCCGAAACAGGAAGGACACGGACCTGAGGTAGCAAGTCCGGAAGAGGTGCTCAGAGGACTGGAGCATCTCTGCTGTAAAGACAGGATGACACAG
Source organism: Vireo altiloquus (assembly GCA_013396875.1). Lineage (NCBI taxonomy): Eukaryota > Metazoa > Chordata > Aves > Passeriformes > Vireonidae > Vireo > Vireo altiloquus. The sequence goes on along the minus strand of VZRF01005926.1, from coordinate 202,999 downwards.
CCAGGGCTGTTCAGTCTGGGAAAGGGAAGGCTCTGGGCAAGAGAAGGCCACCTTATTGTGGCCTTCCAGTACCCAAAGGGGCTACAAGAGATGGAGAGGGGCTTTTCACAATGGCATGAAGTGACAGGACAAGAGGGAATGTATTCCAATTGAAAAGAGAGTAGGTTTAGATTAGATAGTAGAAAGAAATTCTTCACTAACAGGGTGGTGGACATTGGAAGAGGCTGCCCAGAGAAGCTGTGGCTGCCCCATCCCTGGAAGTGTTCAAGGCCAGGTTGGATGGGGCTTTGAGCAACCTGGTCTAGTGGAAGGTGTCCCAGCCCATGGCCTGAGGCTGAAACTAAATAACCTTTAAGGTCCATTTCAACTCAAACTGTTCTATAGTTCTATGCCTGCTTCACTCAGTGTGAAACTTGGAGAAGGTTTCATTGTACACCATTGCAGCCTTGTAAGTAAAGTACAGGAGCAGAAGGAACAGACCTGGGGTTCAGTTTCCCATTCAGCCACAGGGAGCCTGAATCCTCAGCTCCCATTTCCCAGCATGCTGAACTGCAGGCTATGCACCACTCTTTGTTTGTGCAAACATGTGAGCGTGTACACAGAGAGAGGAAGGGGAGAAGGTGTTGAAATTTGTTCTGACACAGCCAGGAATTCAAGATTCATGGGGCCAGACAGACACTTAACCAAGTCGGATTGTGTAATCTGCTCGGCGACCCACAGTCCTGGGAAGTAGAAGCAGTAGCTGCTGCTTTGAATCCCCCATTTTCTCCTTTGACTTTGTATTTTAAGTGTAGCTGTGACTGTTATGCTCCATGTAGGATTTAACATTGCCTATGCACCAGGCAGCTTAGGTGCCATGTGTTATTTTCTTGTGTAAAAGCTATACAGCCTTCTTAGGACATGCTTCCAAAGCATTCAGCTGCAGAAAAAGATGCCTTAAAGCACATGCTGCAGCCAAACTGTAGACACTTTAAGCTTTTACCAGAATATTTTGGCCCTTATAACAATCCTGGTTATTATTCTTGGATTTAGGTGTTTCACATCAGTTGTGTTCTGGGCAACTTTGTATTTTTCTGGATCTCATCTTAGATATCCACAACATAACAGACCTTTAGCTCCTGCTGTTAACTCCTGCAGCATCCCAATGCTTTAGGTTTTCTATTGAGTTGAGCAGAGAGACATGTCTGAACTGAGTCCAGTAGTTTCATTACTGTGTCACTTAGGATCTATGTGTTCCTGTTCAGAAATTTAAACATTGATAGAAAAATTGGGTAGGTTGAAATATTTTCCTGTTCTTTTGATCATCTGGAGTATTTTTACAAGTGCTGTATGTTGTTTGAAGAGCACTTTTAGGCTAAAAATTGCTGCTTTTTGTTGTTTTTAACCCCAGCCTGGAACGAAGTACCATGCAGCTGCTCTCTCACTGCCCCTGCTGCAGGTGAATCAGAAAAAAGTAAAACCTGTGGGTTGAGAAAAGTATAATAAGTGAAATAAAATATAACAATAATAAAAAACAACAAATAATAATTGTAATTAAAAGAGGGATAACAAAAAGAGGGATAGAAATAAAACCGAAGTGATGCTCAATACAGTTTCTCCCCACACACAGACTGATGCCCAGCCCATCCCCGAGCAGGCAACTCCCCTCAGTTTATGCACCAGGCATGATATTCCTTGGTATGGAATATCCCTGTGGCCAGTTTGGGACAGCTGTCCTGGCCATGCTCCCTCTGACTTCTTGTGCACCTCCTCACTGGCAAGAGCATGAGATGCTGAAAAGTTCTTGACTCTGGGTAAGCACTACTTAGCAACAACTACAACATCAGTGTGTTGTCAACATTATTCTCATACTAAATCCAAAAAACACAGCTCTGAATGAGCTAAGAGGAAGAAAATTAACTCTATCCCCATCAAAATCAGGACACATTTTCAATGCAGAAGTGAAACTGCAAACAGTTTCCATTTCAAATAAATGGTGAAAGGGTGTGTTGTCAAAAAATTGCCATTCAGTTGCATTAGGATCTTAGTCATGGAGTTTTATCACTTAAAGACTCATCTCACAGGAAGCACAAGACCCATGTAAGCAGGAGAAATACAGTATGCTGAGCAGAAACTCATAAGATCTCTGTTGATTCACCCAGTTGCTACCTTGATGCCTTTATATGCTGTTGTGACAGTGGCAGAAGAAACAAGGTTTCTCCAAGGTTTCTGACTCAGCCATGTCTCTTTCTCCTCTGTGTGGACCTGGAGCCTGGAAATGAAGTTCATGGTACCAGGAATTTCAAAGAATACATGCAGTTTAGGTTTTACCATTTCATTTAATAAAATATATATATTTTTATACACTATGCCTATGGCATGCCATGATCCTAACTACAGTTCTTGTCCTGGCCCAAGGCTCACATATCAGCAAAGGTATGTTTTAAGTAAGCCTTATTTGGGTACATCTCACTTGGAATTTTTTGTTTGCAAGACAAAGCTCACAACCCCAGTTCTTTACTTCTCTGTACTAAGTTACTTGTTGCTACACAATGAGGAAAATTGGTATCAGTCAATTTTAAATGGCCTGCTCTACAATTGTAACAGACCACAGAAAGATTTCTGAACTCTCTGTTTATAGCAACTAACAGGAGTTTTGTTTCCACCCAGTATTTTCCATGACGTCTACAAAACACTTAGCACTAGTGAGAAAGCTCAAGTGTTGAGATCACTGTTTGCCATGATGACCAAAATTACTTTACAGCTTCCCTGTGCTTCCCATTGCCTCGTAAGTATTTGTTGTCTCTTGGCTTATAACCAGACTGTAAATTCCTCTAGGTTTCTTTTCCTTTGTTTTTTTACACTTTGCACAACAGGATCCCAAGGATCTGAAACATTTCAGCAATACTGCAACCAGTAATGAAATCATTGGGGTTTAGTCCAGTGTGGTTTAGTTGCAAATCTGTAAGGATAGGGAAAGAAAATAATTATTTTTTGGGTTCATCTTTTCCACTTCCTTCCAATATTGTTTACCCAGTTCTTATTACTGGTGTTAGGTTGACTGTGTGGTCAGTCCAGCAAAGTTCCTTGCTTGCTGTACAAAGCTGAGCTCAATGGGCATTGTTATCAGGAATGACATGGGATTTGGTTCTCTAGTTTTGTTTGTACATTTATTTATTTACTTACTTAGTCAAGACTACCCACTCATAATAAATCAACTCCAAGCCACTCCCAAAGATCCTCTTCAATACCAAAAGTGTGAGATTACACCCGCTGACTGAAAAGAAAGCATCCCCTAACTAGGAGCAGATTTCCTCATGGAATACCAGAGAACAAGTTAAATTACTCCGAGTCTTCTACTATAATGGAAATTATAGTCTCGCCTCCAAGACTTCAAGTGGCCAGTGCCTGGGAGGAGAGAATCTAAAAAAGTTCTAGATTACATCTGAGAAGGAAGAAAAGACAGGTACAGCATTTATGGAATATAACCATGCCCCTCCCACTCTCCCACTGCTCATATTAGACAGAAATATTACTGGGAAATGTATTTGGAGTGGCTGCTGTGAAGGAGAAGGAGAAGAAAGCAGGGATGATGTAATATTTTGGCTATTGGATGAAGAGACAGGAAAGGGTTTTGAAGTCACAATGAAGAAAGTAGACAATAGTGAGGAGATTATTTAAAAAATAAGAAAAATAACATCCATCATGTGAATATGGACACTGGTGAGCAGGTGCTATTGCAGGTGCTATTGCAGGTGCTGATAGGTGAGAAGGAAAGTGAATACTTAGGTTTTGGTTGATCCTGCTGTGAGGATGAAATGTTTTGCTGAATGTGTACAAAATCAAAGTGAGTCAAAGAGAGGGAGTGGGCCAAGGAAGAATGCTCTGCAGTGTTACCTGGAGAACCAGGGGGCAGAACAAGGGAAAGAAGTGAGGGAAGGGAAAGGGGAAAGAAGAGAAGAGAAAAGAGAAGAGAAGAGAAGAGAAGAGAAGAGAAGAGGAGAGAAGAGGAGAGAAGAGAAGAGAAGAGAAGAGAGGAGAGGAGAGGAGAGGAGAGGAGAAGAGAAGAGAAGAGAAGAGAAGAGAAGAGAAGAGAAGAGAAGAGAAGAGAAGAGAAGAGAAGAGAAGAGAAGAGAAGAGAAGAGAAGAGAAGAGAAGAGAAGAGAAGAGAAGAGAAGAGAAGAGGAAAAGGGAGAAAGCAGAGGGAGAGATGAGGAAGCAGCACAACAATCAGTAAGACCAGCAGCCTAAGAAATTTGCTATTAAAAATCATTCCTGCAGATGGAAAAAACTGAAGAAAGAGCTCAAAAAGCTTCTCATTTTAGGTTTGCTTCTTTATATTTTAGATCATTTTTTTTTCTTATATTTCCCCATATGCCCAAAGTGAGCTTCTTAAATTACTCTGTTTAGAAACAAACACATGGAAACAATAAACATCTAGAACATCAGCTTGCATATTTCCTTAATGTATGCATATTTCTCTCCAATTTTCCACATGAAATGAGACTAATTCACTTAAATTTCTTGGGATCCACCCTCTGTCAAAGTTTCCATGATTTCAGGGTTAACTCAGTAGTTGGTTAATACCTTTGAGAGCACTGACTTAAAAATTTTAAGGCAGCCACTCAGCATGTGCATAGCAGAATATTTAGACCATATTCAAGTTATCTCTGTCAATTTACACAGATGAGAAATTACCTATTATTTCTTTTTCTCACGATACAAAATAAGGAGAATATTATGCATATTGAAGTCTCTTTTCTAAAGGAATACAATCAAGGTTTCTTCAAAGGTTTTTCTACTTCAGAATATTTTGTGCCACATCCATTAGTATTCTTTGAAACTTAAATGTGCTGCTTTATATTCCGCAGTTATTTGCAAATGTAGAATTAGTTCACAGTCTTCTCTTGGGTTAATACTGACAGCAGAACTTTGTTCAACATGAGCATTTTTGTGGCAATCCTGGAGCAAAGAACTTTTCTTCACACCATTTAACCCTGTTGTCCCCAGCAGTGGCGAAAGGAGATGGACATGACAGCCCATGATCATGGTTACTTTTTGTAGCACATGCCCTTCAAAAACTCCCAAACCCCCAAGCCAACATGTGAGGGATGCCAGAGAACAGATACCTGTCTGGTCCTTCACATATCTGTTACTGGGCTGCTGTCCCTTAATTTGGATAATCCTGTTTTGAATGTGCTGGCATTGGCTCTGCAACATCCCAGGGCACCAGATTTTCATTAACTCTTTTATAAAGAGTATTTTTTTTTCCTGGTCTGTTTTCCCCTTTTTTTCATTATTTTGCCCATTACATTTCAGATTCTGTACAGGTGACTCATGCCAAAATCTCACTGACTACTGTTATGAATTATCTTCCCCAATTCATCCAAGAGATCTTAAGGACTGTTTTACTCCTAATTTTTTAGTGGCAACATATTCCCTGGCTGGAAGGAAAGCATGGCCCAATTTGCAGGAAGAGGTAAGAGGGAGAGTACATAAGCACAGCAGCACACATTTGGGCACCATGAACTAAGAGAGCAGATCTTGGGCAGCTGAGGAGATCTATTGATATATTAAAATATTCTCAAGTTTGGGGTGAGGAAGAGACAAAAAAAACCCCTCCTATATTTGAGAGTCCTACACCTGCCACTTTTACTTTCAAAGACCTCCTGATGTTATCACTAAATATTTTATGCTGTTCTAACCCAATGGTCCCAATCTTTTACCAGTTCATATGCTATAACACTGGTTAGGAACCACCTCTGTGTACAACTCTTTTGGACTTAATGTCTGATTGATTTTAAAAGTCTTAATGTCATGCAAACATGAAGAATACCAAAAGAATCCATCTTCTTCCAATGCATGGTATTAAGATTTTGTCTGTTTAATAGCACTGGCCTTATACCAAGCACTGGTATACTTGTACATGGAGCACTGGAACTTGTTTACCAGGTCCCATGGTTTATCAATTGACAATAGAATCTATCAGTTAGAAAGATTTCCTTTATGTATTTATTTTACATGATGTCAAACCCATTGTAGTCCTGACTGCACAACAACTACATCACTGTGAAAATGGAGATGCATATTTCTATTTTTCCCTGGTCTCCAAAGTCTGTGCTATTGTATTCTTTCATGCCTTTTCTTTATTGCAATGAAGAATGCTAGAATATTAATTGCTGTGTTCTCTGTACACATGGATGCATTTTAATAAATCTGTTAATTTGTTTTATATATCACTGAAGTCTTTTATGCTTTATTTTTCAAACTGTGAACCATCCTTTTGCTTCTTAAGCTTTTTTGCTTTATAACATACACAGAAAATGAACAGTATGCCAGAAGTTTCAGTATTAAATGAATAAGTTATTTGAGTGATATGAAAGGCAGGATACTGTCCTGACTTCTGCTCACTATTTGCCAGTGTTCATGTCACTTAAGGGTGTGCAGCACTGCACTGCAGTCACCCCTGGGATAGCTTAGTGCTTGTTGTTACAGATTCATCATTATGTATACAACTACTTTAGCAGTGGTTTTTATGTAGGAGATTCCCATTGATGTTTATTTTTAGGCATCCAGTTTATTTTCTTATACTCTGTTTAAACCAGCATTTTCCTCATACAATACCTTCTTTTTCTGTGATCAACTGCCAGTGGTCCTCCCATAGAATTTTATCTCTCTACTCCAACATACCCTTAAAGGTTGTTTCATGTAAAGGCTATAAAAATGTCAACATTGGTTAGCTACATTCATATTTTTAATTATCCAATCATTTGTGAAGGACCTGCTTTCAACTGAATGGCTCTGCAATTGCTTCATTCCCTTCACTCACTGCTTTTATTAAACCTGACACACTGTAGAGCCCCTTTGACAGCCACACAGGAATCACACAAACAGGAGACAAGGAGCTGACAGAGTTCCACCCAGGTGTTTTGACATCACCCCGTCATATGCACCTCTCTGGAATATAGTTATGACTTTCAGGCCTACTGCAGGATAATCAAATCTGTCAGATGATGTTGTTTTTCCTGCTGTTGCCTACACTTATAAATGGAAAAGGGATGTGCTCTATTTGAGATTTACTAAGTGAATTTTAACTTAGTGCATTTTAATTTAAGTGCAGATAATAGTTTTCTATAACTGAATTACAGCTGAACTTATGAGAATGATCCCACTATGTTTTTATGAGCTTTATAACTTTTACAACTTTTATGTTATTATGTATCATTGTTAATGTCTCAGAATTTAACAAAAGTTGCCAAGTCCCAAAGTCTAAAAGGAACACTTGAAACTTTTAACAGGCAAGATCTTGTTTGACAACCTACATATAAGTATAAACTTAAGGTAGAAAATTTAAAATAGGGAAAAGTACTCGTTTCCAAAAGTATTCACATGAACGAATTACACAGCAAAATGATACCTGGTTTTCTTCTTAGTATCTTCAGATCAAGACTCTCCTGCAACTACAGGTTAACCAACCACAAGGTATCAGAAGCAGTGATTATTTGATATTTACCATATATACTCTGCTTAATAAAGTTATATTGATTCATATGGCATTATTATGGTCATGAACTCCATGAACTTTATGAGATGTACTTATTGCAGTCTGTGATGACAACGATTCTTAATTTGAAATCCATGTGTCATTCTGATGCAGTAAAATGTTTTAGAAAGTCAAGCCCAGGAAATCTCGATCTTCAAAATTTTTGGGAAAAATAATCCTACACAAAAAACTTGAACTTCTTGACACAGTCCAACAATGTTCTGCCAAGATGTTAAGGTAAAAAAAAAATAGCCAGCTGGGCAGTGATGCATGAAACATTCACAGGAGAAAACTTGCTTTTACGACAGTAAAAGAATTAATCAGTTCCACATTGTGAACCCTCTATAAAACTAAAATTTTCCCATTTTTTTTCTTAACTTTTGAAAATACATTCAATATATGTTTGGTTTGCTTTGCTTTGTTTTTTTCCCAATCAGATTTATTTATATGCTTATTTATCTCTGCTCATATTACTTGACTATTCAAATATTCCTCAGGGAAGCAGGAATGGGGGACCTCAGCCTTCCACATGGCCTCCAGTGAGGCAGTGGGTTGATCCCTGGGATGCGGAAGGGTGGTAAAGGTAGGTCTGTTTTACTGCATGGTCAGATGGAAAACAGGGCTTCTTTTATTCTCACAGCATCCACATTTCTCCAGTTTTCAGGGATAGGTCTTGTTTCCACTCAACAGGTGTGGCAATTTGGAAAGAGCAATCCCCTCCTGACCTATGAGGGAAGAAGCGAGTTCCCAACTCACATCACATTTTAAGCTCTGCAGACTATGCAGTGTGGTTAAGAGACTCATTGCAATTGCTCCTCCTAAGAGCTTTGGTTTCTTTTATGAGATGCAATATTTACTTTGTGGATGTCAAGAAGCTGGAGGGGATGGTTTGTTAGCAGACACACTAAGACACACAGTTGAGTCTCAGCTGAGGAGGAGCAAAGGCTGGAGGCAATAAGGGCTGCATTCTTACATACATCTCAAGGGAACTGCAAACGCTACTCACAAAGGTCTGATAAAACTCAACAATCTGAGGCGCAGACAATGAATGATTTTTTTGCCACCTTCCTCCAAACATAAGTATGTCCTGTTCCACATCATCACTTTGAAATCAAGCCAAACCAGTGGCTGTAGAGGTACATGCAACAAAACATGGTCAGCTCCTGCTGTGTGAAAGGTGTTTGTGATGTGCCATTACCTCCCGCTTTCAATTCTAACTGGATGTTTCCTTAATTGTTAGCACATCACTTCTAGTTTTGTTTCTCTTTTCACTATTTTTATTGGGAAAATATGTAGATATTTCCCCTGAAATGGAAGCTGGAAATCAACTTGAGATATGGTGAGGTGAGTGTCTTTCAGCAGCTGATTGCTCCCAGCCCTTTCACATACTCAAAGTAAATGCTGGAGTTGTAGTGGAATACTTCAGTCCCGCAGGTTCAATGCAAACCAGATTTTAATCTACAGTTTGTATTTTTGCTGGTAACAGACATTAAGATATTTGATATCTTAATGAGTTGCCATATTCAAAGCACTGAATCAGGAAAAATAGATTTCAGATGGAAGCTAAGCCCCCTGTAAGCATCCCAAAGCAGAATAACTTTTCAAACTGCGTTTTCCCTTTCAGAGAGGCACACATGCAAACAGATTGTTTAGGGCCTCCTCTGAGGCAGTACATACCTCAGGAACTTCAGCTGTGCCTCTCTGCAACTTAATGGCCTCATTTACAGCAGTAATGAAAAAGAGCCACGACTGATTCTCTGCCCAGCTGACATAGCAGAGGTTTCATCCGTACAACTGAACTGTCTTGCTCCTCAAACCCGGTGGTACCTCCAAACTTTTTTCTGGGAACAGACTGTGGTATGTGCCACCCGTTGGTCTCTGTTCAGGCATCACCTCGGAGACAGCTTCTTGGCACAAGTGAAATGCATGCCTGAGACTGTGTGCTAGCAAACAATATGGGCAACATGTGGCAGTGCCTGGACCAGCACCAGCAGTGATTATTTTATTGGAAGAGATGGAGTCAGTGTGTGTAGCTCTAATTATTTAATGTCAAAATGTTAAGTAGCCATGAGAGCCCAGGATGAGACACCCTCAGTACTGTTTTTGGGTGCCTTATACTCTATGCCTCCAAACAGAAGTATGCCATGCCTCTTGTTGATCAGGATGAATGGCCAGGGAAGCTGTGCTTCCAGTAGTTTTTGTTGTGGTAAATAAACCCAGGGGAGCTGTGTTGGTCAAACTAACAGACCATCCATCCAGTCTGCTGTAGAGAAAAGAGACTGAGATGTCTTTTGTCTCTGGCAGTAATTCTTCCATAGAAATACAGTGCAGTTGAATGGGTGCTTTCCAAACACAGTCTACACTATTCTCACAAGCCTGGAGAGTTTCTATTTATCTGTGCACAATGTTTGTTTTTTAATTGGACATTATGGAAACTCTGACAGTAATGTAAAAGATGATTAGCAATAAAACAACATATAAATGAGTGGTTTCTAAATTTAATAATAGGCTAAATGTCTACATTCAGACATGGTTAATCAAAACCAGTTTGTAAACTTCATTTTATTCAGGTCAGCCAGTCAACAGTACATGTAATGCATACTATAAAACTGATTTAGGGCTTTTGGACACCCAAGCATCTGCATAAACCAAGCAAGCATTAACCAGGTCTGTCTACTCATAAATTACAGCACATTGTTTTTAAGTGACCAGGATAAAAAGCAACATGCCGTGAACCATCTACATCATGTTTTTTTCTCCTTTGACCAATTTCCCAGTTACTCTCTCAAATTATCACTCCAGTTTCTTCTTTGTTCATCCCTGTATTGTTTCCGTATAACTGTCCAAACCCGCCTGCAAGGCAACTAATCAAAAAAGGCTGAAATCACAAGAACATTGACCACTTGATAGTTTGCCCAGCTTATTAAAAATATGAGTTTGAAATCCTGCAGCATGTTTTAACAATTGGTTTGCAAATTACAGAATGGCTAAATACAATTAAATTCATTCCACTGTACACAATAACTATTTAACATATGCTGTGAATCTTGTACACAGATCAGGACTCTGCACTGTTTTCCTACAGCTGTTAGTCAAGTCCTTTTGCCTCGTGCTACAGATCCACCAGTTCTCATAACATAAACAGGCTTGGGCCGGGTCATAGCTTGGTTGCAATTTTAGCAAAACAAAAGAAAACCTCAAACCCCCATTCAGATGGTTTTTAGAAGCAATGATGGCCTTCCATAAGTGAAATTATTCACTTCTCTGTACTCACTGTAAATCAATACTGGGTTTACTCACCTCTTTTAGGGGTGAACCATTCCTAACTACTGGACCAGGACCTTTACTCTTTATCTCAAATACCAGAAGACAGGCAGAGCTGAAATTACTTACGGCTTATTTCAACAGTGGGTTTTGCACAAATTTATAACACTTTTCTTCCCCTTTCAGAGGCTGAACCTGCAGAGTACATATTTTATCCACTACCATACACGTGATAATATATTGGTTCGCATGAGCTAACACGACATGGGAGCTGTCCCACGGATATTCCATGCTACTCCGCGTGCTCCAGATCTGAGAAGCACGTGATACATGACTCCCAGGGGATATGAAACACATGTGGGTCTGATTCTCCACTTTGTTATTCCAACTCTACACCCTTGCAACTCTAACAAAGTTACACCAGTGCAAAACTGTTGGACTGAGGTGGAGGATTAAACCCATATGTGTCTTCATACGAGCCAAATTTACAGGACAAAGTTTTTCAAATACATTCAGTAAACATTCAGACTTCTTCAGAGTTCTTTACCTGCTTGGTTCTCAGACGGTACTTTCCCTGCTTAAGAAAAAGTTTTACCTTAAGGACAGAAATTGTTACTTGCTGTAAGGCCATCAATAAGAATCTGAATTATTAAAAAAAAAAAAAAAAAGGCAAAAAGATTGAGAAGATTTGCAACATAACAAACATTTAAAACAAGACAGCATTTCCTCAAACTCAGTCAGACATGATTAAAACTCCTTTCGTCTGCTTAGATCAATACCCCTTTAGAGAATTAAAAGCATGACCCATCATAATTTGCAAATTCTTATGAGTTCACTGTGCAACTTTTGAAGTGTTTCTCCTGGCCTCTTTCCAGACAGTACACCTGCAAATTAGTTTAGCAAGATTTTACTGCAATAGAAGATTAACTAATTCCGTTTTTGATTTGGATTTCTATACAATTCTGCAAACTTATAGGCTACATGCTTATATACTAAGTCAGATACAGATACAGATACAGATACAGACAGACAGAAAGACATTTATTAAACAAATATTTGACTGATTCTCATGAAGTGTCATTTAGGAACAGGGATCTGTGCTGGTGCTCTGAGGGTACATTACTCGTTTAGTTTAATGGATAAACCAGAAAATTCTGATTAGCTCTCTACATATTTCTACAGCATATTCCACTGTATTCAAAAAATTGAAATTTCCTCCTGCTTGACAAAAAATTATTGAACCAGCCTAAAGAATTCTGAGGGCATATTTTAACTCTATACAAAAAATACTGAGGAAATCTAATAATAATGATGTTGATAATAACAATCAAAATAATTAATAAAAATAATCTGATAAAAAAATCCTTATGTATTTTAATTTCAAACAATTCTAGTTCAATTCTGACTATATCTTCTGAATTCTTTTCCTCCAGGAAGTGTCTTTGATCAAGGCAGTTATTTATTTGGTTTGCTAAGTGTTTAAAAATTATTTTATACCTCCATGCTTATACCCATAATACGATCAGATATGGAAATCAATAAATAAACTCAATGAACACTTTTATATTTAGTTATGATAGTATTACTTACTAATATAGTTATTAACATAAAACCACGAAACAGTAGTGACTTCAGTTACTGAATACCATAAGCAATATCTCATACAAGTATTATTCAAATGCTATTATGTTAGAATCAGAAGGGCATATCTAAATACTAAAATTTCTGTGACATAAATACCTTTTTGTGTTTAAATGATTATGTATAGACCCTTATTTAGGCTGTGATACCTCTCACCTTATTCTAATACTAATGAATGTTAAAAAGTTGCTTCAGTCACCTAAGTTGTCATATACTTGGGTGAAGGGGTTGAACACATAAGGGACAGTAAGGGACCCACAGAACAGGCAGCTCTGATAAACCACCACCAATTTTCTTGAGCAGCAGCTGGAGGTCAGTCAGGAAATAATAATATTCCCATTATAATCTGAATTTCTAGTTTAAGCAGTACAGTCAGAAGCACTGAAACAGCAATTCAACTCACCTGGTGTACTTAGGGTAGGATTTGGTTAAACATAAGTATCTGCTACCTTTGGGAAGCATGAGAGTCCTCTGGGAGTAAAATCCATTCATCCCCTCCTAACAGAGATATGTACAATAGGAGAGAGGTGGTAATCTTTCTTCATCTAAAATAAAGACTGTCATAAAGCTGAAATACATGGTCAGTTTTGGGATTTCCTTCATTTGCCCACATGTAGGTATCTGGAGTTGTGTTAGGTTTGTTGTGTCTGAGATAATCACACATTGATGGATGTTCTGCAGCAGCAGTAGCTCGGAGGAAAATGAACCAAGATCCCTTGGTGAGATCCAGGCATCAGAAGCCATCTTAGATGTCATTTTAAATATCTGAAGCTTGTGACAGGTATTAAACAGAACCTACAGAAAAACCACACCTTTCACCAGCTGAAAGTCAGGTAAGATCTTACATATGGTGTCTCATGAATCCCATTTATAGAGTCCTTCACTGCTGTTCCACCCCTAGTCTGGAATTTGATCCATAAATCAAAGTTTCTACCAAAGTAGAAACTCTTGGTCTGTTGGTTGGAGTTCAGCTGTATGGGAATTTACTAAACTGACTAGTGAATCCTTTTTACCTCCTTCATCTCCTCTGTCCCCTCTCTGGGATCATTCCTGTTTCTAGCACAGTTTTCCCCCAACTTTATGGAGTATGACTGCTCACTTCACATGTACTGCTGCTTTCCTGAACATCAGTCTCATTAGATGACATTCTGCAGTCTTGTCCTCTCATGGATAAGATATTATAAGCAATGCTGCCAGAAATGCATTAATTTTGTGTAGTTTTGCCTCTAAGTCCCATAAATACTGAGTCCAGCATTTGATTTTGTGGTTCTTTTCCCTACATTTCTGAGGCTTCAATATTTTTATATAAGACAATTAAGCACCATTAAAAGCCAAAAAATATTACAGAAATGGGGAAAGACAGCAAGCCTTTGGGCTCAGCCCAGACAGGAAAAGAGAAGAAAATGCTATGAGTATTTCGTCTACATCTGAATATGCATCTAAAATCTGAATCAAAATAATTTCTGCGTAAAGAAGTATTACATTACAGATACTTCTAATAATACTGCATATGGCATCACAAAACACAAAAGCCTTCATGATGCTTTGGAAAACCAACAGGAATTTAAACAAGATACAAACCAGGCATCTTCTAATCCTTCTTCAAGTTTAGTTCCTTCTTTTCTTCTTGTTCACAATATGACTCAGAGGGGCAGGTCCCACCTGATATAAAACAGTCCATCCAGCTTTATCAAAGTCAAAGAAGTTACAGTCACACCAAAGGAAAATCTGGCATGATGCATCTAAAGTCCAGATTTAACATTAACTGTGACTAATTGTGAATGTTGTAGACGTTCCTTCCTACGCAGAGTTATGTCTTTACCTGAACATCTTTCTGCTTTTTATTATTAGGCCTAAATAGGACATCAAAGGTTTTTGGTTTTTTTTTAAATCTTCATGGAAAAATGTCTCTCATTTCCATACAACTTCTCCTTCTTACTTTAATTTGCTTCTGAGGACTTCAAAACATCTTATTGTCTGCAGCAGAAGAAACATCTGTTGAAGTCATACATAGTTTATTGGCTGGACTCAGTGATAAAAGACAGCATAGAGACTCACCAAAACATTTCATTTCTATCAATGTAAAACAAAATATTACAAAAAACAAGGAGTTTTCTTCTTTTTTCTTTTTAACAAGAGAAACATGGGGAAAATTTTGCAAGCCAAATAGACAAGAAAACTATAATTTTAATTCATCAAGCCTCACATGACTACATTTTGTATCCCAGCCAGCTGAGGCCTAACCACGCTACAAAAACTGTTTTTTAATTAGCTAAGAAAGAGAAAAAAATAATGAACAATGGTACTTCTCTCCACAGGATTTCCTGTTTAGAGGAATTGTTTTCCACATTGGAACTGATCTTTGCTCTTTCTACCTACTGATCTGTTTTACCACTTGCCTAGTGCAGCCTGATATTAATTACTGTTCTTTTTTTTTAGCATAAAACACCAAGGCTCCAACATCACATTTCAGATCTAAGCCAGCCTCCTAGGAGGTGAGGTGGGAAGTATATGCAATGAAATTAGAACTGCTATATTTTTTCCCTTTTTTATTAGTCTTCCCCAATTCATCAACTCTCTGCCTCAGACACAGAGAATTTGAGAAAGAAGACCACCTGGCAGGTTTTCAGAAACCTGACTGTCTTACTGGCATGACAATACAAAGGCAAATGACTTGAATAAAGCTTCTGGTGATGAGGAGGAAGAATTGCAGGGTGGTACATTGGAAACCTCGTTTCACAAAATACACTTCTTGTGTAGGAGCAAGGAAGACTGCATCATCAGAAGGAACTGATACTTAGCAAGTGTGGTCTCCTGAAGATATTTTGGCAATTTGATACACTTGTTTATCCAATTTCCAGCTACTCGCAGGTCTTCAAGCAGGTTCTTGTGCTTCTGCTCAATTATTCTTGGCTCTCTTTTATTTCACTTTTCCATCTCCTTTTTAATGGTATCCTACCTACATTTTCCTTTATATTTTGGGTTGTTTTTCTCCCTCACACCCTAGAAACTTAAAATTTGCCCATTTTATCAGTAACTAGTTTCATCTTTTCCTTTTGCAGATTCCCTCTACTTTCCACCATCTTCCTTACCTTTATGCATAATTCTGTGTGAATCATCTTTTCTCCCTCCTGGTTCCTACTTGTCTTCCTTTCCTATTAGTCCTATCTATACCATTTTCTTTTGCTTCCTGCCCAATTTTGTGTAGTTTCTCTTATTTTCCATTTCCTTTTCTGTCTTTTTTTTCCCCAGGTTCTCTATTGTACCTCAGTTTCTGTTGTACACACACTGGCATTAGAGAGGATGGAAAAAATGCGACAAATGAAACAAAGTCAGGTGGGGAAAGCACCAGAGGTCTGGTTGTCTCTTACACATTTCTTTTCTGCATTTCTTTTCTGCCTTTTCTGCATTTGCCTCGAGCTTGACCATCATTTCATTCCTCAATGTCCTTCACACTTTTCCAATAGCATCAGTTGTTTTTGTGTGAGGTAAGCATTGTTTATTCAACAAAACATGTTCTTCTTCAGCATATACAATTGTGAAAAAGGCATAACAAAATTTTAACTATGGATGAACAGATAGGTTTTGCCTTTTTGAGGCAGATTTCTTAATTCCAAGGTCCAGAGGTTTATGACTTGTTTTTTGTAGTTCCAGATCTGCGGTCAGGATGCCCTAGCACTCAGCTGGAAGCATCTATGGCTTCTTTAAATATTTTTTGTATTTCACAAAACTCAGTAACATTTTTTTCAAGCATCAATATTTTTTAAAAAACCCACAGTACCCATAAGGATCTTCTTTATAACCTTTTTTCTAAAGAAGGTAAGTATTCTATCTCCTTCAAGAAAGATGCAGACTATTAGAAGGATATTAAATATATTGGGATAAATTAATGATTCCAAGCAGAATCTTTATAAAATATATTTTAAGAAGGTAAGAAGTAATATGTTAAAGATACCTACAAAGTGAAAAGCAAAATGTGTGGTGAAGAGTCATTGCTACTTTTTCCTACTCAGGAAAGTTTGTTTCTGCACTTGGCTGCATTTAGAGATGCTAGAAACAACAAAGAGCTGCTTTGTTTCCATACCCGAGTTTCTAATCTCTTCCCATATTTGTGAAAAAGGAAAAAAAAGTCTTATGATATTACAGATTTAAACACAACAAAATTATATTCCTTCTCAGAGATGCACACTATGATGGATCTTGTGTTTTAAAACTCTTATGGGTACTTCTGCACTATGTAATGAGCAAAACTATCAAGAATCACAGAGTCAGAGAATGTAGCTGTATTATAACCTTACAGTGAATTTTTTGGAGTTACATTATTGTATTTTCTTTCCTAAAAAAAAAAGGTTTTCCAAGTAAAACTTGGCATCATAAGCAGTATTTCATGTCTTCCAGTGCAACTTGTTGAACTTCTGTAGATGAACTACCTACAGCTGTACTTGCTAAACTGAGAAGCCACAAATTCTTCTTTCTAGGACCTTAGTCTTGCATATTCGAAGTTCCCAAGAATGTACTATATTTATGGCTTATGGTGATTATCAAGCACACAATAACAGCAAATAGATTGGGTTAGCAGTCAAAAGGTAAAATAATGCAACCCACCCACTTGCTGCTGAGATAAAGTTTTTCTGAAGAAATCAAGTCCTGAGGGAACTGTATGATCATAATGGTAATGAGAGGAGTTATTATAAAAAGGAAATATATAATTAAATGCAATATTCTTTTGAAAAAGAAAAATCCCCACACAGGATCATTTCGCCAGAGCTAAGGATACTTGGGAACATAAACTAAGTAATTTTTGCCTAGTGGTTATTGCCATTTGACAGTTTCTCTATAGGCTGTGTAAAATGGAAAGGTTGTCTTAGCCACCTCCTGAGCAGTGCAGGCCATAACAATTCTTTTTGTGCTAAATACTCTTTCCATAGCAAATGATTTGTCTCATCTAGCTCTACGGCAGGTATCAATACAAAGGAGTTCCATGCCATTTCATATGTCTTATGGAATCTTCTCTGGCCTCCTGATGGGTCTGTTGTACACTGTTTGCTCCAGGGGGACATCTCAGGTACTGTATGTCACAGGCATCAGGAATTTATAGTTAGGCAACTGAACAGTTGCCCACATCTTCCATAAGGGAATCTTAAGACACTCAGCTCACATGCACAAATATTGACACTTACTTAGGTTTAGGCTCTGAATTTGAAATACATTCTGAATTTAAAGCTGAATTTTACCCCTCAAATACAGAAGATTAATCCTACTCTTCATGTTATCCTCCAGTGTTTATACCACACAGCTGGCTGTCACAAATCAACTCCTTGATTTCCATTGCCTCAGTAGAACTCCATGATCTCATCAGGCATAGTAGTGAGACTGACTGGCCTGTAATTCCCAGGTTTTCCTTTGTCCCCTTTTAAAAATGGGGGTTATGTTTCCCCTTTTCCACTCATATAATGCCACATAATGCCACAACTTCTCAGATATGATGGGTAGTGGCTTAGTGATTTCTTCCACCAGTATCCTCAGGACCTGTGGATGCATTTCCTTGGTTCCATGGATTTGTGCAACTTCAGGTTTCTTAGATGGTCTCAGACCTGATCATCTCTTACAGCAGGTGGTTCTTCATTCTCCCAATCCCTGCCTTTGCCTACTGCAGCTCAGGCAGTGTGGCTGGAACATCTGTTGGTGAAGACCAAAGCAAAAAATTTATTGAGTATCTCAACCTTCTCCACATTGTGGGTGACTATATCTCTCATTTCTTTCCAGAGAGGGTTCACATTTTTTCTAGTTTTCTTTTTATCACAGAGAAGGTTTGCTTGTTGCCCTCGATATCCCTGGGCAGGTTTAATTCTATCAGCTTTCTAACCTGATTTCTGGTCCTCAGACAATTTCTCTGCATTCCTCACAGCCTACCTGTCCTCACTTCCTCCCTCTTGTAGGCTTTCTTTTTGCATCCGTGTTTGTCCAGGAGCTCCTTGTTCATTCATGCAGGCCTTCTAAGGCTTTTGCCTGACTTCCACTTGGTTGGAATGCATCCCTCCTGAGC
This sequence comes from Vireo altiloquus, assembly GCA_013396875.1. Classification (NCBI taxonomy): domain Eukaryota; kingdom Metazoa; phylum Chordata; class Aves; order Passeriformes; family Vireonidae; genus Vireo; species Vireo altiloquus. Next base: position 184,526 of record VZRF01005926.1, on the reverse strand, counting down.
TTGGAGGAGGTGATCCTTGAATACTGACCAGATTTCTTGTGCCCTTCCCTCCAGGGCTCTATCCCATGGCACATTACCAAGCAGATCCCTGATGAGGCCAAAGTTGGCTCCTCTGAAGTCCAGGGTAGTGAGTTTGCTGTGTGCCCTCCTTGCCGCCCTACAGATCTCAAACTCCTGTAGTGAGGAAGCTGAAACCCTAGCTGTGGCACCAATCCTGTAACCATTTGTTGATCAACCAGATTTGACTGACACCTCTTCCTTGTGACTAGGAGGACTGATGAAAAAAATACCAGCTCTGCAAAGTCCCTTACTGACACTCCTAGAGCTCTGTAATCCTTCCTGGTCCTCCTCAGCCTGCTCCTGACTGTATCACTAGTGCACATGCAAAACAACAGCAGAAGATAATGCTTTGTGGACTGTAAAAGGCTTGGCAGTCTTTTGGCAACATCCCCAATACCAGCCCCCAGTAGGGAGTTACCTATTACTGTGACCTGTTGCCTTTTCTTATTTGGACTGGTTTTTGTACTGGGAGCAAATTTATGTTTCATTGCATCACACAATGCTTGACCAAAGAATTAATAGGGCTGTTTGATCCACAGCTGGCAGGCAAAAGGAAGACTTGCTTACGTTATGCTCTTAAGCTAGTCTCGTGATATTTAAATTGTTTAAATTATTTAAATTGTTTAAATCATTTAAACTAAATTATTAAAATTATTTAATTATTTAAATTAATAAATAATTGACCCTGCTGGGGTCAGAATTATGACTCCGTTCATGAAGATTTGCTATCAGTGTTTCCTTTACTGATGGGTGCCTGCAACAACCAAAACATCACAAGTAGAGTAGTTATTTCTGCATTTAAAGTTGACAATTCCAGTGCCTTGTCCAATACTGTGCAACAATATTCTAATATTTCGCTTTTCAGGTAACCACTGAATTCAAGGAATTTAGAAAATTACAGTTATTCCTACTATTTTTGGCTTCTCAATGGACACTTACTTCAAATTCCTACAAGGAACACTAATTAATTAATTGTGTTGGAGGTTTACCTATCAAGTGTCTCAGTATTCATTAACCTCACAAATAACCACTGCAATATTCAGAGCTGAGTAAATACATGATACTGAGTTTACCTCTCTGCTTTTATCAGTATGGATCTGCTTTAAAGACTGCCCTGAACTGATCAGCTGTATTACCAGGATTATTTGCTTTCTGGAAATGTTAAAGAGATGAGGACTGAAATCCCCTTACGGCAGGCACTGTGCCTCCTTTCCTTTAATAGCCAATCTCTGCAGCAGTGCTTTCAGACTTCAAAGGCAACATCAGCTAACTCTTCTTGTAAAATAGGCCAAAGTCTACCCAGAGAGTGCAAAAACGTGTAAAATTGGATACAAACTGACAAGGTCTTCAGATGTACTGTAGGTAGTGAAAGAACTGAAAACATGAAATACGTGACTGAGCTTGGAGCCTGTAAAATTGCTGCGGTTTTGCCAACATAACATTCTCATACAGACTTGGAAACACATAAGAAATTTAAACATTATAGAACAAAGATGGATAAAATGAGAAAAAAAATCAGGATTTTACACACTTTATGGTGAATTATATTTTTAGGATCAAGCCAAATGATAAATTTCATAGATTGTTATTATGCAATGAAAGCATTCCTACTCAATTCAAGTACTTAATTAGGCAAGATGGTGGGTTGGCCCTGGCCAGCTGCCAAACACTCACCCACCCACTCACTCAACTCCTCTCTCCCCTGGGACAGCAAGAGAGTAGAAGGAAGGTGAGAAGACTCACAGACTGAGTTGATAACAGTTTGAGAAAACAAAGGTTACATGTGCAAGAAAAACAAAGTAAGGAATGATTTCATTACTTCCCATGGGGTAGCAGATATCCAGCCTCTTCCTCGGTCAGGAGGATCTCTGCACACACAATAATTAGTTGGCAAATGCTGTAACTCCCCCTTCTCCTTGTTTCTGCCAGTTTTTATTTCTGGGCACACTGACATACGGTATGGGATATCCCTCTGGTCAGTGGGGATCAGCTGTCCCAGATGTGTCTCCCTGTAACATTTTGCCCTACCCAGCCTTCACACTGGGGGTAAGCAAGGAGGGAGAAATCCTTGATGCTGTGCAAGCACTGCTCAGCAAAAGCCAAAACGCTGATGTGTTACCAACACTGTTTCAGCCACAAATCCAAAGCACAGCACCACACAGGCTACTGTGATGAAAATTAACTCCATCCCAAGGAAATTAGAATTTGTCTGAGTGTCTGGATAGTAAATACATAATAAAGACTAATTAAAGTGTAACTGAGTTGATGAATTGTGGATGGAAGAAGCATCTAAAAGATTCACAAACTACCAGCAAATAGGGACTTAACCAAGGATCCCATTGTCCTTAAAACCACATAGAACCATAGAAAGGCTTGTGTTCCTTAAAGATCATCCAGTTCCAGCCCTCCTGCCATGGGCTGAGACACCTTCCACTAGACCAGGTTGCTAAGAGTCCCATCCAACCTGGCCTCAAATGGGTTGCAAGAGTTTCAGTGATCCCACAAGAAGGGCAGAGAGAAGAAAGCAAAGTGTTTCATGAAGGTGGAGGATCCCATCCTTATGCAGTATTACAGAACCTGCAAGTGCACCCATCCTGGGGGGAGAAAAGAAGGGGATGTAATTCAAGAAGCATAAGTAGAAGTCTAAAACATTTTATTGAAAACACTGAAATGTGAACAGTACATGCAAATTCTTTCTTCTGATGAAAAGAGGTTATCAAGCCAGCAAAACCAGCAAGTTATTTCAAAGTTCTTCCAACTTTGAGCACACTCCCTGCTTTTTGCACTGGTTTATGGAAGAAAGTGATGATTTTCTTTACATTAGCATTTCCCACAAACCCAATCACAAGTGAGCTCCCTCACCCGCTTGAGCAACTGGGAGTGGGTTTTCAAACCTGGTGTTTTATAGAAAAAAAAGTTTTGGAACTCTGTTTTGGTCTGGAATCCATTCAACTGTCACTGAGGACAAAAATTTTTCCAGTGAAAAAAAAGGCAAAAAATAATTTTTTCTTTGACTCTTTGACACTCTGTACCTCAGATCATTCTCTTCAAGAACTTGGCTTACCCTGTTGTCAATGCACATTGTTTGGTCACTGTTTTGGATTTCTTGCTATGCACAAGAAGTTTTCTCACTATCTTTTGTAAACTCTTCCAAGAATTAATCTGGCAGGGTGTTGACCATTCTGGCCTGATCCAGAAAAACACTTAAGGCTGTCTTTAAGCACCCAAGTAGTTCTAACCAGACTGAGGTCATAATACTATTGTTTTACAAGATGGTGAAATATCTGTTTACTCATTAAAGTCTGAATATTAAGATTCAAGATTGCTTGTTCTATCCATTACAGATGTTTTCTCCTCATAAATGACAATCAAAACTTCATTTGTTTGATGTTTATATCTTTGTTCAGTTTTCTACTTTATTGAATAACTCTCAGTGAAAAATTCCAGGCTCTTCTCGACCAATTTATTGTTCTTTTCTTTTTCTTCATTATTATTAATGGGAAATTCCAAACTTTGCAAATAAGATTTACATACACTTTCAAATAGGTTAGAAAAAGAGAATATCAGAAAAGTTTAAAAAGCCTGTTTTGCAATTTATGGCTTTATTTAAAAAAAAAAAAACAAAAAAAAACAAAACAAACCAAATCAAAACAACAAACCCCAAAAGCTTCATCTACTTTTTAAAGTATAAAATAGCCAAAACTGCTGTGACTGTTGCACCACAAAGGAATCTGTCTTGCAAACATTTATGTGCCCAATCAATTTTAAGCACAAGTAGCACACCACACCGTATACTTTCATTAATGACCTAAATAATAGGAGACAGAACATGACTATTAAGATTTCAGATGACACTATGAAAGGAGAAATAACAATGTCCTGTTGCAAAAAGAGTTAGGCTTTATATTTGCCACATAATAACAGATTTACTTCAGTTTTCAAAGGGATTTTTCTTTAGTTTAACTAACTCCTTTCTTTGGTAATCACTCTTAATACAGCTAGAAAAAACAAAAATTCTCTTTTCCAAGCAACATATTTAGATACTCCTGTAATTGATCACCTTCTCATCTTATTACCATGACTGCATTCCATATTGTGCTTATTTTTCTGAAACACACATAACTGCAGAGTGTTTCAAGCAAGTCAAGCATTTTCTTTCCTCTATGACATTTCGATTCTCCCTGCCCTGGGGATATGTACTACCTTTGTGTCAGTGGATTTTAGTGGAAATGTCCATATATTTCTTCTGCACTCATGAATATGTTTTGCTTTGGAAAGTCCATTTACTCAAGGGAAAATTTGTTCTTTTTTCTTTTCCTGGATCATCAGGTTTATTTTTGTCTCTGGAAAGAACTGAGGGTATTGGCTTCTGGATATAAAAAACACTGTGACTTTGGTCATATAAAATGATCGATATCACCTCTCTCTATGGTGCATTAAAAATGCAGCTTACTTTCATGGCCTGACATTAGACCATACAGATTAAAACACTAAGGTCTATTAATGGTGTGGTATTCTCAGTGATACTTTTTGTTCTAGGATCCTTCATCATTTTTTTACTCACTTTTGAGACAAGGTATGACATTTTATAAGACTACTTAAGTTTTTTCTAAAGCTTTTGGCTGTGCCTTTTTGAAAAGATGACTGTATTTGAGCAGAACTACAGTAATTTTTAACAAAACTTAGTATTTAAGTGTGCTGTACAGTTTATAATACCAAAAGCTTCCTATATTTCCTGGTTCAAAGAATTCAAATGAGAAAGAATGAAAAAGATGGAGCCAGAGTCCTCACAGTGTCACCCAGTGACAGAATGAGCTGCATTGAAACACAAGAAATGCCACTTCAGAAATAGAAAAAACTTTTTTTTTTTTACCTGTGAACATAATCAAAGTGGTCAAGAAAGCTTGTGGAGACTCCATCCTGGGAGATATTCAAAATCCCACTGGACACAAAGCCCTGTGCAAGTGGCTCTAACTGACCCTACTTTGAGCAGGTGGATTGGACTAAGGAACCTCAAGACATTTCTGACAACATCAGCTGCACTGTGAGTTGATGGCTATGAAACCTGACTCTTCACTGCTGATGTTGAAATACCCATCCAGGATACAGAGAGCTGTCTTTCAAAGACTACAGCAGTGAAACATTTGGTCATCTTAACAACTGAAGCCACTGTAACAAGAAAGATTAATAAGGAAACCCAAAAGCAAAGAGAAAAGAGCACTCTGCTGGGATAATAGATGCTGACCCTGGGGTTGGTATCTTAGTCACTGGCCAATGTAAAACTATTTTCCATATTGTTAGCAGTGAAAACTGAGTAAATGTCAAAATCAGGGTTCTTGTCTTAGGTTACAATGTAAGATGTAACCAGAAGTATGTATTTTATCACCATCTGTTAAAACCAGGTGGGGTAATGTTCTGTGTCTCTTCCATTACACATCCCCTGATAACTGCCTCCGGAGAGATAGCTTCTGTTAATGGGCTATCAAGCCTCAACGCATGACTCATAAAATTACTTCATCCCATTGTGAGATGCTCCGTCCAGGGGGAGGGACCAAGCATTCCTACCTGGGTATAATCTGAGGTTTGGAACACCACACTTAGCCCTACCTACTGGATTTCCAGAGGACAAGAGCTACCACTGGACCTTCAGGTGAAGACCAGACCCATTTCTACAGGATCACTACTTCAACAGAACCACTTAATCAGGACTGCTACCTCCACCCTGACTAATAGGGAGTCAGGTTGTATCCTGACTCTGTCAGTGTTCTTGTACTATTGCATTTATTTTAATTTTCCTATTAAATTCCTAATTCTGACTTGCAATCTCCCACTGATTTGTTTTCAGACTAGTACACTGGTGCTTCCTCTCCTTCCAGACACCATTACTTTCTCATTCTTAGATACACAAGCCTTAACTTCAACAACAGAGGTAAGGTATTAACCATCGTACTGCTTTTTTTCTCTCTTCATCTGACCGACAGTTTTGTGTTTAGCAAACTTCTTTAGATTATGAGATAGCTTTTCAGTCCCAAGCCTATTTTTTAGGTACATACCTTAACTGCAAAACTTCTATACAAAAGACTTTGCTGCCTCTCCATGGGCTGATGCATAGGGGCTTAAGATATTAAAATCTAAGTGTGTGCCGAATAAGGAAGTCTTTATTCAACCATGACTACATGTTTAATATCATAGCCAAGTGCTCTCAAGCTTTGTTCTGATAAGCACAAAAGCTTATAAATCAGTTAAGGTTGGAGGGTTTTTAAAAGTATTCTTTACAAAGTGTATATAATCCAGCAAAGAAATTAAGAGTTCAAACACCAGTCATAAGTAAATGAGATATAGGAGGTATGTGTATATATAATTATAGTTTGTGTCCTGTAAAGATAATCTTTCTTATGGAACAGTGAAAACAAACATGGGATCAAAACCACAAAAAATAGGAAAGAACATGTAGAGAGGAAAAGATAACAAGTAAGATTAATGTAATCTGCAGTATATTAGTCTGCTATCTGGTACTCAACCTAAGAGTGTGCTCTGTAACGCTGAACTATGACTCAACTGATCTGACTGGAATAAAGGAGTCAGTCAGTTTGTGATGAAAAAGTGCAGGTCTTATATATTTAACTTACCTATACTAGGCAGGTCTTCTGTACAAAGCTTTTAAGTTCTAGTAGAAAATGTTAGCATTGCATCATAAACCAGTTCTAGTAATATTAAAAGATATTATTTTGGTTATATTTGCCCAGAGAGCTTAATATTATTTACAAAGAGGAAAGCAAAATAAAAAGAATATTCAATTTCCCAATTTCTATTTTGCAGTCATCACTAGTATTCCTGTAGCATAACATTTTTCAGAAAATATTTACCTTTTTTGGTTGTTAACTCTTCCTTATTGAAGAATATTTGTCAAAACATGTACAGCTGAAGTCATAAGACCCTGGCTATCAGTTTTCAAAAGGGCTGTGCTGAACTGGCCTGCCAGCTTGTTTGGAAACCACACAACAATCTCTAGTAGGGCACTGTATAACAATGCCAAAACCCTCAACCTAAAAGTGTTCTGTCACCGTTGCAAACAGGACTAAACTCACTTGACTGGTGCCACTAGAGCCTCTAGTGGATTTCTTTTTACATTGCAAAACTGTAGTGCAAATAGAGAATTCTGTGGCTGATAGCCCTGTTGTCCTGGAGAAAAAGTGGAATTTCATAGCTTCCAATATAACAGTCTAATGTCACAGTCTAAATGGTATCATCACTACGTGCTCTCCTGAGGACCTCAAATATATTTCCCTACATGCAGGACTCTTCACTGTTGCCTTTCCCTGGTCTTAAAATTAAAACCAAAACATGGTTTATGGGGAAAAGGGGTTTTTACCTTAGTATTTATTTCAGAATTTCTGGGTACAGCACTTTGTCCAGGTGGAATGCCTAGAAAATGCATGCACCCTGTCACACTGAAATACACACAATTATAGGCCTTGCCAAATTAGCATATTTATCAAAGATTCCCCAATGAGAGGCTTGGGTGAATCCTCTGTTCTGAGGAACCTTCCCCCCTGGATGGGCCTATCTTAGTTTACAAAAATATGGTTTGGAGAGGACCTTGGTGTCTGGGGCTTCCAGACTGTTTGGTCTCCTGGTTTAACAGTGCAGTGGGTCTCAGCTAAGTTATCAGACTTGGAAAGTTACAAGTATGTAGGCTAAAAGCACTAAGAATACATAAAACTGTATAAAAGAGTATATAAGAGGGGTATAAAAGAAAAAGCAAAAGATCATTCTGGCATCATCACCACTGCCACCTGCCCAGAAGGGCAAGGAGCTCCCACAGATCCTCCATCACATCTGCATCAGAAGCAGTTGTCTCAAAAGCCCAAGGGGCATCTCAGGTGGCAGCAGACACTTAAATGTGGATAATTGGATCAAGGCCATATAGTTTGTTCACTTATCTAGGTAATTCATAGGTGGCTGTACTGTAGATAACTCAGTTTAGATGCCTGCATCTGAATCTGAACCTAATTCCCAAACAGAGTTTTGACTTGGCATCTAATATTAAGCATAAATTTCCATAACTGGAAAGAAAGTATCTTCCAAGCCAGCACATTGACCAGAATTCTATTACAGAAAGCTTACAGGAAGTCAGGGGTAAAATCCCTAATTTTTAACTATATACGTAGAATATATACATAGAATTAGGCATTATGTATACATATATACATAGAATGAGGCATTTAGAAGCTTTTCAAATTCCAGTGCTGCATATCTATGCACTTCAGTATATTAAGTGAGCATTAAATGACCTAATATATGAACAATTGCAAGCACAAGACTTCAAAAAATCTTCTGCATTCTTTTGAATACAATGAATTTTACAGTAAAGTAAATACATTGGCCATAGTGGATGGTTTTGGTGAAATATTTCAGAATTTATAAGCAAGAGTACTGACATGATGATTGCACTGTACCATTACAATATTGCAATTACATGCAAAACAGGGTTTGTGGACCTCAGTCATTATATTAAATTGTCACATTTATCCTGCGATTGATATAACATGTTTTTAAAAATTTATTAACACTTTCTTATAGTACATCAAATTATCCCAGAAAAGACATGTTCACATTTTGAACCCTCACATTTATTTTCAAAAATTGCTTTCACATTTTAAGAAAAGATTTCTTTTTTTATCACACTTTTAGAGAAATACATTGCAATAAGAATGCTGGGATTGTTCTTCAAATGTCAGTTTCTAGCCACACTTTTCGTTTTCAAAGCAGAAAAGCTCTAATTAAGAAACAACTGTGCATTTATAAATTACAGATATTGCAAGAAAACTGAAAAGGCAGCCCACTGGATTTCTTGGATTCTTCTTAGCAGATTTCTTTGAGGATTTTTCATTCTGGAAGTTCATCACTTAATCTGTTTTTTCATCCTATGTACTTTAAAGAAAATCACCATGATTTTCAACAGTCTATTTATTGTGCTACACATCACAATTGGTAATTTAGAAAAATTAACAGTTTCTCTAAAACACATTATCAAAGAACATGTATAACTCTTATTTACCAGAAAGATTTTTTCTCCCACAAAATCCACTGATGCACATCCAAGAAACCCCTGGACAGAGCCTGCTGAAGATCTTTTGCACTTAATGTATAAGAGTACTCAATTCAAATAATGTGTGCAATGCTGAACCTAAGAGGCATTAATGCCAGAAACAACAACTGCACCATATCAAGCCCAGGAAAAAGTAATGGGACTAGAAAGGGAGATTTTCCAAAAATCAGAGTTTTTATTTCATCTGTAATATTGTTGATAAATGGAAACGCTACCATGCAAAATCTCAGCACTTTTTTGGCCGGAAAGGCACTCATGCTAATATAATGAGTCTGGATTACAGAGGTTTGCCAAGCTTAGATCATGTATAGATTAGTAATGATGCCTTTTAATGTCTTAATGACCTCTTAATGAAATACATTTATAATGCTACAATTTGGTGAGGACTCACTAAACATTTTTCATATCAGAACATGATGTTCAAAGCTAAGTTCTTAATAATAATTAACACATGTATTGTGCTTTTACTCTTCAAAGTGCTTTAAGAACATTAGTAATTAGTTAAAAACCCATGTGCTGGATGTATGTTATCTGTTCAGGCTCGAAGACGCCCACAACAATCAAACTGGAGCTAGCCAGTAAAGTCCAAGCACAAAATAGTCATTTCTTCTGTGTTCTGAAGAATTTTAGATCAAGGCTGGAAAGACCTGTCACAAGATAAATTAAATGCAGGTGGTGGCCACTTCTTATAAATAGTATTAGACAAATAATATAAACACACACTATACTTTAAAAAAATATACCCAGAATATTAAAGTTTAATTGATTTTTTCTAAAAAGAAGAGAAAGAAAAGGCAACCTCTGAAGCAGAAAACTCCCCTAAACCACCTGAAACCTTATTTTGCTAATTTATGTTCCCAGCATCCAAAGTGAGGATTCCAGCATAAGCAATGGGAGGTTTGTGGTGCTGATTCAAAACTTGCTCACTGCCTGTGAGCTACAACAAAACCCACGTAAATCACACCCATTTGCCCCTGCGACTGACACTTGGCAGCACAGGGGTTAACTGATCAAAGAAGGGACTGCAGCTGGCTGATTTTCAGGGGCTCATCATCTGCCAGACAAGGACAGATAGGAAAAGAAATCAGAGATAGTTGTGGCCAAGCAAGACTCATCTTGAGTACCCAGAGAACATGGTCTCTTGGGGAGAGAGGCTTCCTTTCTCAGGCTCACAGGAATATGTCTCCCAGAGCATAGGAAACTTTATTCTGAGAAATTTCCTTCAGTGCTAGCAGAAAAGAATTGTTTCACACCATTGTACTGCTTTGGATGGAAAAATTAATAACTGAATAACAATGTGAATTCAGAGATTTTGCCTTTTATCTATGAATATTATAGAATTTTGACTTTCACAAATAATTCAAATACATCTCTGAAAACTCATGCAAGAAGTCAGCTATACATGAAAATCTCATCCTATTTAGGCTAGATTTTAAATTGTTTTAATTCCTAATGCAACTGATGTATTTGTTTTCTAAGGACAGACAACAGCAATTCCTACATTCACAGAGATATTGTGAAGATAAACATATAAAAGATTCATCAGCAATGGCATTATGTGCTTAAAATAAATCTGCAACTAGATTTAGTCAGTTGAAGTTGGGAAAGATTTGTCTGTCTGCTTATGATCTCAGTTTCAAGGAAAAAAAATGTTTATATTTAGTTGAATTTGAATTTCAGCAGTCAAAAAAAGTGTTACTTTCTATCCCTTTAACTTCCTTTGCCATTTTTAGCAATGCGAGATTTAAAATAAAGATACTCCAAGCTTAATTAACTTGAAGCACTATGAAAAAAATTCTAATATTAAACCCATGTTTTAGCAAAACATACATTTTTAAAAATTTTGTTAGAGAAAGGAAGAAATTAGGGACAGAGGAGAATTTGGCATAAAAGAATGGCATAAGATATTCAAATAATAAAGAACTGATTGTAACAAACACCTTTAGTAAAGGGCAGAAGCTGAAAGTCAGATTATTTACATATTACACTCACTTGGATTTCTTCCAGCCATATGCTGGAATTTCGCTTTACCTTATGTTAATTTTTTGGCAAATGGCAGTGTGATGCTTGTGAGGTCTTCAGAAATATGACCTAGAAAAAGCCGATAGCAAATTCTTGAACACGATTGTCCTACTTAAATTATACTGACAGCACAAGAGAAACAGAATGGAAGGGGAGAAGGTTCAAAAATGCTCTGGGATCTCAAGCTGCTGACTTCTGAGTCTGAAGAAAAAGTGACCAATTTCCATTCTTTTTCTTGGAAGGCTTAGCGAGGCCAAGTTTTATGGAGCAAGCCTTGCCCTACCGTAGCCACCTCTCTCCTGACTGCTGAAGACTCAGCCTCCCCTGTAAAGCATTTCCAATAGACCTCTGAAATCTAAGGCAGGAAATTCCTTTCAGCACCGCTTTCAGCAGTGAAAAAGACTGTCAAAACACCTCCCCAGAGGATTACAGGGCTCCTGCCCAGGAATTAGTGGAGAAAGTTCGGCACTTACACGAGCCCAATGCCCCCAGCTCCAGTTCATGTGTAACAAGAGCAGCTTTAATGCACATTTATGCTTAGGCCAGTTAACACTTTCAAACTCAGTGCAAGAATGTCACTTTTGTTAACATAGGCTGTAAAGAACTTCTAAATATACATCAAATGTATTCTTCTCTAAGTGTGCGTGCTTCCCCGCTTGCAAATGGAATTGTTTTCTTAATTAAATACTCTTTTTTATTTCGTATCTGGATAATATATAATTTTATTAAAGACCTTTTTATAGTGTTCCTGCCAACCCACTGCATATGCAATCACATTCCACATGTAGAGGTATCAATATGCATACATGTTTCTTCTGCTGTCTTTCAGGCACAATAACAATGAATTTATTGGTAAATTTGGAAATGTTGCTAATTTTAGAGGCTTTTTAAATACAGTTGGTAAGGTGGTGCTGCTCGGTGGAATTCACTCAATGTTGGCTGACTGACAGGATAGGATTCAGCTGCACAAACACCTGAAAGTCCCAGCCAAGATGTCCTAGGAGATGTTGCTGTGTCCTGAGATGTTCAGGAGAACATCTTCGCCAGACCAGAAAGTGCCTGATAGGTCCTGTCTCTCCTGTGCCAGACCCCTACAAATGTCTTAGGTGCATAAGAACAAGTCAAATAACACTGGATTGCTACATGTTGGCATCTGAATCCAGTTTCCAGTGGCTTTCCAAATAGAGTGAACAGCAAAACTGGCCACAACAGCGAAACAGCTGAGCTCAGTAGCTGCAGTAACAGCCTAATCCCACCTTTGTGCTATTCAGAAATAATTATTAAAAATAACAACTACTTGAAATGTAACCCCTGCAAAGGAAAACCAAGAAACCGAAACAACAGCTTCCCCTAGACTATAATTGAAAATAGCCATACAACATTACAGAGTATTTCTGAAATGGAATTGTTTGGGTTTATTATTTCAACATAACTCGTAACTTAACAGGAGTTTGTTGTCGGTCATAGAATCACTGAATCCTAGAGTAGTGTGCATTGAAAGGACCTTTAAAGGTCATCTAGTCCAGGCCCCCTGCAATGTGCTGGGACACTTTCAACTAGATCAAGTTGCTCAGAGCCCTGTCCAACCTGACCTAGAATGTTTCCAGGGATGGGGCATCCAGCACCTCTTTCAGCAACCTGTTCCAGTGTTGCTGGACGCTCATCAGTAATTTTGTCCGTAAATGTAATCTACCCTCTTGTTTTTTGTCATGTGCCAGCAAGCCACAGTCTAATATTGTATCATTGATATTTCTTTATATTTTTAAATAGGTAAGTATTTAAAAGAGCAACAAAGACCACAATCTCTGGCCTACTACTTACCCTTTCCCCAAATTATGTAGCAACTGCACCTGCCTTGGACCCAAATGATAAAATCATTAGAGACTGGAGGGGCGTGTCTGTCTATAATCCAGAAGAAAAGTCTGCCATCTTTTAGAAGCCTGCAGAGAAAAAAAGTGGAGTAATGTTAAAGAAAGAAAGATGGAGTCTCTCTGCGCAGTCTGTGCCCACACAGCATTGTGGAGAGAGGCATACAGGAAAAGCTTCTACTCTACTGTGAAATGATTGAAAATATAATAAGCCAGAATAAAGTTCCCTTTTTCCGTGAAGAGGAAAATGATGTCCTGTGAAGTCAAACACAAGTACAATGAAAAGGCAGAAGAATTTGTCAGAGAATAATGGATGAACCATTATAGGCGCTTTCACGGAAAATGTAAGAAAATCTGATGTGCTGCAAATTGGGAAACTTCCAGAAACCATGGTAAAATATAAACTGCTGGGTCCAAAGGGCTGTAATCAGTGGCACCAAGCTCAGCTGAAGGTCACTCACTAACAGCGCACCCAGGAGACAATAGTGGGACCAGTCAAATAGTGGGACAATCTAATCTCTGCATTCATGACCTGGACAACAGGGCAGACCCTCAGCAAAACTGGGAGGAGTGGGGTGGAGGTGCTGCCATGCAGAGGAACCTCAGTGGTTTGCAGAGATGGGCATAGAGGAACATCACGCAGTTCCACAAAGGAAAGTAGGAAGCACTGCACCAGGAAAAGTAATAATCCCACACACCCAAGGAGGCTGGAGACCAATTAGCTGGAAAACAGCTCTGGAGAGAAGGACCTGGGGGTCCTGGTGGACAACAGTTTTACTGTAAGCCAGCAATGAGTCTTTGCAACAGGGAAGGCCAACAGTATCCTGGGGCTGTGGCAGGAGGGGAGCACTGCTAGGAGGCTGACAGCAGTGATCCTTTTCTTCCACTCAGCAGTGGTGAGGCCTCATCTGGAGTGCCCTGTCCAGTCAGGGGATCCCAGTGCAAGAGAGACATGGACTTACATGGGCAAGTCTAGCAAAGGGCCAAAAAGATGACTGAGGGATAGAAGCAAGAGAAGGCTTAGAGAGTTGGGACTGTTCAACCTGGAGAAATCTCAGGGAGGTCCTATCAATGTTTAGGGGAGTAAAGATGCCTGATGTAGGGGAGTAAAGAATCTGGAGTCACTCAGATGACAAGAGGAAGTGGGCACAAATGGAAATATAGAAAATAAATTTAAAATACCCCAAAGAAACTGTTTTACAGTGAGACTGGTGACACAGTGGAAGAGGTTGCCCAGAAAACTTGTGGAGTCTCCATCCCTGGGGAGATTCAAACTCAAATGGTCACAGAACTCGGAGCAACTTGCTGCAGCTGACTGTTCTTCGAGCAGGGGAATTTATCTTGAAAATCTCCAGAGTCCCTTCCTATGTTATCCTTCCTGTCAGTCTGTGAATCTGTAATCACAGTTTAAAAGGGCAGATGAAAAAGTAGAAAAATAACATCTTGGTTTGTCTGTCCTATGCTTAACTTCTAGAGTGAAACTATAACTATGTGGCTACACTTGTCCTAGACTCAGGAGCAGATGGGTTGACCTCTCTTTCATTTGATGTCTAAACCTTATGTTTGTTTTGGAACTACATCTCTTTCCAAAATTAAACAAAGGAATAAAAAATCCCCGCCCTATAAAGTATGACACCAATATAGTGGTGGCAGGGAAAGGAAAACAAGGGTTCAAAACCACAAAAACTTCCTTTCATATAATACTAACGTAAATTAAATTAAAATTATAATACATCACTAAATTAAAATTCAGTCACAGTTTTTACTTCACCTACAATATAGTTTTGGAGTATAAAGAATATTGCATTATTATCAAAGATTCAGACAAAACACTCGACATTTTAGGGGATTTCATGTAGCTAAACTTAGGCAAAAGCTGTTGTAAAAGAGAACAATTTTATGCATTTAAAATGGTTGAAGCAGAAATAATTTTAATTTGCTATCTGCATTGGGACTAAAATCAAAACGTTACCACAGCAGGTTTTTGCTGCATATTGACCTCAAGAGGAAAGTAGTTGGTCTCATCACTAACAAGAAGGAATAAGTGTAGAAAGGTGTTTGGAAAGTTCACCACTTTCTAGTGGTTTGTATTTCATTTTTTCCCTTTAACTCCACATATGGGTCTATGTATGCTTCACGAGAGACCACATACAAGTAATCAAAAATACTAGTTCAGAATAAAATTTAATATTCTGCAAAGGCTAAGCAAATATGTGATCCGTGTTGCTTAGGCAAAAGTTAGGGCTAAAGCTGACTTTTTACAAGAGACTAAGTTCTGTAACTGACCTGAAGCCTGCACCCCCTGAAACATCAGAAAATCTCTGATGAAGATTCTTAGCCAAACACTGCTGTGATTCATGACTAACAGTTTTCATGGTCAGTTTTAGATAGCAACAGGAGAAGGCAAGAGAAAAAAGAAAGAACAAATTATTTGACTAGTTCTCAAATGTACGTATAAGTGGAGTTTATTTTCTTGAAATTCAATGTTTNTGAGGCCTCACCAGTGCTGAGTACAGGGGCAGAATCACTTCCCTGGTTCTGCTAGCCACGCTGTTCCTGATGCAGGCCAGGATGCCATTGGCCTTCTTGGCCACCTGGGCACACTGCTGGCTCATGTTCAGCTTCCTGTCGATCCAAACACCTAGGTCTTTTTCTACCTGGCTGCTCTCCAGCCACTCTGTCCCCAACCTGTAGTGATGCAGGGGGTTGTTGTGGCCAAAGTGCAGGACCCGGCACTTGGCCTTGTTGAACCTCATTTGACTAGTTCTCAAATGTACGTATAAGTGGAGTTTATTTTCTTGAAATTCAATGTTTTATTTTGTATTACGGTTTGCAGCTATTAAATATGAGGCAGTTGCCATGTGAGCTGTTCCAGTACACACAGCTGCATTAACAGCTAGCTGAAAACACATTTTACACTAGCGGGTACTTTCAAGAACCAAATGTCTCTTCAGGAAGTTTTACCAGCAACTTTTTTCAAGTACATATGCAGTTTCAGCAAATTCTGTATGTTACTTTCCACATACATGCACTTTTTTCTTTCTCTGCTGCCTTAAAACTAATTTCCACTCATCTGTGGGGCAGCACTAACAAAGACACTTCCATCTGCTCCTCAACAGGATTTGCTATTTTGTAACTGTTGACATGTAAAGGGCATTTTCTATTTGGATTGGACATTAATTGTGCTTTCTTTGGATTAAGCATTTTAAACTGAACCATGAAAATAGCCTTAAATATATAGGTCATAGCAATTATTGTGTTATTTGCGTTACTAAACAAGTCTGCAGCAGATGGCCTCCAGGGCTCTGGCCAGAAGAACCTATCTCCTGCAGATTTATTTGGTGCTTGGAGATACCACCAACTAACTTCTCAAACATGCCTGAATGCCATTGTGCCTCTCATTTGATGCCAGCAAAAATATTTCAGGCTTATTTGTTTCAGCACCAATACTCCTCAAGGCCTGCCTGGTACCTGGCTACATAAAACATTCCTACTTGGGCCTTGTCAGAAGCTCTGCCCCAGCAGTTAAATGAATTAGCACCAGGGACCCTTAGCCAGCCAAGGGACATGGCCTGGCCACATCTACACTTGTTAGTACTTGGCCCAGGTCTCCTTTTGGAGCTGGGTGGTACCACTGTGGCCATTAGACAAATCGTTAAATTATGTAGGGGTGTTTTTTCATTCATAAGTGCCTGAAAAATACAAAGCCTCTACTGCAACCCTCCAGGATGACTCCTCCACTTCATAAAATGTGGGCTGGATGCAGTGTGGCAGTATGTGCTGGGTGAGAGTGCAAAGGCTGCTAGGACCGCTCTGGAAGACCATGCAAGGTAGAGAATGTCATGTTTGGTGCAAGCTTTTTCATCCTGACTTCTGAGCATGGCGTCTGGTGCAAGTCTGTGCCCTGGACTGCACCCAGGACTGTTTCATCAGAGCGTTCATAGGCCCAGAATAGGGCAATGCTTGAACAATCTGAACAACCAGTGGTTCAGCACTGAAGGACACACACTGGTCCTGTTTTATGTAGCAGTTAAAACATAACCAGGGAAGTAATGCCAAATACTCATGAAAACCTGACCTTATAAAGCACTACCCCAAGCTTTCATAACACAAATTTTATTTTTTCCCCATCCCTGAATTAAAAGAACCCTTAAATGTATTTACTGTATTCCACCCTGATCTAGCGAAATTTTTATGCATGTGAGCCACTTTAAGATCCCTGTTTTCCAGGATGTTGTTTTTTTAAGCAAGTCCATGCATATCCAGAAACTTTGGGACCATTGCTCTATGTTAGATCATTCACATGCTCAAAGTTTTTGCTGTACTGTGGCTTTTTATATTTTAAAAAAGAAGCACATGAGAGCAATACTATATATACGATACAAAAAATATACCACCTCCAACCAACTTCCGATTCCAAAACCTTGCAGTTGGCTTTTTTAGTCTTAAAATACAGGAATACCTACTAAAATGTTATTTTTGCCATTTATGATAGGAACATAACTCAAAGGCACAAGGTCTGCATGTACTCACACAGTAGGGCACAATGAGACAATCAACACGATATCAAGTTAAGTTTTTTCCAAGGAGATGTGGAATAATGACATTTTCCTACTTAAAGTTTCCCTTTGCCCACAGAGCAGGGCAAAGCGCTTCTACAAAGTGAAAGTTTTTTGTGGCTGCATTACAGTAACTTTACCAGCTCCAGGTCATATCAAAATAAATACATGCATTCATTATTTTAATATCATACATGAGCTAACCTGCTGCTGACAATCCAGTTTTATAAACAGTTCAATAAAATGTACTCTGATCAACAGTACATCCAGCATCTACGTGGTTCTTTTATATATTTAGTGCACATTCAGACAAACTGAGTTCTGGAATAAGAAATGACCTGCAGGATTTGATGTGAATCTCAGAAAAAAAGCAATGTTAGTTGCAAATAGGAACATGAAAACTGTATCAGATCAGGCCAAAAGTCCATTCTGGCTTTGACAGCATCCAACAGTTGTGCCAAGGAAAGGGCAAGCACATTGAGCTACTTCGCTGGTACACACTCCAGCAGGGTGACAGCTCTCAGGGCTTCCTGAGCCTTTAAGCAGTATTCTCACATTTAACAGTCCCTGAGAGATTTTCTTTCCATAAATCTGCCTTATCTTTTTGCAAATTCCTGTGAAATTTTAGGAATCTGTGACATTTCCAATGAAATTTAAAACTACTTAAAATAGTTTTTGTTTTGAAACTTCTGCCTATTAGCTTAATTTGTTTTCCGAAGGTTTTGCATTAGAAATTACAAGGAGAAATCACTGTCCATTCAACTTGGCATCACATACCACTGCCACTATATTCCCAAACTACTTTTCTCATTAGCTTGTCTTCCAACTTCCATTTTATTTTCTACTAGCTATGTGGAGGAATTTCAGATCTGTGAAAATTTTTGTGACATTTTCTATATCTTTTATAGATTTACTGTACCCTTTCTGAGAGGTAGGAACTGCTAGACCTGCAGACCCCATCCAAGCAGAGAGCACATGGCCATCACACAGACTAAGAATCATGCCATTCAATTCCCAATGGCTACTAAATATTACTTGATTTTGGAAGCACAAGGCTTCATATTCCATCTAAACACTCATCTTTATCTCACACATCAACATTTCCGTCATTTTATTGCTCAGTAGGAATCAAAGTCCTTTTGCAACCTGACAATTATTTTTCTTAACCTAAATAACTCAATGTGAACAACAGACTTTACTACTCTACTGTCCACCCCTTTTCCCAGACTATTTATGCCCATGTTGAACAATACTAACCTTCATGTAAACTTCTGTTTAGTCCTACCTGTTACACAATCCATTGAAAAAAATGGTAATCAATTCCTAACATCTCTTTTCTACCCTATCTTTCCCACCAAATATCCAGTCATCTGAAGGTTGTTATCTTTATCTCATTGAGCTTGTTTACCAGTGCATACCACCAATTCACACACTTAGGCACCTATTTCAGCTTTATTTCCGAGTTTGTGCAAGGTAGGGAGCTTGGTGCGAAGCCACAAAAGGTTGGCTCCCCAGTTATCAAAACTTTACACCATTTATATGTTTTACTCAACACCATCAGCATTACAGAACTTTTTCATTATTAGCACTCGACCTCCCTCTTTGCTAGTAATTAGTAATTACTCCAATCCATTGGAGCTGGGGANGCTTGGTGCGAAGCCACAAAAGGTTGGCTCCCCAGTTATCAAAACTTTACACCATTTATATGTTTTACTCAACATCATCAGCATTACAGAACTTTTTCATAATTAGCACTCAACCTTCCTCTTTGCTAGTAATTAGCAATTAGTCCAAACGCACAGTTCTTTCCTCCATTGGAGCTGGGGGTCTCTTTTGACTAGGTGGTCAATGGTCAGTGGTCATGATCTCCCACTGATGGAATTACCTTCACCTCAGCTACTGCTAAGCTCTGCTGACTTCACTCCTGGTGGCTGTCATCCAGACAGCTCATTCATCTTGGGATTGTCTTCCCTTTTCCTTAAAACAACAGATTAACTAAGCATGCAACACTGACAATGCAATTGCTTAATCATAAATGCCTAGTTATAGCTACTGAATGACAACTAAAAAAAACTGCAGTTTGAGTCAAATCTTGAGGGGCTCAGATCTTGAGAGGCTCAATAAATCATGACTGCTGAATCTTCTAAAAACCTTTAATGAGAATTCTTGCCCAAACCAGGAGGGCCAACCATGCCTTGTTGTGCACCTGGCACAGCATTGCCAGCCAGGCAAGGGAGGGGCTTGTCCTACTCTGCTCTGCACTGGAGTGGCCTCACCTTGAGTGCTGGGGGCTGTTTTGGATACCACAATATAAAAAAGACATAAAGGTATTAAAAAGTGTTCAAAGGAGAGCTACAAATATGATGATGGGTCTAGGGGGAAAGCTATACAAGAGCAGCTGAGGTCACTTCGCTGGTTCAATCTGGAGAAGAGACTGAGGGGAGACCTCATTGCAGTCTTCAGCATCATCATGAGGGGAAGCCAAGGGGCAGGCACCAATCATTCTTTCTTTTGTAAGCAGTGACAGAACTTGAGGGAATGGCAGGAAGCTGCATCAGGAGAGGTTTAGGTTAGCTGTTAGGAAAAAATTCTTCACCCAGAGGATGGCAGGGCAGTGGAACAGGTGCCCCAGGGCAGTGGTCACAGCACCAAGCCTGACTCAGTTCAAGAAGCATTTGGACAATGCTCTCATGCACATGGTGGCATTGTGTGCAGGGCTAGGAATTGGACTTGATGTGTCCCTTCCAGCTCAGGATAGATTCTATGATTCTGTGATCATTTACCTGGTTTGCCGTGGCAGAGGAGGTCACTTGGCTCCTCCAAAGACTCTGACAGATTTCTGAGGCACCATGTCCCTCCACAAAAAATTATGCTGATGGTTCTCAAGTACATCATATCTATTCCTATTTCACTTCCTCTTGTGTTTGTTATTCTTTCCACTGATTTAATCAACATGCACTCCAGCCTTAGGGACTTCTTTTGAAGCTGCTCAGGTTTTGGCTACAGGCGGCAGGCACCCACCAGTCCTCCAATGCCTCCTGTAGCATGTGGTTACACATTTCAGCTGCTTCATGCCTGAATCCCTGTGTAACTCCTGAATAAACACCATTTAATCTTGCCTATTTCCTATTATTCAGTTTATTTGTTTTTACCTGCTACCGTGGCTTCAGCTGGAAACAGTTCTTCTATTACTTTTACCCAAAAAGCAGCATTTTAGCATGAAAATCTCCCTCAGCTCCTCTTTGACAAGCATGGGGTTTAGTTTTTTTGTTACATATCTCCCGAGTCCCTTTCACACTTTACCTAGCAGGCATGCAGACTGTGAGTCAGGATCCTGGTGCATAGGAAAAGGATTTACTGCTACTTTTTTTATCTTCACAGGATAACAGAACCAATTAAGTTG